>KZ308131.1:1972286-2192514 GCA_000376725.2 Ladona fulva | reverse complement strand
TATAAATATATAATACACTTCCTCTACTTACTTCCAACAAATACAAGATATGTAACAGACGGGGAAGATGAACCGAAACGTTGAGGGAAGAGAATGAAATGCAGAAAACACTCAAATAACAGAAAAAGAAAGATGAACGCTCGGAAACAAAGACAAAGGCCCAAATAAGGAGGGATCAGGAAGTGACGTGAGAGAGGAAAACAGGCAAACATACAGAGGAAATTTATCATCAAACACGGAATAAAACAAACGAGTAGAGAAAAAGGAGCTGATGGACTAAGAAGAGGAATTTGAAGACGTGCTGAAGATGACCACAAAAGGATGATAACCATTAGAAACACCTAGCGGCGTAAAATATTTTTTTTCTATATTTTTTCCTTTAAATTTAGGTGTAGAGGAAGTAAAAGAGAGACGCGTATAAGGAGAAGAGAAAGGATGATGAAATTAACTGAGAAAAGTAGAGCAGAGCCGAACGAAAAGGAGTAAGAAGACTTGAAAGGTGCAAGAGGACAGAAACAGATAAAAGATGGAGCCACTGAGCGGTCCCCACCGGAGCCGGGTCACTGCTCCGTCTCCGTGGTGTCAAAGTGTAATGCTTTTTAATGGGGCCACTCTCATCCGTCCTATGTTCTCCAGCGAACGGATTTTCACGCGAGGGACAAACATTCGGATCTCTCAAAGGTAAAATTTAACCGCGGTCTCTTTCTCCAAGGATGGAGCCAGTTTAACGAGAGGTCTTTCTGTCGCCCTTCGGTCTTCACCCGTCCCGCGGGATATTTCAACCCCTTCGTAACGAGTGTTACAAAACTAACGCCGCATTGCAAAGAATACATTGCCGGAGATTTTCTTCTGAATGTGGTTTGCTCTCTTTTGATTCTATACGCTTTAATGCCAAAAAAATATTAGCTGGAATCAGGACACGTGTGATGAAGTCAAATGGGGTTAAATCCTTCATTATAAGTCTTTTCAGAGTGGAGAATAGTAGAATGAAGAACTCACCCACAGTTATAACAGCTTGTATGTTGAACAGTATGGTTTGCGTCCTTACCTGGAAAAAAGGGGAAAAAAATTAATGAGGTACTGACGTAGGTGATGACAAAATTTTCTTTATTACATCGAGTTTTATAAAATTGAAAAAATTCCGAAAATCAAACCCTTTCCCTCTACAATATAAACTCAGATGAAAATCCTGATCATCCTTATAATTGTCATGACTAATCTCAGTATTCCTTTAATTACCAGGTTTATAGACATTGCATCGTACAGAAGCTACTGATTCGTCCTCGACTTTGTGTTAGTTCTCAATTATAAAGAATAAGGAACAGAAAAATTCTACCATTACCAAAATAATTTTTAGTACACGACCATGGTTTCGATTGAAAGGTTATCATCGGGTGACCTGAAAGGTCGATACTAATTATTGTGGTAATGGTAGAAGTTTTCTTTTCCTTATTCTTTATTACATCGTACGTTAAGAATATTGACAGAAGATATATAAACATTTTAATTATTATTAGATTGCTGTTACTATAAGAATTATAATAACATAAGGAATGATTTTAATTAGGAATGCTTTAGATTGGGTTATTTACTAATCATAATGAGAACTTGAAATGCGGTATTTTATTTAACATTTCAGCGAGTTTAGGCCAATAGACGTCTCTTACAACTAACTTCTAAATTATTAAANAATTATAAAAATATAACTATATAAAAATAAAAAATAAATTAATTTTAATATGTAAGAAAGATTTAGGCTGTGAGTAAAAACCCCTCAGTTGAATGAAGGCTTACGAAGAGAGCCCGAGAAATGCGAGAGAAACCGTCCTTATTGCGTATCGATTTCCTTTTAAAAATATTAATACACTAATCAAAACTTGCTATAAATATGCTTTTTTTGCATGCATATTCGGGAAAAGTACTTGTACATAAGAGGTAGTGAATATACCCAAAAAAGTAGAAAAATGGTGGTTTTCAAAAGAAATTAGACACTCCCATGAACTGCACTCTGTGATTAACTTAATTTAGGACGGCGAGCGATAAAACACGGATTGATAAAGAAAGACCATCAAATAGCCGACTCGGGGGCACATTTCGAAACTTCCAATAAATCCCTCAAGTACGCCGAAAAATAAAAAGATCGTGATACCTATATCGTCTAAAATCGGCCACTGAAATCCCACTTCTGCGCAACCAATAACCCGATGGTTTTAACACCACTCCCACAGGCTGAAGCATTGAATTAATTTCGCTTCCCGTCCCTGGCAGACGAGCATCGCGGTCACGAAGCGCGGTCAGTCGCCCGTCATCTGTTTCCATCCGGCGTGCTGAGAAAAAGGACGATCGACTGTCGCATTAATTGCGCCTCTCCTATTGGAGGAAAGTAAAGCCCCGGAAAGTGGAAAAGAGTAGCGGGCGGAGGTCGAGCGAGGCCTCTGTAATCATTCCGGCTCTTCCATTTCCGGTCTCGTGTGAATTTCAAACTGTTATCCCGACCAATGAGAGGAAAGCAAACAAAAGAGTCCCGAAATTAAGGATGTTGGGATGGAAGTGGGATTGGGCACAAAAGGTGATCATTACGAATTGTTCTTGGCTGGGATATTTCGGCTCGGTGAACGTGACGGTGGTGTTAATAATGCAACGAATCTTCACGTTTATGGTGATATGATATTCCAGGTCAAGAAGAAGTCGTGATCTATTGTCACAATGTAGGTTGAAAGTCCTTTCTTCTTTGTGATCCAGATTGAAATTAAATAAACCCAGACTTGAAGTACGAAAAGTATACGTAAAAAAAGAAATAGTAGAAATCTATGGAAGAAAATGAAAGTAAAAGTAGAATTGTTAAAAATTATTAGACAGCTTGGATCTTTCGCACATAACTCTATCACCAGTTTTGAACGCGCAATCCACTTGGCTATCCGAGAGCAATATAGAAACCGAATTTAGAAAATTGCTCAATATAAATGAATTATATTATATTTCTTGCCTGTAGCTCTGTACTCAGTGTACAAAACTGAGCTATCTACACATTAAAAGATATAGATTCTTAAATTCAATAATAACTTGAGGATTGCAGGGAACAACAAGATTTTGAAATCAATATGCGCAAAGCGTGGAAAGCGCGAAGAGGCTGAAAGAATAAATGCAAATAAAAAGACATAAAAGGAAGAATTCGGTATCATATCCTCCGTAATCCGGGCGGGTGCTATAAGCAAATTTGTAGCTTCCTATAGGAGGACCGATGCGGTGGTCGGTGCCGCTAACAATAAGTGAGGCCATCAGTTTCTGCTAACACCAAGCTACCCTTACAAAGGAATATGCAATAACTTAATTGATATACAAACCCTTAAATTGTTTTATATATATTAGAAATCCTCATATCGAATTATTATATAAGTGCCTACTAATGGGATTGGCTGCAAAATAGCACTAATGGGAATAGCAGAGAAATGGTGCTAGAAAGAATATCTTCTCAGAATAAACCTTAGAAATTGTTACTTTAATACCATTCTGTTTAATGCTTACTTGGCTAAAAATCTGGCCAACTTAT
This sequence comes from Ladona fulva, assembly GCA_000376725.2. Lineage (NCBI taxonomy): Eukaryota > Metazoa > Arthropoda > Insecta > Odonata > Libellulidae > Ladona > Ladona fulva. The sequence continues at coordinate 2,188,964 of KZ308131.1, read as the reverse complement.
TAACGCATAATCTGATTTAATAGCTTTACCTAAAGGATATGGAAAAGATGCATTTATCTTCTTCGAAAAAGAGAATATTGCATAAATCACATTTTCATTTGAACATGTCAAGACGTTGATGAAACCGGCCGAATAAATATTTCTTTTGAACGTAACAAAATGCTTTATTAAACAATTTGGATTATCCAATCAAAATTACGCTTGAACGTCTGAATTCTATTGTGTGAATCACTTTAACGGTAATTTGGCATTGCAGTAAATATGGCGGTTATAGCCGTTCAGTTACACAAATTACATGAACAACATGAACCACAGTCCCCATAATAATGAAAGAAAACCATTCCAATGAAATTAATGAGATTGATACTATTCTTACAAAAATCTACCAAGAAACTATACATTTCTTATACTTATTATGCTATATTTTTAGAAAACTTATTATAACTTATGAAACAATTACTCTCTATCTCAGTACAGTGACTATCAAAAGAGATGACATCCAGGAATTTCTAATCCAAAACACGTACAACAACAGTATAATTTCAAATTTACATCCCTCTTCGACCACTTCGAGTTGTTTCTTACGTTTCACATCTTTCAATACATCATTCAAAGGCAATTTACTCGAACCCATTTGCTCATTAACATCATCGCACAAGACCCCCGATACGTGTAAGTCGAGAATTCGAATAAATTACACCGAACAATGGGCAAACGCCGAGCATTTAAGCCTATCGCCTGAGTGATAGAAGGCAAGAATTAAAATTATACGCAATCACACAGACTCCGTGCGTCGTTAAAGGGAAGGGAGAGCGGCCGACCAGAAAAAAATGGAGATGAAGAAGTTTCGAGGGCAATGGGGACGAATTAAGAAGTACTTATTCAATCCCTAGTTCCACCTTCACCCCATCTGCCACGGAGGACCTCGGACGGACAAGGATGCCTCTATAAAAATAACTTCCCTTTCTGTTTTTAACTGCCCGACGCTGCATCCTTTGGCGGCTCACGGCGATAAAAAAGGAATCAGAAAACGCTTATTTTTCTCTATCCGCGGCCACCTGTGCCGGTGCTGGGAAATGAAGCAGAGACTTGCGATCTCTGTGGGACCATATGTCGAGAGGGCGGACTTATGTTACCTCGGGAACGAGCGCGGGGATGGGGAGAGACACCGTGACTGATGATGAGGTCTGGAAAAAGGGTCGTTAAAAAAGTTTTCCCTTTCTAAGAATCCTCCCCCTGCCTTTGTTTCTTTTGATGCCCCCGAAGCCTCGAGGATGGAAAAGGGACGATTTAGATGAGTTCCGACAAATCCTTCACGCTTTACCTGTAGGCCCGTGAGCGGAGCGGACAACCTAATAACAGTTTTAACACGTCGGTATTCCGTATAATCCCTCGTTTCCGGTTGAAACGTCACGTATAGCATCACCCGAAGAGATGGCGATCGGATCCGAGTCACGTGAAGATTAGCATATTAAGATTACCTCGGAGCTAAAATTTATACGCGATGCACTTGAATCGTTGGGAATTACGTGGGACAGGACAAAAGCCCCGGGAAAAATGTTTAAGACGGTCAATTTGAACTAAATAAGCGTATCGAAAGGAACGCATCCGAGACAAAATTACAATGGAAACGACATGCGACTTCTGATTAAACGACCTCTATGAGAAACACCTCTAGGCGGGTTTCAAAGAACTCAAGAATGCATGTCAAATAGTCTTCATTGGTTCCTAATTCAACCCAAAGGAATCTTAATATAAGCTTACTTAATTCATGCTTATTTATTCATAATTATAACATTTGTCGCTAATGAAAGCTAATTTACCGGGTGCATTGCTTTTCATAACCGCAGTATTTTGAAATATGGATGAGATAAATATAAATTAAGCTATTATGTTTAACTTTGTATATTAACACTGACAAAAATTTTATTGAAAATGTTCTGTTGGGTTACATTTATTTCTTTCGCCGTGGATGTGTGTTATAAATTATTGTTGATCTGATGTCGAACTTTTCATTATTCGTGATTCCGACAATAGTGGGCAATAGAAACGGGGGACTCTAGCCTAAAACCATCTTTAAATTATTAAATATAGATTTCAGGGAGCTTTGAAGGCCCATTTAACAGTTAGATATTCTGTGATCGTGTTGAATTCTGGTATACATAATCTTACGAACACAAGTGTTATGCTTTATCCCACAACGGGAACATAAACTTTATTTAAGCTTACGTTTGCCTAGTCAAACTATAATGGGATGAAAAATAAGCAATATAACATTTAACAAAAATAGAGCTCTAACATCAGAATAAAGTTGCGGTAGCAGTCCAGGTAAACAAAATATTTATCCACTATAGAACCTATTCAATACAGCGTAAGTGACATTAATGGCGGCATAAAGCTATTTTCGAGAGCCTTATCCGTAAAATACGATCTTTTTAAACTCTTTTGGCGTTTTAAGTGGAGAATGATTCATTTCAATATTTAAAACTGAGAAACGGCGAGAACAACTTGGCTCTCGCGTTTCATGTATCAGTCGTCCATTTTTGGCGTTATGGAGAACATTTTTAGATGCCTACACGTGGTTTTCGGCGCTGAAGTTGTAAAGGAGAGATTAGCCTGGAAAAAAGTATGCTTTCTGGCAGTTAAGCGATGCCAATCCGTTTTAATGTTATTATAAATCGACATAAAAAGCCTCTCTCCGTTCGAGGTGAGGAACGTTAAAGTAAAGTGCTCTTAGCGCTGGGGCAGGTGAGCTCTCAGCAGTTTCGGAAAAAATTACTTTCTTCCGAAGTTTCTTCCCTGGGCCTACTTACGCTTGTGAACGAAATTTAATGCAACCAGATGTAAGCGAAGCGTGTAAGACATTTTAAGCTGCTGAATCATTACTAACTTAAAATAAATTTATGGGAAGCATGTTGCAGCCCTATTTTTATAAGTATTTTTATAATATTATTAATTTCAAATTCTGAAATTATGAATTCACTAAGAAATTCTTTGCCTGATTTAAATGTTATATAATATTACATTTAAAAAATAAATATAATAATAATCTCAAAATATATAGTTAAGAATTAATCTCGCTTAATTCGTCTGATGAAGCTAGCACCCAAAACAAACAATAAGGTTCACGGCGAAAATGATCCTAAGCAACAAAAACACCTCTTCGAAACAACTCGCTTCCAGATTCCTGTGCAAAAAGAACTAATTGCTAATTTTTGTTTAATTTTTAATGACTCCATATTTTCTGGTTATGAAAGACAGAATTTTCATTCTTTTTATATCATTGGAGTTGTAATTTGTCTTCAAGCCTTTCCTAAAAAATATTAAATTTTTAATTAAGGATATCAGCCAAATAAACAACAAAGGCTAGTTAGCATGAAGATTAAAGTATATACGAAGAATATTGCAGATTGCCTGGTAAAGTAATGTACGGTAGGGACCCGTGGTCGCTACGGTAACCGTGAAGACCTGAAAGGATCCCAAAAAAATCTTACGTCCAAATAATATTAGCAAGCGGTGTTACGGTATTTAAAGGTAATTTCAGTTCTATATGAATAATTATATCTTTTTAGCAGCGCTGTCTGTAAGTTATTGTAGTTAGAGGAAACTTTTTTCTTATGTACTGCGTTCTACCTTAGTATATGTAACTACATGTGAGGATTTTGAGAAAATATTAGAGTCGGTTGTTAAAGGTACATACTTCTTTTATTCATTTTAATTTAATATGTAAATTATAACTTTTTAAATTGTAAATTCTGCAATTGTTTGGTATTTATATTTGTAGACATTTTCAACATTGTTTGAGTGTTTGAGTTCCGTACAATTTAATATCACCACCTGGCCCAGCATCTGCGGCGGAATTGTATAATAAATAAATAAATTATTTGAACTGAAAACAACGTCCGAGAGACGTGGCTGAAGCTGACATTAAAATTAGCAAACAAAGAACGATGTTTACGAGGAAAGCGCGTTATGATGTATAACTTTCGGAGGGCTATTGTAATTAAGGCAATAAAGAGTTCTTCCTTAAACACCAGAATCGCTACGGAAACTTTTAAATATTACATGAACCTACTGAAATGAAAAGAATTATTAGTTCCAGAAACGTTACTTTAACTCATAACATGAACTTTCCTGGTCCTACTCTAAAGTCACAAATTGCCACAATGCGAAAAGAACGAATTTCACGAGAGAGATAGAGGTCATTAGCGAGGGAAGATGTATATGAACATCTTTAATCCTCTACGAAACTTGGGCGAGTAATGTTTTATTCATGGACGTTACCGTTCCGTACCTGAACCCCAGCTGAGAAATTGTGTCACTGGGTAATCCCTAAAACTGCGCCGGAGTCGAACCTTCGTAAGTAGGAGACAATGACCGAATCCCAAAGACCGCAGAACACTTTTGTCTCCCCCTAGTTCTTTTTTACGCTTTGAATGCCTCTCGTACACGTATGCACCCGCTGGAGGCCGTAAAAATTTGTAGCCCTGGCGAAGGGAAAAAACAATTTTTTACTGCCAATTGGACCTGGGATACAGAAAAATTTCATCCTTTCCTCTCTCAGTCATTTGAATTTTATTCCTTTCTTTTTTACTGCGCTGTCCCCTCTCTTTATCGGTCTAAATTTTAACGCGGTCGCGGAATCAGGATCCCAGGAGGACGACTGAGATGTCGTTGCTACAGTTCCGGGATAACCGAATACTTTCGAGGTGGGTGAACTATTTTTTTTCCCCTCTCTCTTCTCTTTAACTCCCATTTTTCCAGTCTATTTCATTCTCGTTTCAAATTAGAAGCGACCATAGAAACCCACAATGAAGATATCCAGCTTTTTTGTAAATTCTACAGTTTTAACAGTGAATTTACATCTAAAATCATATCATGCCATCATCATTTCATGACCCGTTACGACAGAGGATCCTTTACCTGAGCCCTAAAATGGATGAGATTTCCGATGAGCAAATACACGAATGGAGAAAGTATTAGGATATAGGACGCGGAGCTCTCTAAATGGAAAAGTAAACAATGAATCTTATATGTATAATCACTTGGTTTTGGAAAAGAATACTGGTTAAACGAGAGGAAAAGAAAAATATGGAGCAAATTTTAGAAGAAAAAATGACAGTGTCGCTTACACAAACTTTGATGGGTAGAAAAGTTAATGTTAAAGTAAAAACAGGATGTGCTTCAAACGAGTTATTTCGAAACGATAAGAGCAAACAAGATTTAGAATAACAAAAAAGAGTAATTGCATGACACGAAGAAAGAAATTCTAGAAAGATTATATAAATCAAAGAAATAGTTTTAAGATTGTTATTAGTTGGACTATGAATGATAGAACAATAATAATACAGGGACATCATCATTTTTCCTTACTCCGATATCTTTAGTACTAAAACATCTAACGACAGTAACGCTAAATTATTTCATGGAGAAGGTTAAATCTACAGAGACGAGATAATCCTCTTGAAATTTCTCGTACTCTCTAATACTACCACAAAGGACAGAATTCGAAAAATTCCTGTAAGAAAGCATTGTATGACAATGCAACATCGAGAAATCTCCATTAATCTCGAACAGTATTGATGCAGATTTTCTAGTAAACCCACCCCTGAGAAGGATAAGAGCTAAACATTAGTAACTGAGGAACTTCTCTCCAATGTGATTTGTTTACTGTTCCTTATGGATCTAAAAGTAACTTGAGAAGTTAGTCTTCCTTCGACTGATGTTTTCCTTACTGCAATTCCCGTAAGTGCTTGTTTACAAAGGAAAAACAGGCCAAGGTTACTTACAGTTCCGGCGTGATATCTTTCGACCGCGTAAAAAAGTATTTGGTTTGGAGGAGAACTAAAGAGAGGATAAATCGGAACCAATACCTTAGAATATATTATCCAAAGTCGTGGATTAAAAAAGTCAAAAGGTAATTATATTAAATTATTTATTGTACCCTGAGGAACATTATGTCATGCCGATGGCGGTTCTAAGCGGTCATACGATGCTACGTGCATTTAACTAGAATACTAGGCAAAGGAAGAAAGTTTCAGGAAGAAATGCAAAGTTCGGGAAATTTTAAACTTTCAATTCATCGCATGTCTCGCAACTGCCTTCATCTGCGGCTGATGAATTCTGTTCTAAATGCAATTTCGTGTGCCTCCATTTATCAACATTTCCAGTCCTGCATATCTTTTAAACCTCAATTTTCCTTACACGACTTCATTTGATTAGCGAAGGTTCACCTCCAAGATTTTAAGTTATTTTAAAATACTGGGACCTATATCAGCTATTTACCTACCTGCTAGTACCTGCTATTTCTTACGTAGCTACGTTTGCACGAAATGTACGTAAGACCGATGAAATACATACCTCAGAAATAATTCTCCACAACGAATGTCGTATTACTACATTCCAAGAGTGATTTTTAAGCTCTTTCTATGTTCAGAACTTACGTTTTTCCAATCTCCTCTCGTATTGGTTAACGCGTGAAATATAACGATACAAGTTAAGCCCCCTAAGACTTACATCTGAATATACCTGAAATACCTGCATATGCCTGGAAATACTATAATACCGAGGAATAGTTAGGGGGTGTAGGAATTCATCGCTTTACCCCATAATAAATTCGTCGCCCCTGTGTCTTCCTGCGTCACCCTCTCTTCCGCTCCCTCATCTGCATCTCTTCCTCTAATCTCCCCCGCCCAACAGATGCCTGGCTCCCGGGGAAAAGAGGAGCGGTTGCTGCTTTAAAAAATTCATTTCCCCGCGGAATAGTTCATTTTTTACCCTTTCCCTCGGGGAGAGAGGAGAAAGGGAAAACCCGCGAAACAAAAAATCAATTGATCGGAGTGTTTCGAGAGCGAGTTACGCGGCAGGGATTATAAAAGCAAGGACGGAGACACGCATCGGGACGTGCACGGGACTCTGTGGCACGCTGGGAAATAAAGACGATGGAAAAGCAGCCCTTGTAGTTTCTCTAATTAAAGTCCCTTAAGTTATTATTGAAATAACCAACTTGATGGGGTAGCTGAAGTAATCAAAAGAGGGAACTTCTAATCTTCGTTAATTACCTAAAAAATGGAAGCGATTACCTCGGTCTAGACAGTGAAATTTCAATCTCTTGATTGAAATCATTTCCCACACGGGAATTAAAACGCTGCATAAGATTACCAAAATAACGAAGTTTAATCACCGAAGACCTAGATAACTGCGAAATATATCTGAATAAAAGAAAATTATGCTTTTGGTGATTGACGAAAATTTTGTATCATTACCATCCAAGGTTACTTTTATTCGTATTCAAAGTCTACGACGCACTAAAACACTCGAAATTTTAATATTTAGGACGTTTTAGTAAATTTGAATAAAATTAGATACCCTGCCTGCATTTTAGAAACCAAAACTCCTGGAATTCGTGTATGACAGCTCATCGTTAGCATTTTAGCCGAACAAATAGATGTATTAAATACATTCTTCAAAAGGTAGAGGACCAGAATTAAGTCATCACAAGGGACTTCCTTCAAAAAGGGATAAATGGCACCCTGGGTACGCAATTATTTAGAAATGGGCCATTCTTTAAAATGGATACTATGTTAATGAAAGGATATTATTCCAGGATTCCTACTTAACGAATCATGAATATCAAACAGGATTTGAAGGATTCCGGGAGCGCGTATGTAAATTTTTGTATTATTACGAAGGCATTTCAGCCACTCAGGCGCTGTCCAATGACTCAAAATCCAAACTGGATGAAAGGGAAAGGGTTTAAGGGTAGGTATTAAAATGGACAGATAGGGAACGATCCCTAACCCCTTACCTTCACGCAGGCTTCAACACCGTGAGACTTCTTACCCGCCAAAGGATAAAGTAATTATATAACCTTTTACCTTGCACGCACGCCACATTTTCCATACTCATTACATTCCTTTTGTACTGAAAACCGCCTGATCATCCATCTTGTCGTCACACGTATAAGATCTTCGCCCAGACAGCCCATAGGGCATTTTACTCTCCCCAACTTTCTACCGAACGCTTTTTCGGGTGGCAACAAAAGATATCCCCGCCGGCCATAATGGAGGGAGCGATGCGATGGCGATTAATTAAGAAGGGATGAAAATGGGTTCCATCGAAATGATTGGCCAGAAAGGAAAGGTTTCCCAACGAGTAAGGTCGGGAAACCTAAGAACAATGGTTTTGGGTCTCCTTTACTTCGAACCATTATTCCTACCCCTTTCACCTTGTCCAGAGTCGCTTCCCGTTTCATTTCCTTGGCGATTGTCTATTGCGGGACTTTCGCCTTCCGCCAACGCATTTATCACGCCGCGTCCATTGTGGACTTGGTATTCATCCCTCGGGAGCAAATTGGGCGGAAATACACCCGCTCCCGCGAGTGGGTGCCGCGATGGGAGGGGAATCAAATGAACAAGGTGACTTGGAAAGATGTTGATAAAAAGGAGCTGTGGGTGCGGGTGATTTGCAAGGGCGTATAATGACATTGAAGTAATCTACGTGATATGAATATTTTATCTGACGCGGTGAGTCATCATCGGGTATAAGAAATACTGCATTACCTGACTGTGATTATTTTAATACTAATTATTATCTTCAGAATCCATGTTTGCAATATCACAGCAAGACTTTAAAGCAATAATAAATGTGAGAAAATAAAAATATATTACTTGATAACCTATACTAATTTTTTGGCATACACTTTGTTTTTAAAAGACGTCTTAGTATGTTGGTCCAGAGAAAAACTTCGGTTAAACTACTTAGAAAAAGATCAAATTAAATATTTAAATTTTAGCGTAGAATTCCTAATTGCTGTCTACGAGCAAGTAAAAATCAATACGATATAGCAAATTTGTCTTTCCTTAGCCGAAGCTGGACTTGAAAATTATTACCATGACTACCTAACTAAAATTCAAAATCAGATATTAATAAAATCTATTAAATAATACAATGATTTTATTAATTATATGGGTGGAGAGAATAAAAAAATCTTGGAATCCCTTGAAATTCCCCTGCTTGAACTGTATACCCTTGTCTAATATCTAGACTTGGTGTTTTCCAATAAATTAAATTTAAAAATAATAATTAGTCCTGATAATAAATTAATAAGATAAATCAGGAACTCACTGTGTAATCTCATTATTCTAGAGAGAACTTTGGAAATTGGATTTCTACCTAGAAAACCTCTCAGCATTGCAGTACTTACTGTTTAACTTGTACTTATATCAATTCATATTCAACTACATTAAATACTCAAAGGCATATTTATTCCTATGTGTACATATTAAAAAAATGTAACCGTTAAGTAATTTTTACTGAAGTAACCCTTAATGATAATAAAGATCTAACGCTCGTCGTTGGTGCAAAACGCGACAGTTCATTGCATTTCTCAACGCAGCAGTAGTTCGCTGGAAAATTGGCTGTGGGATAATTATCGCCATTGACCCAGCACCGGCCCTGTCCTCCACACAAATGGCTTGCTCTATACTTACGGTGGCAATCGGATTAAGTTCCCATTAGACTCGCACAGTAATACAGCGGGACCATCGGTAATTTTTGATGCAACATTCACTTATATCCGAAAACTCGATTGAAAGTTCCGATCCAGGAAAGGTGGGAAAAATTCCTTTTGAATAATTCTCATCCGAGGATCCGACAAAAAATCGAGTCATGAATGGTTACCATTTGAAAGTTTCGCAGCGGCCCGCTGGCTGCAGCATCCATTAAGTACGGCGTTGAAAATTAGGAGCATTACACGGTGAAATGGCCGTGAAATTATCACCTGATAAGCGCGAACTCTAGGATTATTTATACAGCTATATTTTACTATAATTATCTCGACACCGTATACTGGCCATTACTGTCGCGTTCGGTGCTATCTAGCCTCAATTACAATTTCAAAGGCGAGTTAAGACGATTATTAAATATTATACCGGGGCGTTAACGACCCGGTGAATTAGACCGATAAATATTACCTGACGATGTTAGGCGAAAAAGGGTTGCGGGCGACGCTATAATTTCTCAGAATTTTTAATTTCGCGCGCCTCCTCCGAAAATTAATATTCATGGCCAAACTTCAATCCAAGGCTCATTTATCTTCGTTTCATTGATAAGGCAATGAAAAATTTATGAGAATTCTTTTTCTCCCTCCGCGCCTTCCGCTATACGCTTTGTATTCACCGATTTATCCCACTTTTTCCATTAATTTCCTCACCCTGCGATCATTTATTACTCTTTCCTCCTCTTCCCACTTTTTAAAGCTCCCTCTCTCCGACGATGCACATCTTTTTCCTCGGAGAAAGAATGTGCTTAAAGATCTCCTCGAGAGTCTTTACGCTTCGAAACATGTCGTGCTGGATATTCGTGGCCGTGTAATTTGGAGCAATTTTTCATCGCTCTTCGGTGATAATGAAAGGATACCCAGATTTCTGAAAAAAATCTGCCGTAGAATTCTCTGAGCGGAGGGATTTTCGCAAGAATTCTCTGTCGATCTGAATTCTTGCGTGAATTCGTTACGGACAACTGAAGCGCAAATTTCATTGCTACTGTTAAAGGTCAATTTTCCCATAAATTTGCTGAAGGTAACCATGTGCTGCAGACATTTTAATTTCTTTCATGCTCTCTTTCGAATTTTTCATTCATTCTAGCTATTACTTTTAGAAAAATACATTTAAAATATATATTAGAATATACCGATTTGAAAGTATACTCATAATGATTTGCAATTCAATTTTTGCTAATAGCTACAATAATAGGTAATCAAGATCTAGAAATACGTATCTACAGAGTTCCTGGGCTCCCGGTTAGCCAAGTGGGCAACGCGTTAAACTTCAGTGAAAGCGGTCCCGGGTTCAATTCCCGGTGTGTGCCTACGTGCGAAATGACCTAAGCTGTCGAAGCACTTTTAACAATACTACTACTACTATAGAGTTCCAAGCCAAGCTTTTAGTATGTTAAAGCGTTAAATCTCCCCTAGCGTTCACGATGAATTAATTCGTATAGACTGTAACGACGTATAATCATAATCTGAAGTCGAATTCTCTAGGAAAGAATTTCGTTGATCAAAATTATCTTTAACTCTATTATAAAGTAGAGTTGGATATCGTAAATGGCATCAAATTTAACACTTGACACTAAAATTCATGAATTCCTAAAATCAAGCAATAACGGGCTATATATTTGACATCTTTGCATTTCCTAGAGCATGTGTAAATGCGCGTGCATACGAAAAAATGATTTTTCCGTTATAGTATTTGCTGACCGAGTCCAAAAAGTATCCGATATCTTGTTCGGTCACAATATTAATCAGCAGTATCATTCATTACATACGGTTTAATTGTAACTGAGAGTTATGAAAGAATTACATTATGTGAGAAATTCTAAGAGGTAAAACGAGCAAAAAGGCAGTGAAGCAATCAATATCATAAAACTATTTAGAATAACATTAATAATATAATTCCTTCCGACGCTGTAGTTAATGTGGCATCTCCGGCAAGTCTAAAATTCGAATCGAATTACACAATTAATCGATGAAAATTTATTCGATACACTATCTAACATTCTTGACTGAGAATCGTTTTTCTCTCATATTTTAGTTACAATTCTGAAGGCACCGAATTATCGAGCTGCCAAAAAGAAACAGAAAAACACGTTTAAGAGAAATTGGAATAAAAACAATAATTGACGGTTCGAAACAGTGTGTCTGCGTTATCAGGTCTTTCCCGCAACTTCGTAATGCTCCCCTCGCTCATAATAATGTGCATCCACGAGAGACCTTGGCTGAATTCCTTGCCAGTTCCTCGAAAGTTTGACATTGATAAATAATGATTCGAAACTTCGACCTCCCTTATGTCTCCTACAATGTACTACTCCAAGGAACTCTCGAATGGCCTATAGAGACTCCAATACAGTCTCTTTCGATTGACTCGATAATTGGAAATCTGGCTTCGATCTGCGATGATAAAAACGGGAATGTTTAATGAAAGCGGATATGGAATAAGAGAGTTGAATGTACTGTCTGTCAGACGTGATAGCAAGGCAGCGAGTTGATATCGCTCTTATATGAAAAGCTGGCCGTTGGATTGAAAAGGGAAGGTATAGCAAAGAACATTTACCCTCTGTCTGTAATGAGACAGACTTAGAAAGGGGAAGGAAGGTGGAATTTTGAATAATTATTGTTCTGGAAATTAAATATTCAATGAATGATATTCTCGCCTTTTAGGCTTGAAAGAGACCTTACAATATTTCTGGACAACCGACGACAGAAATGACAAGATTTTATTGACTAATATTTCAACGTCACACCTAAGAAAAGAATCTTGAAGAAATCGATTGTGACAGGCTCTTAGTTATCGGTAGGTGGCGTGATACACAGAGAGAATTTTTCTTTCGGTTCTTTGAATCAAAATAATATGAATAATTTAGTGAATAGTTGATAAGTCCAGGTGCGAGCATTTGTTTGCGAATAACTCTGCGAGAAATATTTGCTCTCAATTGATGACATACAAAAGTATTGAGACAGAGAAACACGAATCTTATGTAAAAGAAACATCACTAATTATCTCCACGTATCCATTTAACATTATGTTTAGTATTTCACAGCGACTACATAACGAAATTAATTCATGGATTTCTGTTCCTACGTCGATTCTGGGAACATATTTTGGGATAAATATAATCAATTTTTCAAAACAGGATTGACGTACTTAAACAGTTTAAAGCTTACGTGAATAAGGAAAAGTGCATTCCCTTACACGAAGCCGTCAAAGCGAATGACAAATTATTTTCGCAAGCCTATTTCCTCATTCTTTTACGTTCGCGTAGAATATGGAATAAAAAACTCGGGCCTTTTTAAGAATTCTATCCGGCTCGCAAAGTAGTTGGGTTTTCAATGCTTTTATTCAAATCATGCTGTCCAGGGAGTGATTTCAGATTCGGCCTACAGAAGTGATAATGCGTATAATGAGGCCCGCAAGCCACAGAGTTTGTACACCTTGTAACAATAGAATATGAACACTAATCTATTGCTGATCTCATTACATAGAGTTCTCGTTTTGCAAGTAAAACATTTCCCTAACGTTCAGATGGACACGAAAAAACGTTAGCTTTAGAATTATTTATCGAGATATTTTATTTATGCTATAATTTTTAGAATTTCCCACATTACTGTCCTTTGACATTGTTTCCTTACCAATTAGAATAAACTCAGAGTAGTAAACATCAGTAATGCTTCACCAAGGATTGATTACGACGTAAGTACACAATGGAAAAATTGTAGGGGAGTACAGATTCTAAGAGTATATTGACACAATTCCAATTACGTAAGATAATCGGAACGAGTAACTATTCCTGAACACACAACAACAGAAAAGGTAAAGTACCTCACGCAAGGAAATGACTAAGCCTAATGTACTTCCTTTTCCCGAGAGCGGATTTCAGCAGCCAAATTCCAAGCGAGAGGGTCCCCGAAAAGACGCAACGGGTCCGATATTCTTTTCTTTTCCTCACTCTCCACCTATCCACAGAGCCCGTGAATTCCGCAGAATAAGAGAACTGTGGGGAGGGAAACCGATGGAGATACTTACGGAACAGAAAGGGTAGGAGAAAGGAATAATGATGAGTTCGGGAAAAAGGGAAGAGAGATGTGGGCAAAATCGAACGGAGAAAGCGGTGAAGAAGGAAGGGGGAGGATAAAGGATTCTGTTTGGGAAAAATTGGAAGTATGAACCACCTTGGATTTAAGAAGGGGCCGGAGAGGCTGAGGGAGAAGGGAGTGGCAGATTCCCAAAAGGGAGACGGCAATTGGGCCATTGTCTGCACGCGGGGCTCTATTTGAAGAGACTAAGGCCCTTGGATAGCCTCCAAGTCAATGCCTTAGTACTCTTTTATGGGAGTGAACAAAAAAGGATTGGGATAAACAGGGAGGAAAGGGGAATGGGGCGATAAAGGGGAGGGACATTCGGGGCGATTTGGCATGAATGAGAGAGAATGGGATAAGGAGCAAAACATAAATGAATGAGAGGGAAAATAATGCGGCGAAGGCAAAGTCGGAAAGAATGGAGTCCTGCGAAGGGATGCGATAGTATCTGGTGCGGAGAAGATTAGCCAGAGGAGAAAGGGAGTTTTGCGGAATAGAAACTTAAAAGAGAAGGAGGCGATAAAGTGAAGAACAGATGGCAATCTGGGATCGATGGCGTGTGGAGATGAAAAATGGAAGAGACAAAGGAATCGCAAACAGAGGAACGGAAGAATGAGCTTCGGAAGAAAAATGAGCGGAAAAATGCAAGGAATGAGAGGATGCCTGTATCCGTAACATGAAGCTTTATGAGGAGTAGTTTTGAACCATCTCTTTTACACAAATGACGCACGACAAAGGGAATAAGATACGCGAAGGAAAGGATACAAATATCCAATGAAAGCTGTTAGAGAATGGGGCCTCTCAGAAGCTACATCGGACGTAAAAATGACGTCGACTTTATTGGAATGTTTCACTTCAACTGAACGTAAGTATAAAGTAAAAATCGAATAAACTGATTATCTAGGGTACATATCCTTGTTCTTCAAAGAAAGAAGCATATCGTCAATATCCTGTGAGGATAATCCAGACAAATTTAAAGAAGCTTTTACAACCGGATGAGACTCATTCTTAAGCTTCGTTTCTTTCTCTTACTTAAGGATGTAATCTAAATTACTTTTGTTGTTTTTACGAACTGAAAAATGTTTTAGGTTTCAAGTGTGAGCACGTAAGTTATTAATCTCTTCATGATGTTGATTAACAAATTTAAAAGGGGCTGCTTCTATCATTATATTATAAAATAACAAAGGGAAATATTAAATTTAGGTAATGATAAACGTAATAAAAGCATTTTAATTGGAGAAAAAGATCAAAAAATGTTAGAAAAGAAATTTGATAGGGAAAAATCCAATGACAGTCAATCACTGAAATACACCTGAGGTATCTTTCGAATTCTCGCATTTAACTGAGAAGAGTAGGCCTATTTTTTTCCTTCCTGATTTTCTTCATCAGATAAATCAATAGTGCGCGAGTGTATGTTACGACCATTACCATTACCAGTTCGTATCATTGTAGAATAAAATACCTATGCTAAGGAAACTAAAATTTAATAAGCCAATAGCGGATTGTAATACGTGGAAAAGAAAAAAAATTGATTTATTTTCTAAACATATTTATAAAATACAAACTATTCAGACCTGTTCTCATAAGAAAACTGCAAACATCGGTACAAATTACTCTTTACATGAGATGGAATGTTGAGCATCGTCTAATAGGTTTGAAAATAAACCAGAAGTGAGTGAAAAGCATCATATCACAATAGACGTATTTGCGGAAGTAAGGTTAGCCGAGTAATCGGTATCTTCTCTGAACAGGGCAGTTAAAGGAGGATGAGAGAGGAAGGGGTGCGAAGAAGAAAGTGGATGAAAAGCTATATAGGGGATGGTGATGACGTATGGATTGGGAAGGGAGCGTTATGAAGAGAATGGAGGAGAGAGGGAGCGAGAAAACGCCATCTGCACTGATTTATTAAACGCCGGATACACATAACCGAAAGGGGAAGGGTGTCCCCAATCTTTAAAATAAAAAAGATAAAAGGTAGTCGAGTGAATAAGACGCAGCCGAGAGATCTTCTCTAGCCAGCGAGCTAGAAAAGAGCAATTCTCCAACGTGACTTCGCTATGAAATATAGGCCCTCTTTTTTCGGTGGCGACCCAAATTACAGCTGTGATACTGCACGAACTGTCACCCCCCGAATTGTACCAACTCTGTATCCAAATGGAATGAGTCGAGAATCTATATTGCATAGCAGTGTAGTTTCGCTCAGTGAGCATTAATTTCAATTTTAAATAAATTTAGATTGAGAGTCTATACATCGAAATATTATATATGTATATGTAACCATATATTGTTAGAATTAAATATTTATCTGTATATTAAGTAAACCATATCATATCGTATAGGGTATAGTTAGCATGGAATCCGCAAAGGAGGAGGATTAAATAGTTCCCATCCCCTTTTACTTATATTTATCGATATAATATAAAGAATAGGGAGACTTCTTTGAGTTCCTAGATAAACTTATTATATTTGTATCTATGTAATATTGCGTAGATCGAGGGCTATTTTAGTTAGCAAGATTCATTTCTTGATAAACTTTGTGATCGACATACAAGCACCCTTTCCAATCATAGATCTATTAAAAGAATGATATTAGGCTGCAATTTTTTTTCATACTTGCATTCTGATTGATCTTGTTTCAGTCTTCATTGATTTTTTCCTCGTTATCATAACTAATTGGTGGATTTCACAAGAGAGCTGATTTTAACAGATTCAATAAAATAATATTCTTCTTTGTTAAATAAAAACTATTCTCAGTAGAAAAAATTATTAATGCCCATAGTAATAACAACATAATAGAAAATAATTTTCAGTACGACAAACATGCATTCGCTATAATTTAGCATCCTCCATGGATCAGGCCGCCAAATTTTGAAGCAGGAAATTAATATGTCAATTTTTACGGACGAGCGTTCCAATATCCCATTGCAAAATCCGTATTAGGGCCTCTATTCCGAGAATTTCAATATAAATTATTTACATGCTTGGTTTAGATAGAAACTCTATGCATTAGAACAAATTAAATATTTTATCTTTGACAAGTAGTTTAGTTAACTTGGTATATAATCTCCCTAACTGTGCAAATAACGAATTATGGTTCATACAATACCTACGCTTCCAATTTCCTGGTTATAGTGTAAAATGCTTATCATTTATTAAAAGTTAGTCTTATTCTAATTTCCATTCATTAATTTTTCATCGATGAAAAATGCGTAAAATTCTCTGCTTATCAATTCTTCGAGTCATTACAATGTAATTTCTGGGGCTATATGACATTGGCAAATTAAAATATATTTGAACACTTCTCAGCTGTTTTTCGGGCTTAGAACCATATATAATAATAATAGCGTTCCTTCAAATGTTTTATTTCTCAACTTTTAATAAAGCGACCGGTTTCGGTCTATGCAGCCATCAGGCCTGTATGTGCCAAAACTGGCCTCTTTACTATGGAACGGAAATACACTTTAAATAAATTACATGGCGTATCTCAAAGTGCGGTCATTCTTGTCGACTGCATTACGTGAAACGCCTACTTCTGAAAGGGATATCTTGGACATAAAAGCTCTTAAATTGTATGATAAAAATAAATCACAAAAAATGGTGACAAATTTGAACTCCAATACTGGCAGATTTGCGCGGCAAAGGAGATGAATTCTTCGATGAGGTATGACAATATCTAATACATCATCATCACTTTGAATATAGTGACGTCGGTGGAGTATAAAAGAATCACTCGTATCTAAGTCATGCTCGAGTTCCCGAATAGACGTAAACTACCGAGATACAAATCCGATAAGTGTAATTTATTAAATCATAGCTTGACAAGACTTTGGTTACCCGCCGAGAACCGTGACTCCTCCAATAAATCTCACAACCCTTACACGATTTTTCGAAATTTCGCTAGGGTTACTTATTCCTTTTTTACATCGGCTCATTTATGCTTCACTCACGCGCGACACAACCTAAAAATCGACCTCTCAAACTTTCACTTCTCCAAAATTGGCCCCATCTCTATGAGGAGATACCCTGCGACATCAGATGCCTATCTCATGGAAACTAGGAAGTCTGATGGCAGCAAGGGGAAGCAGTGTTATGAGACAGAAAAATAGATGGCCCAACGAGGAGATATGACGTCAAATGAAGCCTTCTCCAGCAAAAGTAACTCCACACGCATCACCGCAAAAATGCTCTTTTTTTGAATACGCGATGCCTTTTTTTAGTTCGGAATTTCGGCGAAAGGGAAGGCAGACATATTTTTATGAACGCTTGTATATATTTATTCTGGTAGTAATGCCGCGTTTTGGGGGATGGTTGGGGGTGATTTCCTTCTCCTAAAGGGGGCGCTGCGTGCCGGAATGGGAATAGGGAAAAGGCGATGCGTTCGCAAGACACCCACAGCTTCGCCTTGGCGACATTTGGCCGTTACGACCTCGAGATTCTGAATAGGGAAGCGGTGGAGGAGAAGAGGTTGGGTTGGCAAAAGCGTCTGTACGTCTAAACTTGAAAGTGAAAGAAAGTGTGGAAAGATACGCGCGCAGAATTTCTCCCTGAAAAGTGTCTGCGGGTTTTCCCTTTCAATTTCCCCTTTAAATCGAGCGAGTGGTTCCATTGGAAAAAGGTCGATAAAACTTTGTCAGTCTTTCTTTTCTTTGGTAAGCTGACGTTGCCGATTTTTTCTCTTCTATAGGGTTAGCCTATGAAAAGTTGGGGTGCGGATTATATGTGGTACCTAATGCGGGATCGCCGATGACAGTCCATGCAAAAAGTGTAAGCTAACAAGTATTTGCTTTTTATAATTCAAGGAGAATTTGCGCAATCGAAATTATCGACACGCATTCTGTTCATGCGTCGATAGTGTCAGATAAAAACGACGTTTTTAAGTATGCATCACCACAAATAGAAGGCAACTTTGACTGCCGGATATAGAAGGAATTTTGTAAAACACTGTACAGAAATTTATAACGGTAGAAGAAAGACATTTTTTAGAATTACAGATAGGTGACCAATTAAAAAATAAAACGCGGGAGATGTTACGTAAAATCTGTATAAATATATTTTTACCCTAAAGGGCATTTCAACGAAGATAAGAGTGCTTAGTTACTAACTACGTCGTTTAACCCGACGGTAACAGAATAATTTTCTACGAGATACAAATGATAGAAAAAATCAATATTGCAATCAAAAAACCCGTTATAAGAAAAGTTTAACTATATTAAAAATAATTTTAAGATCACATTTTATTGGATGTAACTGGATGCTGCCTATTATAACCGCTTGTTCTAGAAAATGATGGAGTTATAAATGACGGATGTTATATTAGAAACCTATATGGCTTTCAACGTAATCTGAGAGGAAACTGAGTTACTACGCATTGATGTGACAAAAAGAGGAAGCTCATGGTAGTTTATTAAATTTCATTAAGGTACTGAATAAGCAGGCATAACTTGAATGGAATTATTTATTATATATATATTATTATTGAATGGATTTATGCGGTGAGAATATTTTATTTTAACCTACATTAATCTATTGCGAATCAATAGTTAATTGACCGTGAAAAAATTAAATATATTAGAAATTCCATCATTAATAGATTGGTTCTTAAGATAGAATTGAAAAAGAATATCTTCCTTTATTATGAACTCTATTAATTTGTACTTGGGCGTGGGAACCTTCATTGACAAGACGAAAAAGAAGTTGTCACGTTTGGGTTCAGTCATCTCATTATGGCGAGGATAATCTGAACATAGAAACTTTATTTATCGTAAAATTATCAAATCTATTTCAATCACAACTTAAGAATTCCATTAAAATTATTCAGCGACATTTCACTTCCATGTCAGACTTTCCCCTTCCAATTTTCCACAGAAAACTTTGTCAGCTAAATGGAAATGAGGACCCTTTCTCCAATACCCATCCTTTATTCCTACGGAACGCAAAACATACAACAAGACGAATCATTTATTACTCGGTGGATGGGAAACAAAAGCAAATTAACGGAAGAACGACGACAAAACCTTTCGACGGATACAGGTCGATCGCAGCCGAAAAAACTACCCAAAATATGAGAGTGAAATTTTTCTCTTCAATAAGCCATACACTCGGAATAAATGGGGAAGGAAAAACAGAGGTAAAGAAATGGAGGATTGGGAATAATAAGGAGCGAAGGAGGATGGCTCCCACAAAGAGCTTCCCATCGCTGCACACGACTCCCATCCCCATAGTATACCAAGGAAGAATAATGCAGAAATAAAATAATGCCCTCCCCCGAACGGCGGCCATCTTGCCAATAACTCGCCTTTATTCCCTGGCCTTTCTTTGCCGGAGGATTTTCCATTCTCCCCCCACCTTCTTCCAGCCCTTCCTCTCTTCCCACTAAATTATGCACGTCCCCTCTTCCCTTCCCGTTTCATTACGGCCTTTGCGCTTACTTCCTGCTTCATTCCCGTCCCATTCCCCCTTTTCCCGTCACCACCGCCGTTCCCGTCGATCCCGTAAAATTCCCATCCCTCCTGACATACCCCCTCTCCAGAAATACCCTCCTATAATCCTCTTTCAATCCAATACCTTTTCCCCTTTCTATACTTTGGCCGTTCGGCACTGTGTCGCTGTTTCTATTCCGTGTTCCGTGTCTGTTCTCCGCGAAAAAATAACCCGTTTCAAAGGATCTTCGGAAAATTCCCTTTTTAATATTGCATCCGATTTTTTATCGGAGAAATGACCCGCTATGCCATCGCGCTCCTTTTATATCGCCCGTCTTTTGTTTTTCCGCATCAAGGTTATTCCTCGGTGATGTTTTACTTATTCTTTCTTCGCGAGCGTTTCTGAGTGGCGCATCGGAAAACTTCCTTTGCTGAGGACCGGTCTGTAAATCTGTCGCATAAATAAATATCCGGCTCATATTTATGAGCAATTACGCGCTGATGAGGCCACGCAATGATTCTAAGTATAGAAAACTTATAACTATTTTTCTGACCGATAAATGAAAAACTAATCAGACGAAGATTTTCTGGATAACGATTTGAAACTCAACGTCAATTTGTACTTAGATGATATAAACACTCATTTACCAGAAAATTCCTTCATTAACTACAAGTTGGCTTCTTAGCCTCCGGTAATTTATCCGTGACATATCCTACAATTATTTTCATCCAGGCTGGAAAGTGTACCAAACAATGTATTTATGCGTAAAGATATTCTATTTCTCAGCAACTACTCCGAATGTTGGGATTATAGTATAGGTGAGAAATTTCTGCTACTTTCCTAAACGTAAAGTTGAAACGGGAAAAAAGACGAGTCGCGGAAATATTCCTACCTAGTTAAAATCTTCATATATAACTTCCAAGAACTGGAAAGATTATACTGAAGGCTTATTTTGCGCCAATTTTATCTATTAAATACATTTTATTGTTCCTTTGGCAAGTGTGGTTGAATCTTACACATTTATAAAAGGGATTCTTCGTTTGTATTCAATATATAGAGGATTAAAATGCTAACTCCAAGAGTTGTAATTTACGAGCCGAGTTATCATCCTGTTATTTTACATTGTTATTCAGTGCTTCCCTCTCTTAATATCAGTGGGGACTCGAAATGTTCTTTTAATTCTCCTAATCTCATTTGTTCTTTGATTTGATGGCTGCAAACCCTTTTAAACTTAAGGTGGATGGTGCATGCTGTTGCGATGCAGTTTGGTTGATGCAGGTTTGATTTAGAAGTATAACTAGTAGTAGTAGTATTGTTAAAAGTGCTTCGACAACTTAGGTCATTTCGCACGTGGGCTCCACCGGGAATCGAACCCGGTACCGCTTTCACCGAAGTCGAACACGTTGCCCAATTAGCTATCCGGGAGCTCGAAGTATAACTATCACGATATTTAATGTTTGTTTATGCTAAATATCATGAATTGCATGTGGGAAAGCAGAGGGATGTACGTGATCACTGACTAAACTCGAAGCGTATTATGCTGACTCTATCTAATAATGCTACAACCAAAACTCAATGTGTACGAAAAATTCGAGTAGAGAGAAACACTTAAGTATTGCGATATATGAAATTCACTCACGTCTGCGAACAATAGGAATTATTTGTGCCAAAAATATTATGTGAACGGCGATTGTCTCATACTGCGGAGGCGCAGAAATTCTGCATGCTCAAAAATAACATTCCACATTCTGCTGCTCTATTTACCTATGAAGGATTCACCAGAGAGCAAATATAACGCAAGTTATGGAAGTGCTAGCACCAAATCATCTGCAAGAAGAGTTAACCTATGGATACTATTTAAATTAAAGCAAGGAATTTCGCAATATGATATTCGCCCCAAACACAGTCCGCTAAGCCCGCGCAACCATCCACTACCAAATATGCTCCTTGTATCTGCACGCTCTCCATTTAATAATGCAGGGAACATAAAACAAATTACGGCCTCGGTACGCAGAACCAAGCTGCACACGCTGGGCCAGCTGCACGCTTTCGGGCGACACTTCATGCTCAGAGATACGAGCGTCTATGACCTCGCCGCAGCCATAAATATCTTTCTAGGACTCCGTAGGTTCATGAACCCACTGCCGCAACTCTCTAGCAATAATTTCATTCTTTCACTCCGTAAAATTCAGCTTTGGGAAATTTTGCAAAGCGGCCACCAACACACGAGCGAGAATTAAACTCGCATTAGTGCCACTCCCCGCAAAAATCCGATAGAATGTGATTGAAAATAATCCTCGCGTACGGAGTATCTCTCCCAGAGTAGGAAACGAAGAGAAAAACAAACAACGGAGAGGCCTTTTCAATCCATTCAATGCGCCAGGAAGAGTATTGAAACCCCGCCTCGTATAAAAGAAACTGCAATTACTCCGGACCCAAAACTACGAAATCAATTCCTCCATTTTTCTTTCCGCGGGCAGACACATCCCTTAAGCCAAGGAAGCATTATCGGAAACCCTTCCGCTCCATCCTTAGTTTTTACTCGAAAAAAGGAAGATCGTAAGAAGGAACCGACAGCGGTGGCTTCGGGGATGGGAAAGACAGGGGTTGGACGAAAGAAAACACGTAGTCTTCCCAATGCATTCCAATCTCCTCAAATGCTCTTCCCCATTTAATCCGAAGACCTTCCTCTCGGTAAACTCACCGCCTATCTCCCATGTCCTAGCATTATGCACTCCGCACTTTCCTCCCACGTAACCGCAAACTATATCCAGATCTCTCCAGCGCAAGAGAATATGTACTCTGCTAGCGTCCGGTTCTATTTCAGCTCCCTGGAGGGGTGCCGCCGGAGTAGTTCACATTTTCTCGCCTTTTCTCTCTTACATAATCTCCCTTCCTCCTTTATAAAAAGCTTCAATTTCACTTTTCACTTTCCTTACTTTAACTTCTTGCTCACCCTTCTTTTCCCCATCTCTCTCGTCCTTTTTTCCAACTTCTTCCTTTTTATTGATACTTTTCTTTTATAAAATGCATAAGATGTTATTGTATACCTGCACATGTAGCAGATAACTCGTGTTATGATGCAGATATCTCAGTTTATAGAGCAAGCTTCTATAAGTCTCTCTTGATGTTTACAATGTTTCCATGGAAAGTAAAATGGGTAACACATTAAGTGAAGATACCCCATATAAAATAATAGAATTAGAGATGATAAGGCGATTACCACTTTTCTGTCATATCTCCATGAATAAACTTCTGTTTCATGTACTTCAGTCTGAGATAACAACTGGAAAAATCAGTTATACAACCAATTTTATCGATCCTTTGTCTTTTATGACAGACGGCAGCTTAAAAAGTTAAACAGAAACAAAACTCATTTATGTGGAATACAATCTATCAAATATGTTTTCCTTCCGACGGACATGACTGATAGGAGCGGGACTCGATCACAGACCTTCCAATTTCGGATGACTGCTCTAGACAATGGAGCTATCATGCCAGAAGAATAAGATATACCTTTGGAGGATTACGAGTATGCAAGTAAAGGATAAATTATTACTAGCTGCAAGACCTCTGCGCATGTATAGTTTTGATAAAAGAAACCTTTAGCTTAAATTGGGATACTTGAGAATATCAAGGATTCTCATTGTTCTATTCAGAAGACTTAGAAAGAAAGAAAATATTTATTGTTCTTGGACTATAACTGTCCACTAAGAACATACAAAAACTAAATAAACAACAGCTCATATATACAAAGTGAGTAGATATAAAATTAGACTTACTACAATAACAGGCTAAAATAGCCAGAGAAAATTCCATTAGTGATAATACTCCCGTTTTTTCTTAAATGGGTTAGTAGAAAAACGTTAGGTCTTCACGGATTTTTATTACTATTTTCAGTTTTACTCTTGAATATCCTTTTCCAGTGCGTCGAAAAAATTACAATTCTGCAACGTTTGAACGTATGTGGGTAAATTCAAAGTGAATATCCGCTTCTCTCTTTTATCTGATCCAATTCCTTCTAGGTCTGAGCACTGTCTCTGAAAAGCAGCGGTAAGTTCAGAAGGCGTTAAGGTCTCCAATGGCATCTTTAGTAAGACATGCCTTTTTAGGAGCCTAGAAACATAAGAAAAATAAAGTGAATTACCACTGAATGTACAAAGAAATCTTCATTGAAGCTGAGGTTTCTTTTCGAGATAATGTGACCGGTAAAAAGGCGAGAATAAGCTACAGGCTTTTTCGCTTTAAGGCGAGAATGTGAAGAATATGCTGTGAAAGAATAAAGGGTCTCTTAAAATTTGAAAATCTTCCGATCGTGTGGATTTAGTTTAGGAAACATTCGGACTTCTTTGCTAGGGGACATTCATGTCTAAATTTATTCGATTATTCTGAATGAGAGTTAGATTAGATAAAGGGTTGAGATACAAAAACGGATCAATGAATAAGATAACCCGAGTCCTATCCATTTCGTCATCAACTCAATCTTTATCCATTCTAAAGGCGAAGCAATGAAAAGCCTCTCCACGAATGATGAAACGGGTAGACTGACTTCTGATGCTATCACACATAAATGTTACAGACGTGCAGGTTATTGAATCCCTTCAATAAACCTCAATTTTGGCCAAAGTTCGATCCAGTGTGGAAATTCAAATTAAATTTAGCTAATCAGTTATTAATTCAACTAAGCTAATTCGAGCTAGTATGAGATGCAGATAAATACTACGATAGTAAGTTTACCTAGAATATGCTATTACATACGATTACCATAGGAGAGAAAATTTTTCCATCAACTTTTCTTATGCTCTATAGCTTCGTATTACTATCATTTGACCAATTGGTCCAAAAATTATAAGCGATATTCACTATTAAATAGAGGTTGATTCTAGATCATTTATACATTTGATAAAGCAATTTGACTGTTAATTATTTTTGTGGGGGACAGAAATTATTGGCAATAAACCTCTCGTAACCAAACTAAGAACATGTACGTAGAATAACGGGTACTATCCCATTTTTTTATTTAATAACAAGAAAGCTCAGTCAAACTACATATCAGTCTACATTAGACCAGACAATAATGATTCGTGTGAGCTCTCAGAGATCAGGAAGTAAGAATGCCTAAATCCACACGAATAAATTTAAAGGAATTAATATCTCTTCACTTGATAAAGAATAAAGGCATAAAAAACGTTCCAATGATGAAGCTTTGCATAAAACTCCAATCTAGGATGTGAAGAAACATATTTATTGAGTTATTCCTCGAAAGCAAAGCCCTTCTATTGCTCTTATCGACCGTTAGCAGCTCCAACTCTTTGCATTAGTATTTGACACCGGGAGAATCCATCAATCACTAAGGTTGTCTCCAAATGATTCACGCAAATAAGTTTCAAATCCTATTGTAATTTGAGGATTAAAAGCTTTAACGTGAGTTAATATTCATCAAATGGTACAATATATATTTAGAAAGTAATATATTTTCATCAACCCCACAACTCCGCATTTATTTTACGGTATCGAAAATTTTCAAAACATATCCTATGATTCACGCTATATTTTACACTACCATATAAAAAGATTCAACGATAAAATGCCTCAATTGAGGAATAAAATTAATCAATATGTGAAATATTTTATACCTCATACAGTGATTTGCATTCATAAGTCTGAGCCAAATAGCTAAAATATAACATAATCTGGTCCGATTATTTTTTTAATTACGCGTTTCAACCAATACATGACATCTTATCCCAATTAGCCTTGATAATTGGGCCCTCAAAGTAATAAAGACGAAATGAACTTGTAAAAATAAACTACGGAGAAACTTAAATTACCAATTAAAATTAAACGAACGCGCTCGAGCATAGCTTCCCAATGGCTCGCTTCGCTAGTTACCAACTTCCCTGGGGTGCCTCAAAATGCAAAAGGAGGAGCTCCGGCATGGGAAATAAACAGGAGAAAAAAGGAAAGCGGATAATTTGGAAAGCCGCGAGGAACGCCGAAAGAAAGGGGGGAAAAGAAAAATGAATGGGGAATGGGGAGGAGAAGCGTGGGTAAAAAACGAATGAATAAGGGACAGAGGAATGAAGAATAGTGATAGGGCGGGTCGTGAGGGGAGTCGATATGAAAGGGGGCAGGGGGTGCCAGCCGGTGGACATCGAAGCCATCCACCATTCAACCGTATCTCTCCTCACAATTCCTACGACAAAATGCAGCTTTTTCCCCCTAAAAAAGCACGCCCACGCAGCCCCCCTACGCATTCTGCTTGCTCTATGTGCTCAGACATCTACAGCTGGTGCCCAAGTGACAGACGCAGAAGAGATTAAAAAAAAATCTCCGCGGAAAAATTTTCGAGGGTGATTCATTGGTGGAGAAGAAAAAGTCTGGACCGTCTTGTCGCACCGTATTCATTGGGGAATTTCGGAGTGGGTGATGTCGGAATGCGGTGAGAGAGGAAGCCAAAAAGGAATGACAATACAGCGAGAAAGGGAGTTCAAAATTTCAAGAGACCGACTGGAAACAGAGAAGTTTGCTGAAGGAAAATTAAAAACGCTCGAACGAAAGACGGCGAAATAAATCGAAGTTGGATGGAGCGGGAAATCCCGCGAAGGAACCAAAGAGTGAAATTTTATTGCTGAGTAAACACCCATTGTGACAAAAACGTCGCCATTAAGAGCATCAAAGAGATTTTCGGTTGCATCGATCACTGCGGCTTTGGATCCCGCACACATCCAGTCTCTTATGTTTGCATTTGGGGAGCGTGATTTGCCTGAGGCATTCTTTGCTTGAGAATGAGGAACTTTCTCCTGAATAATAACCGTAAAAATATCAATTAATCGAATAGGAACTCCGAAATATCTACCGAATCATTTTTGTGAAGTTGATAATTTCTTCTGATATAATTCTGAATAATCTGGTTTCGAATTCCCAAGAAGAAACGGATGTGAAAAAAAAGCTTAAATCTAGTTGCGTACAAAGTCTCCCAAACGGTGCGGCGTGGGGAAATGTTCTGGTGAGATAGCTCAACCTCAAGTGAGTAGAGCAACCAACCGGCAATTCGGAGACCCGGGTTCGAGTCCCAGTCCAGCCAGACTTTTATCACCCAAGTTTATCCTTGTGAATTTTCTTAGGGATAGAAAAGCGAACCCTTTTCCCTAAACCCCCTCACCTAAACCCTTTTCCCTCTAGTTTCGAATTCACGTAATAACTTCCTTGATAGATATGTTTGTCTAAAATCCGGAAGTAAATCATTCACGTAATATTTGTTCAAATGAAATGCTCAGGAGACAAACAGCAGGTGCAAAACCTGCGTAGGGTGTTTTAAAAGAATAGAGGAGCGACATAAAAATAGATTTAGTCTGAAGAGCGAAAGTCAGACGAGTAAAAAGAAGCTTACGTGGATGAATGAAAAATGAAAGGTTGAAACGGTAGAAAAGAGAATATGAGAGACGGGAGACGTAGAGGGGTAAAAAATATTACTCACAAATCTGACATTCGAGGACAGTTGGTCAATAATAATCATAATTCCATGAAATGAAGGCGGGGAAAGAGAAAGAGTGTCTGCCGGAGAAAAATTGCCTTCGAGAAGGAGGAAGAAATGCGCGAATAAAAAAGGAACAAAGGATGAAAAATTATTGGGGAGCAGCGTGATATCTGTGCCATCTGCAACTGTCTGAATATCTTACCGACTGAATTAATCACCGCTTTAAGAAATTATTTGTCCGCCAGGGTCCCATTTATTTTCTTCAGTGCGGTTATAAAATTTTTCCGTCGCGACGGGGGGATTTGACAATATCCGATTGTTCGAGTGGAGACTAATTGATCACGCGAATAATATTTTCAATCTGGAAACGAAGCTGCTTTATCTTTCGTACCCTTTTCGGACCCTTACTTTGACGTAGACCATGTTTCACTGCAGGGAGACTCGAGTGAGAGAGAGAGAGAGAGCAATATTTTTAATTTAGGAATCGAGTCAAGTTTTTGGTGAAACTGACGAAGGAAAGAAGGTTAAGAAGTAGAACCTTCCACCAATGTTTTGTGCAATAATGTTTCAATTCACCGCTAGGAAAGTTGACTTAATTGAGCAATTTGCCACAAGATAAATTTGGGAAATCGGTCTTGATGTCGGTATTTGTGATGCTCTGTCGCATTGACTACTTTTAACGTCACTCTTTGATTACTCTAGGATGTTTTGCAAATTATTTTAGAATCATTAAATAATAATAATTAATAAGAGTAAATCGTTAATAATTACTATAATGAAATAAAAAATTACAAATAACGGTTTCTCATAAGGAAAAATTTTTATTTCCCACGAAGAATATGCATAAAGTCATAGGATTAAAAAGTATTGTTTCAGTCTTCTTCTTGGCTCTGAAGATGATAGCTTGACTATGGAAATGCAGATTTGGTGATCCTTATAAACCTGGTTAAACTGTTTCCTCTCCCTTTTTTCTAGACTTAGTCTCAGGGGGCAGGCACTAACCGTCGGCGAAACGGCGTTCTAAACCTCTGACTTAAAACAGCAGAGTTCCAGTTTATTTCATTACGATTTTCGTACGACTTTGATAGTTAAAATTTTTAGGCAGAGGATTCGAAATATCATATCTTTACTCCTAAATACAAGAGGCTCTTTTATTCGGCTGCATATTTACGAATTTGTAGATGTCAACCTTCATGTTTCCATTCTCTCGTCTGAATATAGGGATCAGACTGCAAACACAAAAAAATACAAGAGGAAAGGGATGCTGTAACTTTCCAGTCTACCCCTGATATTCCATTCGTTTCTCAAGATAAATATCTCTCTGCAGATCAGCTGTCCTTGTGCGAGCGGGAAACTGTCTACACGAGCTTCAGGAGTTAGCGACGGAACCGTGCGTCTCTAGATATCTGTAGTGGCCTACATAATCACGAATCTACCGAACTTTTTTTTTACGTTTATAAAGAAATTCTGTGCGATTGACTTCAATTCTCAATAAAGAGATCGAAGGCGGTGATGATTTTTTCTTCCAGTACCATCCTAATTTCTCTATAAAATATATTTTAGGGTATAAGTATTTTCATAAATAATTAAATCTCCATGCTATATAACATCGACAACTTTACTGCACAAATACACAAATTTAGAGCCAAAATTTGAACGAATATTAGAATCTAGTATTCAGGTGATTTTAAGAAATGTGATAACTGACCACTCATTGCAGAAAGGAGCCTCAAAAACCGTCAAGAGAAGGTAATTTTGGACATTTTTCTTACTTATACAAGGAAAGCAATAATTGTGGGCACTCTCCGATTGACAATAAATATGGCATATTGTGGCCATAATCCAACATATTTAATGTGATCATGTAAACTTTATAAATGTGTAAAGTAAAACTTGCTTTTAGTTAGAGCCACACGTCATAACCTAGGGAAATTGCAATTTGCAAAGACAACCCTATTCAATCTGTCTATCTCACATTGTGACGAGTGTTAAATATCATAGAAATGCGAATGAAATATATAAAATGAAACATTCACCAAATAAGTTTGTAATGGTCTGAAGTAGAACAATTCACAATGACATCTTCAGGGCTCCCGGATAGCCAAGTGGGCAACGCGTTTGACTTCGGCGAAAGCGGCCCCGGGTAAAACACTTTATGATTAAGGTGAACTGAAGGCTGAATTCAATAAGGTGCGAATCATTTTGGAATCAGGCGAGTTTTTTCTTCTCAATTTCGTAAAAATGTAAAGCTTTAAGATAATTGGAAAACCCAGGACATTCATAACTCTTCAAAACGATAAGAAAACCTCTACATTACCACAAATTCGCGTTAAACGAAAGCTGGAAAACGCGAGGTATTTCGTAAGCTTTATCCCAGCTATAAATCTCAATTATCACCTAATAACTTGTCTATCAAAACAATCACTTGCCCGCAAATGGAATTCTCCACGAGAAAATACTCTCTATTCCCCGTATGCAGGAATCAAATGTATCAACATGCCCTTCGCATGCTACCTTGTATCTTTCATCAAACAACACGTTCCCCTCTGTAGGAAGGTTAGAAAAAAACTCCCTTACGCACGCACAAAATGGCGTCATCCTCACTGCTCACAAAACGACTTGTGGAAAAAATATCTTTCCTCCCAACTCTTTTTTCAATCATCCATTCCTCGGCGTGATTGTGAAAGGGTAAGTGAGGGGGAGAGAGGGCTCCGAGCGGAAGGGGTACGGGCTTCGATAGATTTGCCCACGAGTGGCACCCAAAAATGCCTCTAAGGCAATCCTTTCTTACAAAAGATTTAAAGATTTCCCTTCTTCCTACATTCCCCAGTGGAGACGAAGGAAAGGAAGAAGGAATTGGCAGAGAAAGAGGAAATAAGAGAGACGGAAGAAAGAGGGGGGAAAATGACGAACGGTGGAGTTCCATGTTCAGAAAAACAGTTTCTCTCCTTCAGCGCTCCATTTTTCATCAAAAAGGCGTATTTTCACGGAGCTAATGGTTGGAAAGTCACTCTGCTCCGGGAAATTCCTCTGCTAAGGTAGCGTTTTTCGGCCCACACACGAATGGCTGGGCTTTAATCAAGGATTTATGATTTTTCTCTCGTTCGCAACATCTCGAGGGGATGAGCCGCATGTGGAGGATCCCTCGGATGAAATGCGGAATTCATGTTTCTGCGGTATCCTGAAGATGGCATGCCGAGCGGTGAAAGAAATTTCGAAGGTATGCATTCACTTGGTGCGATTGTCCCGCGTCTACAATTTACAAAAGACGTCTGATTTTTCGAATCCTAACAATGAGTTATAATTTAGCGAATGGTTCTTCCCGAATGAATTCAGAAAAATCGCAAACTTTGCTTTGAAAATGGATGAATAGGCAGCCTTTTACAATAGATGCTCGAGGAGTATTTGTGCTAGCATTGAAGAAGATTGGATCGTTAAATCAATGGCGTTTCATTGATTAGCAAGAGACTTCAAGTTGCAAGATAATAATAAAAATGGAAATCTCTCAGATTAATAAAATACTTCAAGTAAGATTATCCTTAACATGCGGGAATTTTATTGGAACTTGATATTATAGGAAGTAATCACATCTGCTACATGTACGGGACTATGGACCTTAACATATTATGGAATTAGGTATTTCCTTTAGGAGATATCGGGTAAGAGTATTGTCCATGAATTTTTGTCATGCATGGTTGAAGAATAAAGTGTATGCATTAAAATATCAATTCTATGAGAAAGGTCATAATAATTTTTAAGAGTTTATGTACATTACGGGAATAAAAAAAAGTTTAAATGACTAAGTCTTCTTCTTGGCTCTGAAGATGATAGCTTGACTATGGAAATGCAGATTTGGTGATCCTTATAAACCTGGTTAAACTGTTTCCTCTCCCTTTTTTCTAGACTTAGTCTCAGGGGGCAGGCACTAACCGTCGGCGAAACGGCGTTCTAAACCTCTGACTTAAAACAGCAGAGTTCCAGTTTATTTCATTACGATTTTCGTACGACTTTGATAGTTAAAATTTTTAGGCAGAGGATTCGAAATATTATGTCTTTACTCCTAAATACAAGAGGCTCTTTTATTCGGCTGCATATTTACGAATTTGTAGATGTCAACCTTCATGTTTCCCTTCTCTCGTCTGAATATACGGATCAGACTGCAAACACAAAAAAATACAAGAGGAAAGGGATGCTGTAACTTTCCAGTCTACCCCTGATATTCCATTCGTTTCTCAAGATAAATATCTCTCTGCAGATCAGCTGTCCTTGTGCGAGCGGGAAACTGTCTACACGAGCTTCAGGAGTTAGCGACGGAACCGTGCGTCTCTAGATATCTGTAGTGGCCTACATAATCACGAATCTACCGAACTTTTTTTTTACGTTTATAAAGAAATTCTGTGCGATTGACTTCAATTCTCAATAAAGAGATCGAAGGCGGTGATGATTTTTTCTTCCAGTACCATCCTAATTTCTCTATAAAATATATTTTAGGGTATAAGTATTTTCATAAATCATTAAATCTTTATACTATATAACATCGACAACTTTACTGCACAAATACACAANGAGAGTAAAATGTACTTTGACCCGGAATCGAACTTATGTTTTCTAAACAGACTAAATAGATTTATTTAATCCCGCAATAGGAAATTTTGCTGATTTATTTACTATAATAAAAACTAATTTCTTTTAGCGCCAAAGATTATCCCCCAAGGATTTTTCAGAAAATGGGTTATCCGCTAAGGATTTCTCTTGAAAATAATTCTCAACGAATGTGAACGGGAGAGAGAAAATAATTATCATACGAGGAAATTTATCTAAAGGACATGTTTGTTAACATACAATTTGCATGAAGAAATAGAGGAGGAAAAAAGTCTGCCGTAGCCGGGGCGCGAACTCGAGTCTCCCACTTTCAGAAAGCCCAACTGATCTACCACAAAAGAACAATACCTCCTTAGATTTCCGAGGCTATGATGGAACATAATACAGAATATATTGTTTGTTAACGGAGACAAATTAATATGAATCCATATTGAATGAAACTCACGGTCAAAAATCATTTAGCTAGAAGCTGCCTTATCACTCGTCATTACTTATCCGTCTGCTAGAAGATCGTAAAATAGTGAGAGATGGAAAGATAAGTAAAAATATTACCCGGAATTGACGAAGAAGAAAGCTGTTTCTGGTTTAGGATGGGCACCGATGATTTTTACAGAAAAACTACTACAGCGATAATCCATCGGATTGTATAACACTCCCTTTACGGCTGACACGTAAGCTACAGACATGTGAAAAACGAAAGAAACTATGGGAAAAAATTTTCCGAAAGGAAAGATAGACGGAACACTTTTTCCCGCGAACAAATCTCCTTTGAAGTGATTTTTTCCATCGATTCCTCCGTTTATCCCTTTGCAGTTTCCTTTTTTTTGGCCCCTAACTCCGAGCAGTCATCATTTCGAATCTTCCCCGTAAGGAAATAGAAGTCGGCCTTTTCCATCCCTTCGAACACATCAAGGGAGAACAACATCCTGACATGATTCTATGGATTCTGAGATAGAGCTTTATCGGATGAAAAGGTTTCGTTTGCGTTGATTATCGAGCACACTTTCATGTATCTCCATCGCCTCAAATTACATAAGGATGTTCTTAATTTCACTTTTGTGTCATACCCTACGGTGACTTCCCGTACTTTATACTGTTGTACCAGGTACTCGTATATCAAACGTAAGGAAGATTTTACATCAATGACCCCAGAAATGATACACGGGTGACAATAATAGAGGAATATATATTTCTCGGTTACATAAATGGAAACATTTTATTTCGTCAGGAAATAGAGTGGAAAAGGAAACATAAAATTCCTTCTGATATCCATCGAGTCTAACAAATCAACTTGGTACCTACATAAAAATGCATAGCCCGTAGAAGATTGATCAAAAGTATTTATATACTCTACTTAAAATAATATAAAAGTAATAATGCAATTATGTTACGATAAAGAACACGAAGCATAAATACCTGTACGGAGTTAATTTCTTTCCACCCACGGAAACTTTTAGGAAACCCTGTACTAGCGAATCGAACCAAAATCTCAGCCGATCAAGAAAATTTATGTTTCCAGTAGCAACAAAAGTAACAACTATTTTAGCATCAATTGTAAACAACATCGTTTTAGGCTTTTGAATATGGGCTCCTTTTTCCATAGCAATCAGAAATTACTCACCATACGGAACAGTTTCTCAATCTTATAGGAAAGAATGAGCATGACTTAAGAGAATGTCGCCATAAAGAGAGACCGTAAGATTTCTAAAGAGACAACGTCGCAACTATATTCGAAACACCTAGAAAATAGATACTTTATTCCTCGTAATGTTAGAAAAAGGAGTGGTAATGCACTTGTACCGACACGTCCTTAACCCAGCGGTTTCCTTGTGGCTTCGCATGTAGCGACCTTCTGCTCGTGTTACCGTTGAACTGTGTTCTGACACAATCGTGACTCAGCGACCGCATGCATCTCCACATCAATGCGGCACACTTCGTCGGGAATAACCGATACGACAGGGAATGGCGTCTTCTTGGACGAATGGCCGCTCCGTTAGGACGGATTACCTCACGAAGATGGTCTTACTGTCACTTGACCCGAGTTAAATGTGTTTTCCCAGGTACCAATGTCAGAGACCACGCTTGAGGAATCAAACGTGGGCAATTGCAGAAAATGAGTTGACGACAGGAACGCGAAGCAAATATATCTAAGCAGCAATGAAATAGAATGTACATCCTTATTTACTTGCTTATACGGAAAGGAAGTTTATTTTACTTCGAAAAGAAGATTGACGATTGTTTGGATATGCAAATTCATTAGCTGATTATTTATTTTCTATGAAAAGTTATTACTTTACAACAAATAATAAGTTTTTACAGAATAACCTGGTATCTTCTGATACGAGAATTATATTGTACGGCAATTTTCAATAATTTTCAAGCATACTAATAAATGAGTAACACATACGTAATTCTAATATCTTATTTTAAAAAGAAATCGAATTATTAAAATCATTATATACGATTACCTTTCTAGAGAAAGTGAAGGTCATCGTCGCTTTCGGGATTCTATAAATTGCCTATTTCATGCCTTTGGAAAAGCTCCACAAAAATTATTTCCTAAATATTGTAATCGCCAGTTCTCTCAAAACTTGCTTTAGAATACATTGCTGAAATTATATTTAATTTATTTTTCCATTTTGATTAAGATAAATAGATCGAAAAAAGATCAATGTTGACGAACTGATTAAACTGTGACATCAGGAACAAAATATTTTTGAGCTCCACACATATTCCAGAGGAATAATTACATGATATACACAGTTTATTTTTACACGCAGCCTAATAGCTTATAAAGCACGTTATCGCTTTCGATTCTAAACATTTTAATATTTACATAATTAGGATACTTCTTACTACATATAAATTAAATTCCTTACCTAATTACAAGACTAGTTCTATCTAATTATTATTTTCATAACCTGTTCAAAATCTTTTCGTTTATAAACATTACTGTTTTCGACTGAAAATCAATTCAATGGCCGAGAATCTACTTTGAAATCAAGATACAGAAACAAATGTCTATCGTACGATTGAAATGCAGCCATTCTTATATAAGGGAACCAATCTATTTTATAATTACCGAAATATAACCAGATCATTACATATTAAAAATAATGTTATAGTCGCAAATTATTCATCTTTTTTAAATATGCAAACATAATTTAAAACTACCTAAACCTATATATACACCTTGCAAACAGCGGGTAGGAACTCTCATAACCACAGGGGATGCATGCACCATGACACTACTTCCATAATCGACAATTTTCGCGTATCGTTCACGGAGAAAGTGAGTTCTTGAAACGACCGGTTCTTAGATCTAATTCTCTGATTTTTTTCACAGAAAGGCCTATGTAACATGTAATCTTATAATTTCTAGAGATTCCTATCCTGCATCCTGGAGCATCTGAGTTACGCTTACTAATTTTTCGCAACAATTCTTTACAAACTGTATCCCCTTCCGTTGTTCTTTTTTAATTCCCGAATACAACACCTGTCGGAAGTGTCGCACACACTGTATATAGACTCAAAGTGAGGCCTGACTTACGCAAAGTAACACCGCTCAGGGACCTTATCGTCAATCCCTCCATTCACTTGACGAATCCGAGTTTCTTAATCGCTCGTCCACATACATTACGTCCCAAACATGGGTACCCCACGATTGATTATTAGTGCGGGTTACTCCAAGATATTTGACAGATTCTACTGTTGGTAATTTTTACCCTCAAAGGCTGTACGAATAATCATCGGCAATAGATTTTATTTCGAAGTTAATTCCCGTCGAACATCCGTCTAAATAGAGCTTTACTTGCCAATCATCGCACCATTTCATAATTTTATCTAAATCATTCGACAGGGTTAACTACATCATTCCGAAACGTTCTATCAAAGACTCAATTCTGTAAACTGAAGAGGAAATTAAAAAGTTTCATCCTCGCCATATGTTCAATCCTTCACTGACGGACTATCAACGTGCCACGACACACGGAAGAATCACGGTAGGCAATTGTTTCGATCGTGCTAGAATAACGAAGTAAATAGGTATCGCTAAACAAGAGAAATTGGTTAAAGAGAAAAGGGGAGACAAAGAAAGACAGAGAGGAGGGAGGCGTTTGCGAGTGAAAGGAAAGAGAAAAATGATTGGTTTCCTCGATCCTCTAGGGATACCGGAGAGAGAAAAAACCGAAGTTTTTGGGGAGCTCGCTATACCGCTTTTCCACATATATCCGAAAATTTCAATCGCTTTTCCCCTTAGTTTCACATTTTCTTCCCTTTGCTCTGCCACCTGTTGTGTTTTTTTTTCGCCATTTTTAGTGCGTTTAATTCCCCCGTTGTTTTCTTTGTGTTCCCGAATCGCTGGTCACTTAAAGGCGAACCGGCGGAGGCGATACCGGGAAAATTTGATTTTTAATTTATCGACTGATAAAAATCAACATGGGCCGTGGAGCGAGAACCGTAATTTTGGTATTTGAGGTACTGATATTGAGACAACAAAGGATATTTCTTTTCGGCATATTTGTTTTAACTCCGTCCGGAAATATGTTCGAAAAAAGGTATAAAAGATGTAAGTCTCGGCGGTTTATTAATTAAATGTGTATGTTTTATTCTTTCAATCTGTAAAAGCATTAAAAATGTTTAAAAGCAATCTAAAAGGAGGCGTATTAACGAATGAAAATTGATTTCAAACATGGAATAGATGGCTTGTTTTTTCTTACTTTTAATGGATAAATTCCCGCAAAAGCTTTATTGATTCAACACTCACACGATAGATATATACATATGAATTTGCGCTTTGCTTTAACTATAAAGGATTACTTATAGGCTTTCTGTCAGAAGTTTATATTCTCTTTTGCCTGACTGCAAAAGTATAGAATCCTTAGAAAATTTCTACTTATAGAATACCTATGTTAAAATATAAGCGAGTATATGAAAAGACTCGCGCTTCTTGTTGATTTGTTTGATTTTATAATAATAGACCTGTGACTATTTTTAACTCTGTTGTTACTGGTGGTTCAAAGGAGCCCATTGCTCTCTGAAATATAGGCAACAGAATCCCCATTCTAATTTCTTCTAAATAAATAAATACAACTCTAATCTCAATTTATACCATGTGAAAACATCAAATGCTTCAAATTTATCTAGCTCGTGTTCAAGAATACGTTTAACCATTCCCTACAAATCGTATTAGAATAACATAAATACGTAAGCTAAAATCGAGACTTTCACGACAGACCCCGATTGATACATTTTACGATTGATTATGTTAGATTGATAGATTGTAAGTATATCTTTACTTGATTTCATCGAGAAAGACTCACCCCTTCTAATTTAACATTTAAAATATAAATTTATTCCCTTGGAATGTGTATACCTAGAGTAGGACCAAATAACACATGCAACCTTCCTCTTGAATGTTATGCCAACATATCCGAGAACAAACGATATTTTCATCGATATCTAAGAAACAGTGAACTCATTTTGAAGGGTACCCTTTCAGGGAACATTCCATGCGCGCTTCTCCAAAATTAAAGCTCTTCGTTGCTTATCATCGACTCCTTGCACCCTAATATCAGTTAGGCTCTTCTCTCAACTTCTATGATAATCTGAAGACGTTTATTTGACTGATACAGCTTTGGGCCGGCGAAATATTGGGCCTTGAGCCCCGATACACAGCCGCTAATAAAGTTCTTCGGCCTATTTATCTCTCAGATTCCTTGCAAAGCTTCCGCCCGTTATCGGATAACAAATCATCTCATTAACTTCAGTTTCAGGCGCTAATCCTTCCTCTCCCTGAGACCCTTTTTCTCTTCTCATCCGACGGAGGATTATTCGCATCCTGTATTTAAAATATAGCAAACATCACACGCTTCCGGTAGCAGGCAGGAGATTGAAAGTCAAAGAATGAAGAGAGGATTTATTTTCAATCTTCCTAACCTAAGGATCGATATGAGGATACGTCTGCTTCTAAGCAAATCTTTGCGTTAAAGTTTCCGAAGGCTCCGCTGAAGAGGTCATGAGAACTGCCATTTCGGGTTAACATACGCGCAATTTTAGGGTAATTTATATCCTAAGCTAGGGTATCGTAGTGCAATTAATTGTTTTTAATAAACGAATATAACTTCACCTCTACATATACCGTCAGAACAGCAGATTATTTTTATCTGAAAAACGGCAAAAAATATCTAAAAGCGTCTATTAAAAGTAGGTCTTAGACATTACTCCATATGGAAATTTTGCCGGTTTATTTTTACTCTTGGTCCCTTGTTTGTTTCTAGATTCTCCAAATATTCACATACTGATACAAATATGCAAATTGAAATATAAAATAATTCTGTGAATTACTTCCTAAATAAAAAAAAAATATAATTAGCTGCAGTTACACACTCCTCATTTAATGTTATTCATTCCATTTGAAATGGTCGTAAGATAATACAATGTAATCCATGCTTTCGGTTCGTAACTTTCATTTACTCTTGGAATTTTTATGATGCTTATGATATGTAATGGTTAAGTTATACCTTGATTCCTAATTCATAGTAGATGTATTATTAAAAGTTCTTCGACAGCTGAACTAGGCCCCAACTGGAAAGCGAACCCGGGACTGCCTTCACAATTCTCGCACAAACGTTTTTCCGACCACCTTGCTCGAGATAGAACATTGAAACTTGCGATCAATGCAATCAAATTCAAACTTTTCTCATTCAGACATATCTTTAACAAAGTACAAAGTACATTCAAAATAAATTACAGCGCTAACAACACATATTTAAATGAGGACGTAACTTGACCACGGAGCCCCTTAAAAACATCTTCTGGTAATGATATATCAACATTAAAGGTACACATATCCAAAAATTGTATCACTCTCTCAAGTTGTCGGAAGTCGGTCTGATATTCACTCCTGTAAGAAGGCTATTAACTCTCAAAGTTACAGATTTATATAGTTGATAAGAAATGTATCACTGATAAATCACAGGCGTCAACCCACCCGTTAAATCCACCTGGCGAGGGTGAAGAATACACTCTAATAGGAGATAAATTCATCACCTGAGTACAGTGAAGAATTGCCCAATGAATCTCTTCATTGAGGATTACCAGAAATGGAAGCTTCCAACTCCTTGCAATCAATCGCCCGAGATAGGAAGTAAAATACCGATGGAAGTGGTGCTGTTATAATGGAACGGCTTTGCGTGTCTGCAGGTATATGACGGTGGTAGGAATGATTTATCGAGAGTTAAGTCCGTCTTCCCCCGAAAATAGCGTCTGCGGACGAAGGCGTCTGGGAAGTGCTATCCTTTCCACGCACAGTTAAGTGCTACCACGATATGCCACTCTTATCGACCAATGAGCCTTGGCACCGTCGATCTAAACGCCATCACGACTTGAATGGGAGACAAAAAAGCTGGGACGCGATCAAACTCAGCCCCAGAGTGGTGTCGGTGGTCGCTCCGCCCATGGAGAGACCAAAGGGTCTCGCTGCCCACCTGACACGAAGGGTAAACGTGACCTTGACCGGAAAAAAAAACAGTAGAACCCCTCCAGACATTCCGACCCTCCCGCGCCTCAGATTGCCTCCGTCTGTTCCAAACATTAAAATAAAAATGTCTTAGTTTTTTCGCTTCAGCTGTGAAATTTCCAACTCCACTCTCGCCGCGCTCTTTGTTTTTCCGCGTGGCTGCCTTTCTTTGTTTCAACACCCGCTGTTTTCAGCCCTAACGATTCCATACCATACGCCTCTCTATCCAAACATATCCTCTGATCTTCTACCCAATCGCACGTTCCGCATTTCGAATTCCTCTTTTGGTAATCTTATGCTCCCGCTTTTATAGCTGGTTTTTTTTGCGCTTTTGCCAGTCTCCAGGATTCGAACTACGCATGTCTTTTGACGTCTCGAAAATCAAAAAGATGAACTTCTGAGTGTTTTCGAAAACTGTTGCTTTCAGAACGAAATGCGAGGTGGTGCATCAATTAAAAGCGAATATGTTGATAGAAAATATTACATCAATTGTCGAACCAACCGAAAAATAGAGAGTAAAATGTACTGTGACCCGGAATCGAACTTACGTTTTCTAAACAGACTAAATAGATTTATTTAATCCCGCAATAGGAAATTTTGCTGATTTATTTACTGAGGTTCGCATGAATAAAATTTCTGTTATGCAGTAACTGATGGCATATTACTATAAACGCAGAAAGAGTTTAATGTTCTTCTAGATTTACAAAAAGAGGCGCTGCAATTGAGATAATGATTTAGGATAATGTACACACAATTACTTGGTTGCCCTTCATGTACGTTTTTGTAACATATTAATTAGTTATTGTAGTACGAAAAAGTAAACTCTGTTTCCGGAAACTACTCGAAGCAAAATCAGCTGGTAAAGCTATATAAACGAGAATAGTATGATTCAGCGATAATTACACATCTACAAGAGGTGGATTGCTCAAACTCATATCGGACCAGTAGAGGTACCAAAATATCAATCTGTGAAATATGACCATTTAGCCCATCCACGGCGAAAAAGCGACTTTAGTGCCTGAAAAGAACTGAACGATGAACTGTGCAAAAAAACCTAGGAAATCAATCCTTATCAATGAATTACTGCACAGCTTAAAGGTTCCCTCCAAGATTCACCTGCACACTTTTTCCAACTTCGAAAGTTCGGAAAACAGAATGAAACCGTAAACATAGCTGCCTAAACGTAGGAAATATTACAGCAAGAAGAAGCCTTCACTATTTCACATCATATATCCATCGGGAAAATTTATTTGATACACTCCAACCTTTGGCCGACTGAAAGTTTTGAGACTTGGTTGAATAAATATATATATAAAAAGAAAGTTTCATCACTCTGTCAAAATAAATGATGGATTTCGGCGAATCTTTTAGCAAATGAGATCTTCAGCATTTCTTCCTTAATTTTTTTATATTTCCCAGGAATAACGACGAAAGAATCTCCCGCAAAGTAATAGCCCAAAACTTCACCCTCAAGAACCCCATATTTCTGGACGTTAGTTCTAGACCTCTCAGAATTTACGTTAGTTCCCCGTACCCCTAACGAAACAATTCATTTGTCCCTTAACTTTATTAGCGGATTCATAGATACGTGAAGGGAAACGTCTTTCCGAGGATATTCAAACGACGAAAAGCTCAGGAGAGACCCCGAGTACAAATTCCCTCCTCCAAATGACA
The DNA here is from genome assembly GCA_000376725.2 of Ladona fulva. Lineage (NCBI taxonomy): Eukaryota > Metazoa > Arthropoda > Insecta > Odonata > Libellulidae > Ladona > Ladona fulva. The sequence continues at coordinate 2,147,633 of KZ308131.1, read as the reverse complement.
ACGATTACTCACCGCTGCTCTTTGACAATTAATTCCCTTCCGAGCACTTAATATTTCCCTCTTCCCATTCCAAGAACAATGAGGTCATGCAATAGATTCGTCCCCACTCTGCAACGTGGATGAACGACCCCTTGAGCTACACCCTTAATATAAACGGCTTTTCCTCCGTCTTACTTTCAAGCGTTTTTCACTTCGCGTGTGGCCCTTTTCCTCCCTCGATTACTCCTCTGTCCGCCTTCTCACATAATTCCCACCCCCCCTAAGAGCTCTCCTATCTTCCGTCTAATGGCATCGCATTCGTTTCTTACCTCGGAGAAGGACGCTGAAGAATGCCCGTCTTTCCTTTTCTTCGGCCTTCCACTTACTTCTCTACTCCATTTCTCTATCCATTCGTTTTCATTTATGTCCTATGCAATTGACGCTCGATCGTTGGCCACAAGGGAGTATCGCACTAAGAAAGAAGCGGCGAGGATTATTTCGACATTATGACCCGGTATTAATAATTATATTCTTAAAATTAACCTTAATTAATATATACTCTCGTGCCCAATATTATATCGTTTTGTTAAAGAGAAGATTATTGTTAATATTTATGCTAATCCATCATGTATGTGCAGGAGATTAATTGTAATCTTTACTTTGACTCTAACAAAACAATAACATTTGTCCTTAAATTGAACGTTAGTTAAAGCCCATTTTAAGTTAATATAATAATACCATTTTAAGTACATATAAGTATAATACCGGGCCTAAAGCTTATTAATTAAGGTGCTGAATTAGTTTACCATTGAATTCCTACCGCTCTTTCTCAATATTTTACCATACGTACGAACTCTTACGATGTGTGTTTACGTGTTAATGCTATGACAATGAGAAAGTTTACCATATAAATGCTTGCATCGGCTTATTTCAAAATTTAATTTATAAAGAGGTGAGAAATAAAAATTAATCCTAATCAAACGTGGGCGATTATCAGTATAAATGAACGAATATTTAAAAATAAATATTTTTGTTTTTGAATTTGATTAAAGGATTTCTTTAAGCGTGATTCTAATTCCATTATCTATTGTTCCTACATACATTTTAATTGTTCTGAAATCTAAGAAAGAAAATCTAGAAGTACAAGAGTGAGAGATTTATTTATGGTCTTGTGAAAATCCCTGCTTAGCTTAACGGACAAAGGAATATTTTACCTTTTCGTTGGTAGCCTTTTCTTCTTTCTTTCCGTACTTTCTCTTTATCACGGTATTCATTTTTAGCGTATAAGCTCCGTGCCTTTTTCTACTGAACAGTTTTTTACTTTATTAAGAGCGGATGAATGTGTAATTAATTTCAGTGTGGGGAAAATGTTGAAACTGACTAAAATAAGAACGTAGTAGAAATGAATTTCATCAATTTATATAATGAAAGTTTTGTAGATTACGTTAAAAAACCGTTAATTATACGTGGTGTTACATTCATAATTAGCACGTACGAAACTGAGTAAAATGAAAAATAAGATATATTTATTGCTTACTTTGTGATAGTTATTGTATAATGCAAATTAATTCCATTTAGGTTATACATAAATAAAAGGGAGTAGGAAATTATAGGTCACTTGCACGAACCAAAAGGAAAAGCAGTAATAATGACAATTCTATCACACGTTCAGATTCAGCAAAGACCAGCAGCTGATGCTAGAATATATTACATGATTGTATATAAAGTACTTTCATATATCTAGAATAGAAGCGAGAGAAGGTATGTAAAAGCTGCATTATTTCAACTCTCCGTGAGGATATACGACAAAAAAACCCAGAATATGGGTCACATTAGTTTTAAGCGTAATTTTCGTGAAAACATTACATTCTACATAACGATATGTATACCCGTATAGTTATTCTAGTTCAAGACAGCGCGTAACGTTCCCTGAGTATGTTAATAACTTTAATTATAAGCTACAGTGCCAACTTCGCATTCGCTGAAAATATATAATGCGCTGCATTCGAGGGAATTTTCATTAATTGTAAATTCTCATTATTCCTTCATTACTCCTTTCAGAATGTCTAAGCAGCAGATACCACTCGCGACGCACAGACTAATTTCGCGTCCTAACTTTAATTTCGGAGAGATTCGCTTTCGGCCTTATCCTCATTTTCCTTCCCTTTAATCTTTTTCTACGTATTTTCTTTCAACTCATCTAACGTATCTAATCCGGCCGTACTCTCCATTTCGGACCCTCGCTTTCCCTCCCGCTCTCTTTCAAACCGTCTCCAAAAATAATTTTAATAATTTCCCGTCCGCCCTCGGCTGCAGCCCCTTGGATCGCCAGAACGCAAATTCGGATGGTCTTTCCCTTTGGCCTGTCTGATATTCCGTCGGGCACTCCATTTCGTTTGAAGGATGAGCGAGATGAAAGATGACTACGTGCGAGCGTCTATTACGAATTTTTTTACCGAATGTTTTCGCCCTGCGTGTCGTGTCGCTGGCGAAAGAGCAGCACAAACTGATGAATAATTTAGCGGAAGTAATGGATCGCAATGTTTTAATATTCCATGCGGTTAAAAATCCTCTCCTAGCTCTAAATATTTTTCATTTTTCTGCGGCGATCCAAGAACGGGTATTAATAACAATATACCACGTTGCCCTAGAATGGCTAGACTTTAATAATATCTATGTTTAAATTCGTAATTTCAATGAATACTAGTTACCACAATTATAGTTTAGTAATAATTAAAGTATGTCAAATGATACGGCTCAAAGAGCCGAGGTTCAGAAACTCCACAACTTTCAATTTCACAAATGAAAAATTTCCTCAACGCAATGTACATACAATAGTGAGCCTGTAATCGTAGAAAGTCTAATTTTATATCCCTCGAATTTTATGAATTCAGATCAGGAATCACACGAAGATAGACTTTACAACGGAGTGCGTATTTTCAATCTTTCCCGTACCCCTATGAAAGCTTCTATTTCCATCTTCTGGCTCCGGAGGCGAACCAAAATAAAGGTATTAGAGGAGAGATTGGAATCTATACTTCTTTTCCAGGAGAAAGTTCTGAAAATAGCAACACAAAGTGAACATCTAAAAAGGAAATACATTACTCTATATCGATAGGTTAAATTGCTTACTTAATGTCTTTTGTTTGACTCGTACCGGCCAACATCTGTGGTTATCTAAATAGCGTATTAACTTTTGCGTTCTTATATTATACCTGGTTACATAGCACATTTTCTACTTTCTTTCAATGCTTCCTTTTTCAATAAATATTATAATTTACCGAAAACAACATCCAATTTCCTACGGTTCATTCAATTCTTAAATTCTCCAAAAAAATATATGGAAAAACAATAAACATTGTTTTCTGTGGAATTTCTGCAGGAAGTATCTCCCTAGAAATATTTTCCCTCCATAATTACATTTCTTTACTATTTCAATAATTTAAATATCTTTCATTAAAGTTTTTACTACAAAAATATTTCTTCGTTAAATTGATAGATACGACCTTGAATTATCTCCTAAATATACAAAATGGTTTTGCCTGAGGTAGGTTTTGTTACCCTGATGATAATTTATAATATATTTTTATCTTAAAAATTTTGAGAAGTTAAATCCAACAGAAAGCTAAGAAATCAGTTTCTTGAGACCACATACACCTACAGTCCATTAGACCCCAGTATTTTTATCTTTAGGATGCTAATTCCCACTATCCATCTGCTTAAAACAGTAAAGTTTCACCAATTGAAGAATGGAGAAATTGGAGAATTCTTATAGCTGACGTAATTTCATTTTCTGAATACTTCGTATACCAACAAACGACTTTGAAAATCTTGGAGGACTTTTCTTCAACGAAGCAAAGTATTAGAAAAATAAACACAATTAAAGTAAAAGGATATCAGCCTTCTCTATTCCCACTGTACAGACTTGTAAATTCCTTCAGTGCTACGCGTCCCACTGTTTGGGAAACACTGGATTAGTTTATGCTAAGGATTTTCAAGCTCGACCTGATTTCGACGGAGTTTAGAGGTAAGTAACAGTTTTTATTGGAAATCCTAGAAAATCTAACAGAAAAAGCGTCAAGCCGATGTCTGAAATAATTTAACAATTCATAACTCTCTATTTTATAAATAAATAATACCAAAATTTTAAATACGTAACTAGGTACACGTAATTAAGAGTTACAAAATTCCATAGGACACAAGTTGCGGTTGAAATAATTATAACTGGATTAGAATGAATACGGAGTGTTGACTTGTACCCCAAAAAACCCATGCGAGCATGCCCTAAGGTCCTCGTTTTGGGCTCGCGATTAATATAAGCAGGTAATTCCATTAGCACTTCCCTCCGACCTTCGCAATGTTTGTGGAGAATCTCCCATTCCTTGCTCCGAGGCTCGTCCTATTGCAGCAGAGGTTTTGAGGGGCAGTTCGCGTGTATAGGGTAAGGGAAAATCCCTCGAATTTGCTAGGCCTTTCATTCATTTTGGAGCGGCGGTGCTGCACCCTCCCGGTGGTTGAGAGTAAGCTGGAACTACGTCACGGGCATATGGCTGACTCTACCCTTGGTCGACCTCCGCGGCTTTCGCGGATGCAGGTTTTATGTGAAACGACGAAGTTTAACGGTGTAACGGCGAGGGAAAATATCGAGCCCAATTTTGTTTCCCTTATTTTTATTGTTTTCGGACTTTTTATAGGGACTGCGAATCGCCGCGGTGATTTCTGAACTTTTATAGGTGAGCGGGAGTTTGGATAAATAAGAAAAAAAGACTTTCGATCGTGTTTTGGGTTAGTGAATGAGATAGATTTTTGATGAAACACTCAACGTGTTATTCTAGGCTTCTGGTTTAGGAAAGTAGAAGGTTTCGACGCCATCACGATCATTCATCATTAAAAATTTACAGCGATATGAATTTAAGTAACTGGTACCTACTCCTTTCGTTTATGAAAGCATTTATCTGTAAATTCATATTTATGCGGAGCAATTTAAAGGTGTCTTTTTATTTATTCGGCTCTTACCGCTGAATATCTATAAATTACAATGCAAAAACGTGACGTCTATTATTTATTTTCTGAATGAGTATCCAGAAATTTTATTAACTCGGTATTCGTAAAAAAAGCTAGCTACAAGAGCTGAATTGGTTGATCGATCATAGACTCTGTCGAAATATATAAAAAAGCATTTCTTCTTCTAACAAGAGACAAAACCAAAAATCAACGAGTTGACGAAAAAATCTTCGGTTTTCGCTTTGAATGAACGTCAATATAAGTTGGGATATGTGAACCTCAATAATATGAACGGAAGACTTGGAAAGATCATTTATATCAAATTTGCAACAGTGGAGAAGGATATCTCGCATCCTTCTGCTAAGGTAACGCATTTTCCACAAGATTTGCCTAACTTTTCTTAGCCTCCCGCTTTAATTCGTTTACTAATTCAAAACTATTCGTTTACTAGTCAAAACCGACAGTCATAAACTAGCAGAGAATCGCCGTAACTGAAGATAACAAAAGCATCAAAGGTTCCGATTAAACATGGGAGGAACGCACTTAAACCCTTGAATATGGAAAACAAGTTTCCTGAGTGAAAGAGAGGAATTCACCCGAAACTCCTTTTTGAAACAACAAAAGGGAGAGGTCCATATCTACGAGTTATAATAAAAGCCATTCCATTGCATCAGAAGATACCCCTACAGAATAATCTTCCTCGTTCGACACCATACACTTGTTTGCGAACCGACCTCGTAAACCAAGAATCTCTCGTTATAAAACTGTTACGATGGCATATTAAGAGATGTTTATTCTCCCTTGACGCATTCATAAATTTGTCACGATTGTTTTGTGACTGGCATCTTCTCCATAAACTCTCCAATCGAACAAAATCGGACACGAGAGTAATATCAATTTGAACGAGAATGTGGGAGAAGTGGGGAAGACCAAAGCTTTACGATCGAATTAAAGCATTTGTAAATTTCGACTTCGACGTGTCTAAAAACTTCCTAGAATTTCTCACTCTATGAATATTTAAACGGATCCGGATGAGAAAATATAAAAACGGGAAAGTTTTAAGCGCTTGAATTAAACGAGATAGAATGCGGACGTACACGACACATGACATTTTTCTGCGGCGTTCCACAAAGAGATGGTAAAAGTAAGGATGTGATGTGACAGTTGAAAATAAATTTTCCTGTTTCTTTATTTTAATTATGATTATGAAAAAGATAACATGTTTATTCTCCGTCATTTGAGTAAAATTTTAATATTTTAACAATCTAAGTGGTTTTATTTCTTTGAATTAAGGACATTTCATTACTCACCTCTATGCAATGTGTCATTCAACTTTAATCAAATTGAAGTCGCTTAATCAGCGTAACAAATGTTATTTTCTATAAAACATTTGATAGTAATTCTAGTAAATCTTTGAGGTAAAATTAGACTGACTGTTTGTTTTATAGTTACACCAATACTGGGGGTCCCGGACAGCCAAATGGGCAACTCGTTCGACTTCGGTGAAAGCGGTCCTTGGTTAGATTCCCGGTAAGGGCCCTCTTGCGAAATTACCTAAGTAGTCGAGCACTTAAACAATAATACTACTCCTAGTTATACCAACATCGTAAAATTTTATGTTCGATTTCACAGGAGACCTCAACATTTTAAGATGTAAGAATCAACACTTTTTGCTGGTATTTTGGGCTCTGTTTTGTTTTGCTTTAGTATCAACACAGATATAATTACAGTGACTAATGTAGAAAATGAAACTAACGAATAATACAGGCCAAATTGAAAACTTAACTCATCCAAAGAGTACATTTTCCATCGAAGATATTTGAAGTTCACAAAGAAGAAAACCTTATCATTGAGGATAAGGTCGTCAGAAGGAGAAATGCTGTTAATACACATGAAGAACGAATATCACCTTATTTCGAGATACAAGCATAAATATGGTATGAATAGTTGCAAAGAGGATTAGAAACAGATCCTTTGTGTAATTCCATAAGAACTTGAGAGCGCAAATTTGGAAATAACCTTCGCACCGTTCCCCGCTAAACTTTACAATTTTTGTATCACGAGTTAACTAATCATCGATCATTCTAAAACGCGCCGAACATTAAAAGGAAAGAATCCGCCTATTTCGTATAAAATGTTAACGTGGATTTATTATGGACTAACACTCAGCTGCTAAAACAATGTGCGCCGTGCGCTGAGTTCGGAAAGGCCCATGCTCTCCTCCTCATGTTTGTCTTGCAATATGCTATTAATATCATAAAGCATTCTGTTAAGGGAATAGCTCCAAGAGAAGTGTTAGAGGAGCTTTCGGCAGAGAACCGTATATACACACAATCCCAGTTTCCTGGAATAGCGTATGGACCGAGTGCATTGCAAACCTCAGCAAGGAGAACCGAGGGAGAGGAGGCTCGGAAGAGGAAAGAAAAGGGAATGAGATGGAGAATTAATTGCTTATGCCGCTTAGAGCATGGCACGCGTTGCTCTCCGTATGCGTCGAAGCGACTGATTCAATAGCGGAATGCACTTCGTACCCGTTTAAGGCCGAAAAAGAGTGAGAAAGAACATGCGGTCATATTTGACTTCCTGCAGTTTTTGTTTCCCGAAATTATGAAGAAATTTCCGTTGCGCCGGCTTTATTTCCTTGAGGATAAAAAAATCTTTATTCCCTGTTTGTATATGTTTCATCTTATAATGCAGAAAGCAAAGATAGCCGTTTCTTATGCTGCTCCTAATTAGATGGTACCCGGGTCTCAGGTTCGATTCCACGTTAGCCTAACGACAAAGAGAATGCTGAAATCAAGCTTATCGACTGAATCAAGCTTATGACTTACTTATGGCTAGTTATTAAAACTCAGACGTGGCGGTTCCGTTCATTCATTGAATTCATTTCAATTCATTCCCTATATAAGTTCCCTGTATATATAGAATTCATTACCATAGGAATGACCGCCAAGTTAAGCCAAATAACGAATTATTTCCTATCATCCTTAGCTATCCTGCAACATCATCCAGTGACATTAAATTGATTGGTACCTACATGGTTCATGGTAAATCTTATGGTTTTCAATCAAACGATAATTGAGGTAAGAAACATCACGTAATTTTAATTAAACATGAAGAGTTAAGGACCAAAATTTTCTAGTATTTACTGCATACTGAATCATTGAAATACGAGCTAAGAAAAGATAGCGCTTCAAAAATTATGAAATATGAGTCAAACACAAAATTGACCTGAACTTAAGCCGGTGAAATAAATACATAATGTTAGTAGAAGATGCGCCTTCCCTATCAACCGTTTACCCATCGACCTATTTCTTCGGGCTACGCGATTGAGAAAAATGTGCGGCGTTAATGGGTGAAAAGATTCTGAGCAAGTAGAATTGAGTTTCGACTCATAATGCGGAGAGAAAAGCTAAAATTATGAGACACTTGGAAAAAGAAATTTCTTTTTGGCATCATAACCGTCGCGGTCAGAAATGAGCGTTAGCTACAGAAGAATGTACTCAAACGAACGAAAGAGAATACTATTCCACTTACATATAATTCCATTTAATAAAATTATTTGAATGAAAATAAAATTTTTATTAATTCGTTATACGTAAATACATGTGATACTCTACTAATTAAAGCTTGAAAACGCCTAAAAGAAACAATAAACCTTGCATTTTGTTACGTATATTAGCACAAGGAGAGAACATTTTTGTGCAGGTCGATTACATAGTTAAGGTAAACGCCTAAAAGAAACAATAAACCTTGCATTTTGTTACGTATATTAGCACAAGGAGAGAAAAGTTTTGTGCAGGTCGATTACATAGTTAAGGTATGGATCGATGAACCTGAATCAAGTATGGAAGAGAAGTGTTTTTGGCAGTATTGATACGATACCCAGACATCTATGGCGGAATTTTGTCGATAATTCTATGCTATGCGAGTTAATTATCTTCCACAAGTTTACATGCTTCGCTAAATGTGGCTCATTACAATTAGATAAAAGTTGTGCTTGAAAAGGATGAAATTAGATATAAGAGGAAATGAAAACATCGGTTATCTTCATGAAATTTCGGATTTGTAGATAGAAATAGAATATTCTCTCCCCACGGAAATGAGATAACAAGTAGGGAATCCTATTATTTTTCAATTCAACACCGTATAGGTAAACAAAACAAGTAAATATTGCTTAGATTACGTATGTAGAACTAAATTCACTTTCTTCATCTCCACGTTATTGTTCATCGGAAAGATTTCTACGTCTCATTTTTTAAATAAAGAAAACATATACATTTACTATCTCATTTCACCTAAGATCCTTTCATTATAGACAGCAGGCATTGTTATCTTTAGAACACCTGGAAAACGTTTCTAAAAGAACGTCATGGTATTCTTCGTTTTCTTTATGTATCAATACTTCCGAATCTATTGGAAATTGTAGTTCATTCTTGAACATTGGCGCATGCCATCAATAAACCATACTCGGAGGTTCATATCCTTAGGCAATATTATATGTTTATAAAAGTATTATTTTAATTGTCTTAATTCGATAAAAAACATGCATTGCTATCCCAAAGGCATTCAGTCACGTGATTATAATATTACGAGCGACCTCTATAAAAACGTGGATTGTATCGGTTGTCCCACTCCGGCTGAAATTTATGCTTTTGTTGATATTACGCGTTTCCCAGGCAGAAGGGTAGTGGCAGTGGTGTGAGATATTTGTTTGGCATTCTGAGCGAATGAGGAGAATCAAGGAATTACGGTGGAATCGTAGGGTCGAATAGAGCCCTCTCCCCAGTGGAGGGACCTCCAACGAGAGGTTTGCTCAGCCAAAATCCCCGAGGATATTCCACGACTGAAATGGTTCACCTAAGGATATGGCTTTCCATTTCCGCTGGACGGTCACCGTGGCTAGGTTGCCGAGATCGCTGGGGATTTGAACCGCAAAGGGAGAAAAGCATGCGGACACGTGCGTTCATATAGAAATTTTCGCTTATTTTACGGAATTGAGGTCAAATCTTTCCATAGTTATATTAAAGCTGAGAACAGCGAGAGTAATTCACAAAGTATTTCGTATTGTTTGATGATTGAAGATTCCTCCTACCATTTCTTGATGAATGGAGTACATTTCATTTGTCATTTGGCAATAGATTAACTGGTGAACATTCCTTTCATTCCACTTATTTAGATTCTTATGATTCCGTTATATCAAAAATGTCTTCAAGTACATCTACACAAATACCCTGTAAGTAGCCTTCCGGCAAGTGGCATGGGGTGCAAGCACCAAGCGTTCGAATTACCTCTTCAGCTTATTGTTGTCGCATGTCGTTCGCAGAAAGAATGAGTCTCTAAAATGACTTGTTCTCGCATCTATTTTCCTTATTTTACGCTCATTTTGGGATCGGCCAAAGTAGTAGTAGTAGGGGGTCGCATAATATTGATTACGTCTTGCGCAAATATACTTTCTTTGAATTTATCAAACAATCGCCAACAAGCTTTTAATCACCTTACTTTCAAGGATTTCCCATCTCAGTTATTTCCTACCTCATTTGGATAGTTACATTTAACGACGTGATCTATTGATAGACTTTGAATATTACAGGAGCAAAGTAACGGTAAGAATATTCCGTGATATATATGAAACAGAACTAAAACCTACGGAGGTGGCTATCATATCGTGGAAATTCATGATATCACGGCCACTTCCGTAGATTTTATTCTAAATGCTAGTATGAGCACTCAGGCCAACTTCTACAGAACTCTATTCATCAAACAGCGCATGATCAACCAGTACACATACCTCAAGAGCCAGTGAAGTAAAACTTTTGAAAATCTGCTGCTTCCTATTTCACTGTTACGGCTTCCCTCCATGTCACGCCTTATCACAATAGTTCTCCTACGTAAAAATAATTTGAGTTAAGCATTTTTTCAACGAAACTTTCTACTTATTATGTTTCAAAAATAAGATCCTTCAATTTTCTAAATATACATGTTGTGCTATGTGGGGAATACATATCGTGCATGCTGAGTACCGATGTAATGAAGCTCCAAATTTACACCTCGAACAATCACGTGTTCTACTTTACACGCCAGAGGCTCCTTCGTGAACGACGGGTTTCATAGCGCGCGGTGTGGCGCTGGTCGTTGGGGGAATCTCCCAGATAAACGGCGACGCCGTTTTAGTCCCCGTGCAAACTGCCACCGTCACGGACAGCTCGCGATTAGTCCCCGATCGCCCGGGAGGTGCCCGTTGGGACGACGACCTACATCTCTCCAAACATCGCCCGGTCCACACACGAAAATGCGTCCTAAACCACCCCTTAATTTGCACGTCAAAGCGGAGGCGTTTCGGAAGGGGAAATTCAATTCATCTTCGCGAATTCGCGCGCGGAGGGGATTGATTCATTATGCCGCACGTCCCCGAGGGAGAAGAGCTTTTACGTTTCATCCCACGACGTTTTTCCGTCTTAAATCTCCTTCGGCCTGTAAAATTCACCGTTAAGTTAAAGGGTACGAATTTAATATGTGTATAAATAAGTATTTTATCCTTCGGTAGGTTCATGTACCTTCCCTGTCCAACGCCATTTCCTTCGTTTCTTGGAAACACCCAATTCTTTATGTGGTCGGGCATCTTTTGTCTTTGTCTCCGATTGTTCCCTTGTATTCTACCCTCAATTATATTCTACAGCAATCCCTCTCCTTTTAAAATTTGATCGACCCATTTTCTCTGTCGACGTCTAGCGATCCTCAAATTTGTAACATTATCGATAAACTCTTTGTACAGAAGCAAATACACTCATGAAATAAATGTAAGCGAACTATTCCGACATTACAGGTACTTAAACCCGTATCTTCCACTATCGTAACGAATGCTCTAACCCAATGGTCGCCAGGCTTGTTTTTACTTACTTCCCACCTCTCGATATTTATCTCCAACCATTTGCTCCCACTGTTGAAAAGTACAAATTCCCTACCGTCTCAATAACTTGCTATTACAGTCAGTAGCGCTCATGGAAATAATTTTAGTGTACGGGCCATTCCACGTGAAATCGGACAGAAATTGCCCTCTATTTTTTAAAAGTTTTGAAATTTTTTATACTTGCGTACTTCCTCGAGAAACCGATAGTGACGAAGTTTTAGCTCGGTAAAACTTTTTTTCGCCAAGTTATTAATTTTTAAAGTTTCGTAATTTTTGCAAAAATCGGCGAACATGGATTATTTTGAAGGATCATAACTTTTGAGTGAAACATATAAGAGAACTTATTCTTTCAGTTTTTGATAGGGGTTGAATGTATCGTTATAAATGTATTCTTGGCAGTGCCATATATTGTTTACAACATTGTTTAAATTTGCGATAAATTGTTTAATACAACATTCAACCAGTTTACCCAAAACTCACAGGAATTTAAAATACACCGACAAAATCTGCAGTCTTTTTACTGTAAGAAACATATTTTTAAAATTTGGGACGACAACGCAAACATAATGTAAAATTTAATAGTTCCTAGCGGTGCACGTCGCGGACGCGCCTCAGCCCCACGCGCCTCACCCTACCATGCGGGTACGTCCTCACTTAATTAAATGATAAGCGCACTGTTAGCTTCGTAGACAATCACAACTGTATATTTTTTCTAATCAATAAGTTTTAATATGTAGAATGCTATTATATGACAATGATTGTTTACTATAAATGACAAATTACAGTGAAAAACTTTGGAAATCAGATGAATATCACAGGCATTAGAAAAAAATACGTATTTAATGGGTTACATATTTATGTTATTATCAAATTTTTTGACTTTGGTGGTTTTCTGTCGCAAATGGATATGTTTTCGCAATATTCTGTCGCAAATGATTGTCATAGAATAGCATTCTACATATTAAAACTTATTGATTACGGACTTATAATAATAATTGTTATCGATACGAATCATTTACATAATGCAGCCATTCACTTTAAAAAAAATTTCTTCATCAATGTCATTATCCCTTAATCATCCCTTTTATCCCTTCTCATCATCTAACTGCCCACCTAAAATCTTTATTATCAGTGGGTGGTAGGAACCAGGTTGCCTGATTCTTATCTGTTAATTTAACTTCAAGTTTTAAGTTTTTCTTCCATAAAATTATTTTCTTAGCCTTGTTTTCCATAGCATAGATGCCGGTGTTGGCAGTATTGATAACTTTCTGGTTTTAGTACAAATTAATACGGGTCGACCTCCTTCCTGACTCCAAAAGTATCAAAATCTCCATCAGGAATCGAACCTAGGATCTCCTCCTCCGCACACAATGCGAACGCAATTCCTATTAGTCCAAGAAGCAGTTATTCTGCCTCCGCTCTATAGTAATAAAAACATTATAACAATGAATGTGAGAATAAATTGTGGGAAACGTACCCTATTTCAGCAAGATTAATTTACAAAATACATAAAAGAGCTAAATGTCTCAAAAAATAACGGAAACTCAATAATAAATCAATTGATATGAAAATAACTCTCATATTTACATTTTTTAACACCATTCAACTACTAACGCTCACTTGGAAAGTTAATAGTGTTACTACTATTAAACTTAGGAGGTTCTTCAATAGCAAATCAACAGCAAATATAAAACTATCCATCTCTCAAAAACAGCACTACATATGTGTAATATCTAATTACTTCGTTGTTTTTCCTTAAAATCAGGCAATAAAACCTTATGAGGCAATTTAATACTGAACTAACGAGGTTGGGCAAGGTCGACTATTATTTACGATTTTGTATATAAAAACAAAGCTATGAACTAGAATTACTCGTGTAAATAGAATCTTCTGTCCGGTGAAAAGTTCGTTGTACACTCAAAAAGAAATGCTCGATGCATATTTATTCATGTGAACAGCCCAGAGTACTTACCACCGAATGGGAAGCTGAACAATTTTCCAGCACTATTCATTTCTCGCGGATCAATAAACACGGTATGATGCGGGATCGTGTAACTAAATCACTGCTTTTCCGAGTATTTGACAAAAACGAATCCCCGTGTTGACTCTAGGAAAGGATTTTCCCTCGGTACTTGGCTTCAGTCGCGTCCCAAACCTTACCACCAGGGGGCAAAAACCCTCAGCGGAAGCGAAAATCCAATTACCTTCCAACGATGACATTTTTTCGCGACTTCACTCGATATTTTTAAGCCGGAATCATCGCTTGGAAACGATTGAAATGTTATGCGAGGAAAATGCGCCGCGATTCTTTGGGAAATGCATCCCCAACTATTACTCAAAACTTATTCGCTATTTGTGGCTTAATAGTCGTAATAGACTTAATAGATTCTTTACAATCTGCTGACGGTAGTTTTAGAAAGGACTTAAAATAACAGAATTCTAAATAAGGAGACGCAATGGATCATTCGCAACTGATTCTTGAATTTAGCCTGCGAAATCTACGGATTCGTAACTGTAAAAATGTTTATAGGTACATACATTACACTTTCAATATAAAAGCTTCAATGAAAATATTACGATCACGAATATAACTTCTTATTTTTTGCATTTTTATGATGAAATTGAAATTAAAAAGGCATAACGGATTCGAGTTTTGTCTGAAAAGTGCTCATAAGTTCGGGAAATCTTCAGTAATATATGCGAAAAATATCTTGGAAATTTAGTCCATTACTTTTGGAAGGCTTCCAAAAAACTTTTTCTCTGGAAAATTCCCGATACATTATCATAATTTTGAGAAATAAACTCTCTTTTAAGAACGCTAGAACTTTGATATAGTAATAAAGAAAGAAGTTCCTTAAATTAAAAATAATATTATCACGATTAGTGATTTATAACTATTATTAGGGCTGAAATTTCCAAGTGCTTATTAAGTACAATTCTTCGAAAGAAACAAGGTTCCATGAGTGTAACTAATTATAAATCTGAAGGACCATTCGTTGCATAATACAGGACGGGTCTAATTATCTTCCGCATAATTTCAGATACGAAAAAAAAAGAATCATTCCAAAGGCTAGCAATATAACTTTCTTAATTTATCATTTCCTTTCAGCTCCTGTGCTTGAATCAAGCCTAGTTAATTTAAGGTTTAACAAAAAGCTTACCATAACTTTGGCTTCTCCTTAATTCATTTCTTTACGGTCCCAATACCCATTAGAAAGTCTCGCCAAAGACAGATACAAAGGTCGAACTGTGTTCCGTCTCCATGTTAAAAGTTCATCGCACCTCTTTCAACTGATTCCCAAAACCCAGCCGATCAATATCCTATGATGTTTCCTCTCATCAAACCTCCTCTTCCATTACGAACCAAGTAAAAATAAGAAACCACCCGACCGTTAAGACATCCGAGGATTTTCCCAGGCAAATCGAAGAAAACAAACATCCATCCATGCCTTAAAAACCTCAATTAACGCGGACGATACGGAATCCTCGATCGATGCCTACATCCTTTAAATCGTATGCTGAGCAAACTGAGGGCTAATTGAACTTCTTCTCCCCGGAGAGACGGTGGAATTGTGAAAGGGAAGGAGGCAAATAGGAAGGATATTCGCGGAATGATATCGAGAGCGCGGAGTGGAGGGAGCCAGATTACTTTACGGAAGGAGTAACGCTTCCTCGGTTGGGCCCAAGGCCCTCTTTCCGGCGAAACACGCAATTCCTCGATAACCGCCTCCACCTCCTTATACGCCCTTTCTTTTGCCCCTCCGCATTCGCTGCGAGGGGTTGAGGAAGCCAATACGCCCGGAGTTATTTGCATGAATTAACCAGTCCCCCTTCTCATCTCGTATCTCTTTCTCTTCATCCATTTATAACTGATGTATTGCTCGAGAAGTTTGGCAGGAGGGAGCGGATGAATGCCGCGATGTGTTTTCGGAAATGACAAATCCTCGTAAAAGACCGTTCGTCCGCGTTGTCTCTCCTTAAATTAATTAACCGAGCGCTTTTAATTAAATTTTTAAGCTTAGATGCGGATGGCGGACGGTAGGGTTTTGTTCGTGCGGATACATCCCTTTGCTTTGGGACAATAGGGCGAAATTAAAATTTCAATTTCTAAGCTGACGTAGCTGGTGCCGTCCTTGATTCCAATTGCGGGTTCGTTCAATTATTGCTTTCGGACGAGGAAAAAAGGCGTGACCACGAAAAGGCGTGCGGACGCCGCGTATGATTTCGTTTCTCCTCGAAAAAACCGACCGCTTTCAACCGCAATTGATGATTTCGTAACTTTCCGAAATGTCTGTTATAATCCACTATGAGGTAGATGAAAATTTATGGGTATATGTTACGCATTGTCCCAATAATCTCCATAAAGGCTTTCTATAAGATAGAAATCATCAAGCATATTGAGTACATAGTTTCGGCTTTTGGAGATGATGGATGCTTAATTTAACATCGAAACATTAAAGATAGAAGTAAGACAGGATGGGATATTCAAACCAATTTTGTATCATTACAATTTTAGCTATATTTAAATACTCACGTGAATGAGAGTGTTTCTTTCCCTCCGAAAATAACTCCGATTTATACTTATTTTAAGGAGTTATTTATATATTGTTGACTCACCTGAAAAGAAAGAAAGCAAAATTAGTTTACGTTTTGATGATTTTTTAGTTTAAATTTTAGAAAACAAAATATGCAAAAACAAACCATTTCTAAAATAGTATTGAAATTATTCCCGAATTAAACAGGTATCCTGCAGAAGTAATAAATTATGTTACCATATCTACGCCGATTGAATATTAAAATGTAAATTTTTATTGGAAACAGCTGTTGATCGATCAAAAAAATTTCAAATATAGGCAATCAAATCATATTCATCTTTATATATCACCCATTTTAATAAACGACGAAAATGAATGCACACCGCATACGCAATTTGGTAGGGCATAAGGTCTGTGATGTGAATACCGCTCAGTAGATATTAAAAAATAAAGTATGATTCTCTGCTTGTTTATATCTAAATTTACTCTTGAACCATGTATGTACCTATGTAATTGAAGGAGAATATAAAAGAGCATTCCCTTTATCACATATCAAATTATATTCATTTGCTATTTACTGGATTGTACATTCCATTTGAAACGGATGAATCATAAAAACTCTTGTAAAATAGAAAGTTCATTTTGAACAGAAATGCACAGTTTTCCGATGAATTAAATCATGAAGATTTATTGTCGCACCTAAATATATAATAAGAAACAAAATATGGAATGAATTTTTCATTGATAAAAGTTTCGAATGGGCTTGACTAGTTTCGTTCAACTTCTTATTACGCTGTTGTTTCGACTTTTTACCGACTTCGTTCACTTCTCCTGCCAAAAGCATTGCGATTGAGTTATTGTAATAGTAATATTGTTAAAAGTGGATCGACAGCTTAGGTCATTTCGCACATGGTTTTCCACCGGGAATAGAACCCGTGACCGCTTTCACCGAAGTCGAACGCGTTACCCACTTGGCTATCCAGGAGCCCGATTGAGTATTGCAATAGAATAAATTTATCTTGAAGGAAAAGAGACTTTGAACTTTTTCTACAGGAATCATCTTTAGAAATAATTTTCGAAATCAAGGCTTGTATGAGAAGCACAATAATGCAATCAAGAGTAAAATAATCAATCCTCAAATCCCCAAGTTTCAGTTTTTACTTATTTAAAACCTTAAACCTCAACTTAAGAGCCTTTGTTGTATTTCCAGTTCTGGCCATCATTCAACAATTCAAACCAATGGAATTTTTAGCGACGTTAATGAAGTCAACGTTATCCCTTTCAGTAATCCTCGAAATTTCTTCACTTGATATTTTTTCTAAGCCGTGTTCATCTTCTTAATTAGAAAACGGAAAACTCGCGAGTAAAGTCGCTCCCTCGGTTCCATCTCAGCGCCGTGAAATTCGCCGAGGAAATCACCGTTCGCTTAATAAAGGTAAATCGCCAGACACTGCGAAATTAAAAGGATCCTCGTAAAAATGTGTCGAATGGGATTCCGCCCCACTCAATGGGATTTGCTTCCCAACGGCGTCTGCAGATCCTTAAGTGCATTAGGCGTAAAGTAGAAAAGATATGAGACGCTGAAGGCGCATGGCAGGGGCTGCAGGAGAGGAATAAGGATGCAGGAATTTTTGACTGAATCATTTCCCTGCTATATGCGACGTCATTCTTGCTCAAATGGAACTTCCATTAGAGAAGGACACATTTTTTTCCGCTCGCGCTCGGAAAGAAGTCCCCCGTCCCTTTTCCCTTAAAAGGAAAGATTCGTCTTTTGGTATAGGGCGTCTGATCGATACGAGCTGAATTCACTGTCGACGGCAAAGGTTGGAAGTAGAAATCATTATCGCACGAATGAAGGATGGCAGGTCTTTTGCTTTCACCTTTTTCACGGAACGCAGGCACCTTTCTCCCGCATTTAGGGAGGTTAAATAACGTGAAACTTGCACATTTCGCCTGAAACCCTACGAGAAAACAGCTACGAGGAAACTATTCTATCGAAAAGGGTTACTTTAATGCGTTACAAGAACGATCATTTCTACACCGAGTTTTTACAGCTGGGTTTAAATTGAAACGAAGCAGGGATTTCTCTATCAGTAATTTTAAGCAACATTAAAGTGGAATCTCTGCGAACTTAAGTCGAATGGATTTAATGAAATAAAATTGGTGCACGGCTGTTAATGAATTTGAGGTTTAAAAACACTCGTTCCTTTTGGGACACACTAGAAAATGGAAATTTCCTATGTGTATTTCCTTTATTTTCGGAGTGCACATTGTATGATTCCTAGAAATTGGTAATCAGGGACTTTCCGTATGCTCTGCAAACGCGAATTTCATTTTCCTTTATTTGCCTTACGGAGTGTTTTTTAAAACTCTAATGCATCGCAATAGTAACATAAATCATGGAAAACCTAACTTGAATGCAGAAACACATTTAAACGACTATATAGGTAAGACAGTACGGCATATAATGATCATTGTTATACTGTACTATAAATAATAACATAAGTTGCGACAATGTGTAACTATTTGTAATGATTAAATATTCATGAAGAACTCTGTATACGTAGTATTCATGCATATTTATATCGAAAAAAATTGTATTATTGTGATCTATATTATGTGATTTATTCATGGATGTTAAGTAAAACATTTGTCTCGTCTTGCAATCAAACTTGTTAAAGGTGAAGTAATACTCGAGAATAAACAGAAGTTGAAACTAGCGACATAATTGCATTCCGTTAACAGATACGGAATCGACGCAGCAGGGTAGTTTATTGATAAGAACGACAGCTCAGAAGATGGGAGACCTGAATTCGAGTCTCAGTTATGTCGATATTTCTCACTTCTGTTTATTCTTAAGTTTATATCACCCTTTACAAGTTTGCTTACAAGGTGAGCCAAATTTGTACACAAGAAACTTAATCAATGGAATCTATCAGAATTTCACTTGCAATTATTAATTTTGCATCAAATTACTAAAGAAATACATTTCCTGAGTTCGGTAAAACTACTACTGATATATATGTCTAAAACATACCTTTAATTGATTCGAAAACGAATCCTTCTAACCAAATAAACAAACTGCCAGCGAGTCATGAATCAAAGATGTAATTATATATGGAATTAATCATCTACTTAGCATAATATTTCTCTAAATTCTCTAACTAATTGCATGATTTACTCTAAATAGCGAAAACCTATATATGTACCAGAAACATAAATCGATATATCTATAAGACTATTCTTAGTTAACTCAAGTGTGTTCACTCCAAGAATATGTATACAGCGTTTTAGTTTTTTAAGAGAGAGAGGTTAACTACCGAACTGCATTTGAAATCTTTAAATGCGAACTACGAATCGTATTTTTATTCGTCTAGTAGTGGATTTCCGCATAAAGACGATATGGCTCGAGGCCACATTCACAGTATGGAAAAACATAAGATTTTATTCTCTCATATTCTAGCATTACGTACTAGAAAAGTGGAACGCAATGTAGATACCTTCCAGCTATCGTTTCCATTATCTTCGTCTAAGGATTATCAATCGATGTTGAGTATGGCGCAAATTTTGAAAAATATGGTCAGAAAGTGATGTAATTATGATCTTTAGAATTAAGTACTGAGTAATTAACTGTGTAATATGTTGTTCCACCACCATGTTTTTAGGATTTTATATGTAGAAGAGTACTCGGTCTAATCTCTCCTCGAAATTTGTGACGGAAAGCAACAGAAGTAAAGGATTCATGCATTTAAAACGGCACTACTCTCTGGGTAATGTGATAATACATTTCCGCCCTATGACACTCCGTATGTGAGTCATCTCCCTCTATCCTGCGTACCCCACCATGAGCCGCTTTAGTTGCATCCATTTAGCCTCCAGCATACTCGTTGTCCGCATTATCTCAATCTTGTTGTGTAAACATCCCTTAATCATGCTTCATAATGGCCTCATAGCGCTAGAATAGCTGGCAGTTCTTTAAAGTACGCCAGAAGCAAGTGCTATTATGATATCAGCAAAGTGCCGGTAACAATGAGAAAAATATGCATCGGTTCCTAAAGTTGCTTGAATAATTCCATAGAGCCATATTAAATATTTGACCCAGTTTCCCATGATTTTCCAAGTATGGAAGTCATGCTAGGATATCCCGCTGATATTTCGTTTTAACGCCAGTAGTATGCAGATTTCGAATGAAATAGCTTAAAATCACAAAAGTTCTTACATTGCTTATTTCACTTGCCAATAGTGAAGCATTACATTAATAAATCTTACAAACCCCGAAACAGTAACCAATTGGAGATTGATATAGACTATTATAAATTAGATTTAGTATAGACTGTAGTATAAATTACAAATTACGACAACAAACTGTCAGCTGCTTTTCAGGATTTCCCGATCTCAGTAGCAGGATCGTCCAAAAACGAATAACCTAACGCAAAGGCATCGAATTTCATCGGCATGATTTCCACACTGGATAACAGTTTCAATTTCAAGGAGCTATTTAAGCTTCTAGTATGTATTTATGAACGCAGTTCTCCTGAAGGTTAAGCTAACATTTCTGGTACATATATATTTACAAAATTTGCTAAAAGGATTTTCGGCAGTTTTCATTTTTAATTCATCTTCTAATTAACTGGATGTAGTCAATTCAAAAGTGAAAAGGAAATAATTAACAAAAATCGAAGAAGTAAAAAAAACTTAAGAAATTAACAAACTAAATAAGATGGTCTTTGGAAAATGAGAAAACCTTGGGTAAATAATTATACCAAAAAGGAATATTTGAATGAAAAAAAAATATGATATAAAGTTAGGTGTTACTACTGCTTACATATTCCCAATGCCTTTGAGATATCGAGGGAAAACTTTGCCGAGTGACTCAAAGAACTCACTAGAGATGTGGCGTAGCTCAACAAACCATGTAAATTCTACCCTAAGGAAATAAGGTTATAAAGAATTGAAAGAGGATTTCGTAATGTTGCACGAGAAAAATATACTAGCAGAATTATTGAGAGAAATGTATTGAGAGGTAATTATATATTTAAAGACAAGAAAGAGTTAATTTTGTAACCTACCGTACAAACGTTTATTTATTTCATTCTTAATTAAAATCCGTTTTGATAAGGTTATCAAAGATTAACAATTAAATAGTTTGTATCAATAACCAAAACAATTAATGATTGATTAATGTAAATAATATTTTATCGCAAAAATTTTAATTACCACTCAATTCCTTAACATAATATTGCTCCTTTGATCGGACCACGATCAAGTTCCCAGTGTTCAAATGTATCTTATAATCCTCTTTAGAAATCCTTTTGCTCTACCAAAGCATTTGCCGATGCTTTTAATCACCCGTTACTTCACACTTTCCCAGATATCGTTCAAAATTCTTTCTGTATGAATCCAAAAGTTTCTCCAAACCCTCAAAAATATTTCTATCAGTGAATACTTCAAAATATCCTACCTCATTATCCTTCTTACTTCACCTATTGACATTATATCTAAACCGTCGTTACATACCTTAATTTCCGAGAGAATGGAGAAACGGAGGGAAAGAGGGGAGGCAAAGAGGGGGCGAGGCTTGGGTTGGGTCACCAGTAAGGGTGATTGAAGGCAAGATCGATAAGAATGCGAAAGGGGAGAGAGGGGCAAAGTATTTTTGGAACAAGTGCAGATGAGGCAGCTAAGGAAGAAACGACGGCTGCCATGCTGCTTATCTCGGAGATTCTGCACCATGCTAATTTAAATCGAGGAATGGAGGTTAATCCTTTAACCGGATCCCTAATCTCCCTCAAGTTTTGTCCCTTTTTCGGTCGCGAAAAGATGATGACGTACGTATTTAGTATGTTATCTCGTTTAGTGCCTCGACACAGTTTATCTAGGCGTATTAAATTTCGGAGAATGGATATTAAAATAAAAATTTTCCAGCTGATTCAGAAATGTTGAGTCTGGCTTTTGAAATAAAAATTTACCATATTCTACGGTGATCCATTTTTAAAGGAAATTGCTGTGATGCAGAAACCCTTGATATGAAGTAAATAATGTTATTATTTACTGCTCTAATCTGGACTGATGTCACATATAGCTACATGCATTGTAATTCTTGTAAATCACATACATTCCGTAAGCGTTACAAAGCAATCACGTTTCCCCAGTCAGAAAATGACATCTGCTTGCAAGAAAAAATAATCCTACGATATCGATAACTATATGAGTGCATATTGATAATCCTGACTTTATCAAAAAATTTCCCACCATTCCGAAACTTTCACGAAAAAAAGACTGCAACATATACTAATGATACCCCAAAACTGTTAAGGATAGCCAATGAATACTATTACTACGAAAATTTATTGAATAATATTGTTCCTAAAACATTTCTACTTGCTTTGTACATTTTTTCTAACGCTTCTGCTATTATTTCTTTTAATAAGATGAAATATTCAGGAAATACTCATTTTGAACATGGTACATAGTACTTTTTTTTATGGTAGCGAGATAAGTTATCCCTAATGGATACCTGGAAAAAATTCGATAGAAAACACCGGAAAGGTTTGAATGAGGTTAAATGCATACGTGATACATGCCAATAATTAGATTAGAGACATTGCCTAACGTTGCAGTTATATGTCTATTAATAGCTCATTAAACGAAATAAAAACTGTCTTATTGAGGGAAAAGTGGGAAATGCATTATTCAAGATCAGCGTTGTTTTATTTCATTCGTCTTTACGATAACCGAGGCATAAAGTTTTCCAAATCATATTGAAAAGTTTACCTTTGAATTATGTAAATTTCAATTTCAGAGTAAATACGCGAAAGTTGAGAGAAAAAACGGAACGGAAATGATGAATAAATAAGGACATATTTTGCATCGATTTAATAGCTACACATCCTCATTTTAAACCAGCCCCATTAATACTTGATATGCTATCTCCCTACTCCCTTGTTTACATTCCAAAATTTAAATTTATTATTCGCAAATAAATTTCTGCAAATAGATTCGCTCTCCTAGTTATTTATTTACCAAATAAATAATATTTCCAGTTTGATGAGTGACTTTAGGCAAATGCACCTCCGATAATTAAACTAGCCTGGCTTTCATTTCACCACCGTAACTCTTTAAAGTAAGGCTTCACCTATATTACTATTTTATAACTGCTTTTTAAATGCACGATATAATTTTTTTACAAGATTAAAAGACATATATGTCACAACTTGCCGTTGTAAGCGTTTCAAAATAAGTGTATTTAATGCTATCTTTTTCTTAAAATAGTCATAATTTCCTTCTAAATGCAATCTACGAATCTACGTTCCCCATAAAGTCTGAGAAAAGGCAGTTTACGCGACAACCAGAGAACTTTTCACACATCTCGGCCCAGTTTTTACCCGACGCAATATTAATGCAAAGAGAACACTACTTTTGGATCAAACACAGCTCTGCTTTTAACGTCTCACGCAAATGTCAGAGTTGACGAGAAACGGCAAGCATGACTGAAAATGAATAAAGCTCTTTTTCGTTTGTTGTTTGTTTCTTCTGGTGCAAGTCTCCGTGTACATTCGTCACTCTTCTAAAGCGGAGGTACGCGGTGCATTTATATAGGAACCACCCTTTAAAATTTGAAAAATTCCCATATACATATTTGTTTTCGCGATAAATGATTTTTCGGTGTTACGTCAGAGTTCCAGAGTACTTGTTTCACACTTCACCTAACGGCATCACACGCTTCGACTTCAATTTTAAGCAATTTTTTTAGTGTATGGGGAAATAGGTTTCCTTCCGAGTGTGTTAACGGGGAATTCTAAATTTCCAGAGCAGTGCATTCCTGTAAATGTAAACTAAGCCAAATCCTTGAACTGGAAGGAAATAATTTTTCCGTGGTTTTCCACATCGCAGTTTTCAGAAATGAGGATAAATAATGATGCTTTGGAAGAAATAAACTTCAAAGAGTAAAAAATCCTTCACTGAACCGTATTTTCTTAGAGACACTAATGAATTAGGCTTTTCCAAATCTTGTTTGCTATACTCGTACATTAACGCCTCTAATACCCGCTTTAATTATCATGCCATGCATAAAATAAGATAATTGGGATGTTAATCTTCTTGTTATTTATTCAACTATGAGATAATACACATTCAATTAAGTTCTCAATCTCGATTATTATGCAACTTTGGAGCAATCAAATTCTGATAATTCCCAATTAATATTGAGAATTATTTCAAGCAGCTCCAAGTATAGATTTTCCGAACTGAATCAGAATATTCATGAAGCTCATCACAAATAAATATATTATTTCATATTTACAGCCATCCATCAAACGTAGAATGCTCCAAGTAGATAACTATTGCTCAATAATACACACTTTCGAAAGTAATATTTTACATTTTGATATGACGTCAGTCATTTGGAATTTAATCACATAGAGTTGATCATTCTATTTTCAACACCGAGATGAAATCAAAGATAACTGCTACTGGTGAGGGATCAACCCGACCGTAAAACTTCGGTCACTTCAGCGATGAATTTTAATAAGGGAACAATCGATCACTCTCGGAACTCCTATGGAACTAACGACTCCGAAAAATGGGAGAGGAACTGCGATTGTTACTAATTCAGAGTATAGGAGGCAAATATGAAAGGGTGAAGTGAGCAAAGAAGAAAATCGTTCCCAACTTCGCACGCGACGTTGGAATAGGGGTCACGTGTCCTTGAAATGGGTAAAAGCATCAGGAAATGGTCTATGAGGGGGAAATACCGGAGTAGGTCGAAGGGAGTAAAAAAGCACGTAGGGTTGAAATGTGGGGGGAGCACATGGGGGGGCGGAATTAAGAAGAGTGGGGGTTTGAAACAGAGGGGTGCACGCTTTCATATTGCGAATTCATCGAATGCCTCTTGATGTATAAAACGACCACCCCATGGGGCGAACCCTTGGAGGAACGAGTGTCGTTTATTAGCTCACCCATATATAACATTCATTTCTCTTAATTAAGGGCGCGGAGCACTATGATTCAACCCTAAAGCAATTAAAGTGCTTGGAGAAGTGGATAATTGCTGCATCAGTTGCTGGCGCTCGAGAAATACGTAGAGTTTTTTCCGGTTAAATTCTCTGTGAGCGGTCTAAAAACTCCGTAAATACAGGGTGCCCCAGAATTTTCGTATAAAGGTCTTAACGCGAGTCATGGTGAAATTTTCATTAAAATCAGTCCTTTGAGGAAATGCTGAAATCAAAATCAGAACCACAGAAGGCTCTCTACATGCTTTCTAGAATGAGGAAACCTTGCGTAACCGTCACTACGGAAACAAATAAGATTGTAAAAAAGTAAGAACGACTGTTTTTTCACGTTCTATTATGGATCAATGAACTATAAATCCGGGCTTGGAAATTTCCATAAGTAATTATATAAACAGGTAGTCATTAGTGTATCAATATTAAGTAATTATATATTAAATATCTTAAGTCTCAAATTGAAATTAAGATTTTGATTGGTAACATAAAACTTTTTTGAACCCAATAGAACAAACTCTATTTTCGTGTTGGGATGTAGTTATTGGTCTTAATACAAAACCTATTTCGTGGCATTCTGAAAAAAAAAACGAAAGGCCTATTTAAAGATTGGGCCATTGCTACAAAATTCACCAAGACTGTTATTAGTATACATCGGGTAACAAGCAATTTATGAATCCTTTCCTGATTAGTTCCTTCTTAATTAAAGAGATCATTCAGATGATAAGTTTATCAACAAATTCCTTTACAAGTCTCGAAACTCTGTAAAAAATGAGTATTTCCTCGGAAAAATAATAGTAATGAAGTAGAACTTTTTACAAAATTACCACGTAATCTTATTATTAACAGATATTCTTCGGATCAGGCTTACAATTAAACTTACAACGTGAGTGAATGCGTATGACCCCTTGAAACAAGTGTTTTTTTCAGTAAGCAGCTTAAAATCAGTTTTTTTCATCACATATCACAACTGAATTTCTGGTGTTAGAACGATAAAAAAGAACCAAGAGTGCATCTCTATGTATTGATGTATCACAATACGTATTATGCATCGGATAAGCGAAATGTTTCCCCTGGGTTCACTTCAATCATCCACCTTTCGGCTCCTCTATCCTCATCTGTATTCTTCCCATAGTTTTCACCTCCTCTCTCTTCCATTACCCTCCTCATGCACTCATCCCATCTGCATTTCCCTTCCTCTTTAATATAAAATCGGCCGTAAAAAATGGAGGATTCGGAGGAAGTGAAAAAAGAGGGCGTATGAGAGGGCTCAAATGGGTTTATGATGGTGGCTTATGGAGAGAGGAAGATGGAGGCCAATAACAAAGACCCAAGATCCAAGTAAGAGGAGGAATTCGAACTGAAGGGACAAGACTTCGAAACAGCGTTTACGTCCTCTCTTGCCATGTCCAAGCCCACTTTACGATGCAATGGATGCGGTTAACCTCGATTCTTTACGCATCACAAGTTCAACGGAATTTTCTTACGAAATAAGTGACGGATACAGGAGCAGATCATGAAAGTTTTAATTCGAGAGGAACTTAGGATGAGGGGTATCGAAAAGGAAACCATTGATGAAGGACCGTTTAATGGTAAGGAAATGATAAGCTACGCAAATTTTAAAAAATGTTGAATGAAAATAATTTTTTTGATCTTGTAACTGCAATTTACTTACATAGGCAGGCATGCGTAAAAACATGACTGCATGTAAATATTCGAAGTTCATTGAGGTTTTTTTTTCTGTAGGTACAAAAATGCACGTATTTTACAAGATATACTGGACACAACACATCAGTACTCCAAATTAGAATCCAAATACTTCATACTGCAATACTACTGGTACGTACCAATCAATTTGCTAATTAAACCATTTTCCTTCTAAGTTATAATAATCCGGCAATCGGCGAAAGGAAAATATAACACAATGAGCACTGGGAATAAGAAAAGCAATGATTTTCATATTTCCATAGTTCAACAACGAAACAATAAAATATGAAATAAAATTATTCCAGTTAAGTTAAAAATAATCCAAAATTATTCGAGTGCACGAGTTAGTTGAAATGTATGTAACCAGCTGCATGTGCTCGAGTTACGATAAAACTGCATCTATGCATACGTGACGCTTTCCGTAACTTTCCTAAATTAGCGAAGAGCGTGACAAAGGAGTGTATTTCTCATACTACCAATTTTTAGTCTTTTTGTAACCGTTCCATAACAGGACAATCGCGAGATATGAACGTTGATACTTTCCTTCGATAAAACACCTGAAGTGGGTAAATCTTACCGTACTATATAAATCGTATTGAATATTGGGTGACTCGAGTCGGAGATATAAAATACAAGTAAATTAATCTCCGATACTCTTTATAAGTAACGTATCTGTTAAACAATATATCCGCGGTGTCAGGACACCTACGGCTTAAGCACGCCGACCACATGCCCGTCCTTAGAGACACCTGGTGACAGATGGATGAGAGCGGGGGTGGAAAGGGGAGAGGCGGGGAGGGGACTCGATAAGGGAGAGGTGCTAAATAAGATTGAAAGGGGCCGAGGTCTGGGAGGGGGCCATCCGTCTCCAGGAGAGTGGCATGGGATGGGACGGAAGAAGAACATCCGGGGCTGAGCCGCTGTCCCTCGGGTGACGTGAAGCAGCGAGGCTGATGTGTGAAGATGGCTTGGGGGAGGCGCGAGGGGGAGGCCTTAATAAGACGGACGACTTGGAAGAAACGAAAGACAATACTGCTCGCACATGCGTCCGAGTGAGGCTTTCATGAATGTGCGTGGGAGTGAGTGTTCCCACTTATGAGAGGACTTACATAGCATCAACACAAAGATATTTATAAATGAATATGCCTATTCAAAAATATATAATTCTTTTATATGGTGAAATATGGAAATTATCTCCAATGCTTAATATAATAATGTACCTTTATTTTCAATCTTTTACCTCAATTAAATTTTTAATTCAAAAAACTTCAGACTGAACACAGACTAAAATAAATAAGAATAGAATAAAAATAAATATATTGCATAGTACTCATTTCACACGGAACTTTACCCAAAATACTTGTTTTAGATACAACTAATTTCAGGCGTCACACCAAATCTTACATGACACCATCAAATGTATTCAACCCATTTTTACAGCTGCTAATATCTGACAATGAGAATACTTTACTACATAAGTAATCAAATCGGAGAAAGTGGAAAGAGGTATCGATAATGGAAAAGCAAATACCTTGGTTAAATAGTAAGCGAACATTACATATGAGGTAAATATATGAAAAATGAGAGCAATTACTTTAACTTATAGAAATTATTATTGAAATTGAATACGAGTATTGTAAGAAAACTATAAAAGTTATTTGTTTCTAATTATTATGAATTTTGGTAAAAAGGATATGTATTAAATGTTAAATATTATTAGAATATCTCTTAGGTGATTTTTTTAGGAGTACCTCTCTGAATTGAGGGCAGCGTCCAGCCTTACGCGATTGAATATTCAGACATTTTCAATCCGCTTTCGTCTAATTCGGAATAAGTTACAAAGTTAAATGACTTAACAATCGATTGAATTTATTTAAAATAATCTTCAAGCTCCCATAGTATATATTTTAAAATCAGAGAGCGATCAATGCGTGTTTCATCTTGTAATACTGGAGTAATAACTAAGAGAAGTACAATGACTGTAGTAAGGAAACACTGTAATTGATATAAAGAAAACTTTACTTTTTGGAAAATATTGGCGTAGGAGGGTAAATAAAGAGCTTTCAAGAATTGTTTTCATCAATCATTTCATCTATGTAAAGCTATTAATGTGTTTGGTATGATATAGTGAAAATCTAAAATAATACGAAAGAGATGGTCCAAAAACATACTGAAGAAGAAAACTATGGGAATCATTTCAGACAAAAAATTTCACTAATATACGTTTATGGTAATAAATGTACTAAGAACCATTATTTGAAAAATAAATAAAACGTAGACTCAGTGTAATAGTTTCAGTGAGTAGTAATAAGTAAATAATAATAGTAAGTGTTAGTAATATCAGTGAGCTTACACAAACATTTGTCATTCCCTTTTAGTAGTAAATAAGAATCGAATTATTTTCTCGAACTATTAAAAACTATTAATTATTTTTCTCGAAAATAATAATGAAAATTTCTTCAAATGGTATAGTAGATTTATGAATAGAACGAACACATACTCCTGTAGAATAATTAACCAAGTATTTTTTCAAAAGAGAATTTATTATAAATTAATGTATAAAGCATTACTTGAATAGTTGAACCAGTTCGTTGCCTTCTTAAAACTATTGCAACTCAAGAACATGCCCTATAAGTTCTTCCAAGCTCTGTAAAGCTTCTAAGCCTCTGTGAACGTAAACCGGGTCTCGGAAACTTACAACTACCAAATTTATGCACCTGCAAAATCCTTAATCCAACTTTACACCTGCTTTGACATCTGCTTCGGGGACGCAAAAACAATCACGCTCGCGAGCGGTTTTCATTTTGCGATCGACACACTTTTCGAACGATCCCAGTGTCACGCGCCGTTTTTTTTTCTTTTTTTCGCAGTTTAAAATACACCGGGCTCAAAAGGTTCGGAAACCAGTGCAACGAAAAAACCGCCTTGGAGCATCTTTTGCTAGGACGCGTGCTTCGAGTCGCGGTAAAATTACAGCCGAAGAAGACCGAGATTACGCGCTCTCTCCTTCCGACGCCCTCCGGCGATGTCACGCTAAAAAAGTCTTCGGTTACGTCTCTGGTTAGACAGCGACCCTCGAGGGCTTAGCGAGTGACCAGAGGGTGTGAGCTAAGCACGCGTCAAAAAAATCCGGGCAAGCTGCCTTCGGAGGAAAGGCGAACCGCGTGGAAACCTTACAGACGCGGGTGTATTTTTTCCTAAAAGCGAGCGAAAAAACTGATGACGTAAGGCATCAAACCGTACCGCTTTCGATGGTATCGCAACTGTCGCTTCAAAAGGAAAAACCACCGATGCAACATTATATGACTTTAGCCTATTTACTTATAAAGTCATTCAGAGGGTATTGTAAACCTAATTCTGAACTTCAATGTGGAGATATGAGAGCGGTGTGCTTCTTTTCTTGTACGAAAAATTCACTTTATAGGAGATAATAGCCACCGAAATTTGTGTAAGCAATATTTAACGTAGCCTCTGCCACGCTTTTAATTTTCAAATATTGCTACGCTGTAATATGTGAAGGCGAACCCTTTATAGGAAGTATAAAGCGTATATTTTGTTATTTTAAACTAATTTTCGTTTATTTATGTATTCTATATGTATTATTGTTATTTTATTTTATTACGTAACGAATTATTTTATATTCTACTTTATATTAAGTGAACTTAATATTTTATTAAGGAACGTAAAGTTTTGGATTTTTTTCTTTCTTATAATTCTTATCATTTTTCAAACTGAAAATTTTAGAAACACTAACTTAAACCGAATTCCGTATCCGAATCATATTCAGCGAGAATCTAACAAGCCATGATAATTTCGTATAAAAGATGGCTGCTGTTTCTTAAGCAAATATGGCCTTTATATACTTTACATACAACTCAAACTCTATTAGATCATACGTAAAATGTTTAAAGCTCACGAAAGTCTTTCATTAAATTGAACAATTAAAAAAATTGGCAAATAACGACTACTGAGCAAAAGCTATGTCAACCTTTTCATTTCAACTAAATGAAAAATTCTGTTCTCTAGAAATATTTCTACGCGATAATTCCGTAACCTTGTAAATCAAAAACTTCATACGCACTGAATTCTCATCTAGCCTTACTTACTGACGAACTTTTTATCAGTGAATATGTCAACAGAAGTGCTTCAAAGAGACTACATCACAAAAATAACCTATAGATCATAGAAAGAAATGTTCCTTTGATATCGCTAAGGCAGTTTTTCTACCTTGGAAAACTGTTTCTTATGGAAAAAGGAATTATATCTCCTTTAGTGTTTCCAAAAGCAAAGTCAGTTTTTCAAATTCAACCACAACAGTGTTCAGAGCGGTTGAAGATATCGATCATTTTTGAGGGCCCTTTTTCAATATCCGCTTTTAAATCGCAAGGAGCTAATGGTGTTCTTAATGACATTTATGGGAAATTTACTGAAAATGAATCAAATAATAAAAAAGAAGAAGAATTTTATTAAGAATTGAAAAATAATCGATTGATAATCTAACCCCGCATTTTTAGGCATTATTTTGTAACGTTATTCCCTTAAGGGCTTCTTTATTACGAGGTATTACCACCCTTTAAAATTTGAAAAATTCCCATATACATATTTGTTTTCGCGATAAATGATTTTTCGGTGTTACGTCAGAGTTCCAGAGTACTTGTTTCACACTTCACCTAACGGCATCACACGCTTCGACTTCAATTTTAAGCAATTTTTTTAGTGTATGGGGAAATAGGTTTCCTTCCGAGTGTGTTAACGGGGAATTCTAAATTTCCAGAGCAGTGCATTCCTGTAAATGTAAACTAAGCCAAATCCTTGAACTGGAAGGAAATAATTTTTCCGTGGTTTTCCACATCGCAGTTTTCAGAAATGAGGATAAATAATGATGCTTTGGAAGAAATAAACTTCAAAGAGTAAAAAATCCTTCACTGAACCGTATTTTCTTAGAGACACTAATGAATTAGGCTTTTCCAAATCTTGTTTGCTATACTCGTACATTAACGCCTCTAATACCCGCTTTAATTATCATGCCATGCATAAAATAAGATAATTGGGATGTTAATCTTCTTGTTATTTATTCAACTATGAGATAATACACATTCAATTAAGTTCTCAATCTCGATTATTATGCAACTTTGGAGCAATCAAATTCTGATAATTCCCAATTAATATTGAGAATTATTTCAAGCAGCTCCAAGTATAGATTTTCCGAACTGAATCAGAATATTCATGAAGCTCATCACAAATAAATATATTATTTCATATTTACAGCCATCCATCAAACGTAGAATGCTCCAAGTAGATAACTATTGCTCAATAATACACACTTTCGAAAGTAATATTTTACATTTTGATATGACGTCAGTCATTTGGAATTTAATCACATAGAGTTGATCATTCTATTTTCAACACCGAGATGAAATCAAAGATAACTGCTACTGGTGAGGGATCAACCCGACCGTAAAACTTCGGTCACTTCAGCGATGAATTTTAATAAGGGAACAATCGATCACTCTCGGAACTCCTATGGAACTAACGACTCCGAAAAATGGGAGAGGAACTGCGATTGTTACTAATTCAGAGTATAGGAGGCAAATATGAAAGGGTGAAGTGAGCAAAGAAGAAAATCGTTCCCAACTTCGCACGCGACGTTGGAATAGGGGTCACGTGTCCTTGAAATGGGTAAAAGCATCAGGAAATGGTCTATGAGGGGGAAATACCGGAGTAGGTCGAAGGGAGTAAAAAAGCACGTAGGGTTGAAATGTGGGGGGAGCACATGGGGGGGCGGAATTAAGAAGAGTGGGGGTTTGAAACAGAGGGGTGCACGCTTTCATATTGCGAATTCATCGAATGCCTCTTGATGTATAAAACGACCACCCCATGGGGCGAACCCTTGGAGGAACGAGTGTCGTTTATTAGCTCACCCATATATAACATTCATTTCTCTTAATTAAGGGCGCGGAGCACTATGATTCAACCCTAAAGCAATTAAAGTGCTTGGAGAAGTGGATAATTGCTGCATCAGTTGCTGGCGCTCGAGAAATACGTAGAGTTTTTTCCGGTTAAATTCTCTGTGAGCGGTCTAAAAACTCCGTAAATACAGGGTGCCCCAGAATTTTCGTATAAAGGTCTTAACGCGAGTCATGGTGAAATTTTCATTAAAATCAGTCCTTTGAGGAAATGCTGAAATCAAAATCAGAACCACAGAAGGCTCTCTACATGCTTTCTAGAATGAGGAAACCTTGCGTAACCGTCACTACGGAAACAAATAAGATTGTAAAAAAGTAAGAACGACTGTTTTTTCACGTTCTATTATGGATCAATGAACTATAAATCCGGGCTTGGAAATTTCCATAAGTAATTATATAAACAGGTAGTCATTAGTGTATCAATATTAAGTAATTATATATTAAATATCTTAAGTCTCAAATTGAAATTAAGATTTTGATTGGTAACATAAAACTTTTTTGAACCCAATAGAACAAACTCTATTTTCGTGTTGGGATGTAGTTATTGGTCTTAATACAAAACCTATTTCGTGGCATTCTGAAAAAAAAAACGAAAGGCCTATTTAAAGATTGGGCCATTGCTACAAAATTCACCAAGACTGTTATTAGTATACATCGGGTAACAAGCAATTTATGAATCCTTTCCTGATTAGTTCCTTCTTAATTAAAGAGATCATTCAGATGATAAGTTTATCAACAAATTCCTTTACAAGTCTCGAAACTCTGTAAAAAATGAGTATTTCCTCGGAAAAATAATAGTAATGAAGTAGAACTTTTTACAAAATTACCACGTAATCTTATTATTAACAGATATTCTTCGGATCAGGCTTACAATTAAACTTACAACGTGAGTGAATGCGTATGACCCCTTGAAACAAGTGTTTTTTTCAGTAAGCAGCTTAAAATCAGTTTTTTTCATCACATATCACAACTGAATTTCTGGTGTTAGAATGATAAAAAAGAACCAAGAGTGCATCTCTATGTATTGATGTATCACAATACGTATTATGCATCGGATAAGCGAAATGTTTCCCCTGGGTTCACTTCAATCATCCACCTTTCGGCTCCTCTATCCTCATCTGTATTCTTCCCATAGTTTTCACCTCCTCTCTCTTCCATTACCCTCCTCATGCACTCATCCCATCTGCATTTCCCTTCCTCTTTAATATAAAATCGGCCGTAAAAAATGGAGGATTCGGAGGAAGTGAAAAAAGAGGGCGTATGAGAGGGCTCAAATGGGTTTATGATGGTGGCTTATGGAGAGAGGAAGATGGAGGCCAATAACAAAGACCCAAGATCCAAGTAAGAGGAGGAATTCGAACTGAAGGGACAAGACTTCGAAACAGCGTTTACGTCCTCTCTTGCCATGTCCAAGCCCACTTTACGATGCAATGGATGCGGTTAACCTCGATTCTTTACGCATCACAAGTTCAACGGAATTTTCTTACGAAATAAGTGACGGATACAGGAGCAGATCATGAAAGTTTTAATTCGAGAGGAACTTAGGATGAGGGGTATCGAAAAGGAAACCATTGATGAAGGACCGTTTAATGGTAAGGAAATGATAAGCTACGCAAATTTTAAAAAATGTTGAATGAAAATAATTTTTTTGATCTTGTAACTGCAATTTACTTACATAGGCAGGCATGCGTAAAAACATGACTGCATGTAAATATTCGAAGTTCATTGAGGTTTTTTTTTCTGTAGGTACAAAAATGCACGTATTTTACAAGATATACTGGACACAACACATCAGTACTCCAAATTAGAATCCAAATACTTCATACTGCAATACTACTGGTACATACCAATCAATTTGCTAATTAAACCATTTTCCTTCTAAGTTATAATAATCCGGCAATCGGCGAAAGGAAAATATAACACAATGAGCACTGGGAATAAGAAAAGCAATGATTTTCATATTTCCATAGTTCAACAACGAAACAATAAAATATGAAATAAAATTATTCCAGTTAAGTTAAAAATAATCCAAAATTATTCGAGTGCACGAGTTAGTTGAAATGTATGTAACCAGCTGCATGTGCTCGAGTTACGATAAAACTGCATCTATGCATACGTGACGCTTTCCGTAACTTTCCTAAATTAGCGANATATAATTTAAAAGAGATAATCTCACGGTACCTATGTTTTATGATCCAAGGAGACGTTTGCTAACGATAGCCAAAGGAAATTATTAGTAAACGAATTTCGTAACAACCCCCACAATTCAACAATTCATGCGTAACTATTTATGATGGACAAGCATTTATGAAACTTGAAAAAACAATCCGGACAAAATTAAAGTTAATAAAGAGGCAATAACTGGGACTCCCAGACGAAAAAAATAAAACATTTGGACGAAAGGACCTTGATTTATGAGGGAATAACGCGAGCGAGAGAACAAGTTGGGAAGCAATCATTTCCATCAAACACTCGCGATGATAAATTCTGGTAATGAGGAGAAAAGTACGACCCAGTCAACAATATGAAGTCCAGCACTGCGGTGGGGGAGACGTGTGCGACACCGTTAACCGCAGCGGGAGGAACTTCGAAAGGGCATAACGATCTCGTTAGACTCTTTCTGAAGGCCTAATAAATGAGATCTAAAAGGGAGGCAACCCTCATTCGCGACACGTAGTTGAAGAATAAATTCGATTTCCCTCCAACGTCATAACGCGCGATAGCTTCCATTCTTTTCCCATTTGGTTCAGGGGAAAGGAATATATGATTTAATGAGATCAGGCAGACACGTTGGATTTTTTTTTTTTGACTTACTGAGACCTTCTCTCCGATCATCCCTGCGATCAAATCGCTTTATAAACAGTTATTTATCAGAGCCGGAGCTTTTACGAGCTTTTAACGTGTCGAACGTGGGTCATTGGGGATTTTTACGTCGATCGATCAGAATTTACCATCCCATAACTGAGACAACGTCGCGGACATAACTCCGCTCCAGCGTCGCGGCAAAAAAGAAGATCGAAGGTGTTTAATTACACGTTCTTGATGGATACGCGCGGTTCCCAAACCACCGCTCCATCTCAAATCCCGCATCAGGATTCTTGGAACGAGCAAGGGAGAGAGGAAAAAAACACATCCCATCCGACAGTTTTTCTCCCGTAATCCTTATTTCATGTGTCTGGAAAACCATTAACTGGACGATGACAGATAAACGCCATAGGACAAAGACCAAAGTTGCGTTTTGAGAGAGTAGGAAGAATGGAGGGGAATAGAGGACAGAGACAAATGAGTGAATGAGGTGGGAGAGAGTGAGGAAGGAGAGAAAGAACGAAATGGAGTAATAATATAACTGTTGGGGGAGAGATCATATTAGGGAGCGAAAGAAATATTTCTGTAATTGCGGAGGATATTTCATTCGGGTTGACCCAAGAACGTTCTTGTTAGGAAGGATTCCTACACGGTTGAACAAATTTAGTTCACGGAAGTTGTACTGAGATATCGTAATAATGACTATTGTCAAATATCGCCAAATTTGACTCTCTGATGCTCTTGTTTATTTAAAAATTACTTTTCATGGAAATAAATCTTAAATTATGGAACTAACAATGTTTTAGAAAAGGCTTTAAAAATAATCCGTCCGAAATAATTTGAAAATATTCTAATTAAGACAAAATTACGCTGAAACCAAGAGATGAATCCTAAAATATTTATTATTGGTAATATGAAAATATCGTGAATTAAACAGCGTAGCAAGTTTCTTTATTACGTTTCATTACTATATAAGCAGTTTCTTTATTTCAGTATCAGTATTTATTGCCTGATGCAACGTGGTAACGGAATCTTAAAATTATATGGTGGACTCAACAAAACGGGTTTCGCTTCTCTGAGACAAAAATAGAATTCCAACTAGTAACACTGATGCATGTACCACTTACATACATGCATGTACTTAACATTTAATGGGTATGTATGTGGCCGATAATTCACGATTCCACATTTAATGAGTCAATTAATCCACCAAAGAATGTTCAGGTAATTCATGAACGCCTTGTTTTAACTTCAGATAAGCACAGAAGGTATAAAAAATGTGCTCCTTACACAAGGAGTAAATCACCAGGCGACCAAATTGCATTCTTCCTTCAAGCTGAAAATTTCACTTCCTCGTGACATAACCCTTCTGGACAAAAACTTCAGAGATGCACTCTTCCACCAACCCTCCGCCAACCTATCAACTTTCATAGACCCTCTTTGTGCCCGACGAATTTCGAAAGGGGACACCCATCTTTTCCAGGGAAAAAGAAGAGTGCATCCTGAGCAGCAGCGGAAATTCATAGAGAACGAGGGAGAAGGAGAAGTCGTGCGGACGATGTAACGGAAGAGCTAGGAATACGCCCGCCCCCTTGCGGTGTCGTGAGCATTAGCCGAGAACTCCTTGCGGCTATGTTGCGTGTGTTTGTGCGTTCGGCCCTTAGGGGACTTTGGCACCACCACAACCGTCCACACCTCCAGAAGGCTTCCGCGACAGCCCTCATCGCCCGATTGCCTCGATGGGCAATTTCCAGAGTGCGGGCCTCAGACACAAAGGACTGCACACGCAAGGGAAGGAGAGTTACTACGAGCATAAGAACCGTGTTTACATGGGGAGGTTAGGATAGAGGAAGGTTGGGTAACATCCTGTGGCCTGCAAAAATACGTTGATATATACAAAAAAACCGGAGGGACTGAATATAAAAGTGAAAGATTTTGAAAATTAAAATAATTGCACCACTCGATGCAATAATGATGTGATTTTGTACAGGATTAATAAAATATAGTACAACAACATTTACATAATGTAGTACTGTCGATATTTTCTATTTATTAATGAGAGAAATATCGGTGTGAACTTCACATTACATGCGAAGGAATTGGATCGATGGTGAATTATTCGTTTATGCTTTCTTCGTATTCACCTCTACAAGATTTTTTTCAGTTGCAACAAATTAAAAGAGACTATTTATCTGTTTTAAAGTTGAGCCGTTATGATATTTTCTTATTAAAAAAAACAGAAAATTAATTTCGATTTAATCATGTCTTTGTATGGAAACAGGCAGGTTTGTTAAATATTTAAAAGGAAGTATAGATCTTCTTTATCTATGTTATAAAATATGACAGACTCCCAAATTATATTTAAAATATTATCTTTAGAACTTCTTATCCAGGATATTTGGAACAAGGAGGCCACAAATAAAACTAAAAAGCATTATATCCTTTAAAGCACACTCGCTTTCACAAGTAAAAGGGCAAGTACGACCGAGATTAAAATAAACTGAGATAAAGATTAATTAAAATAATTGAAAGTCCTCAAAATTATCCCGAAGTATTTAAGTATTTGGCCAAAGGAATGTATTCACAACATATAAATAATTTCAAAAGAACTTGGAATGAATAAAGTTCTCGCGGTAGTGTAGCATGAAAAACATATACTAAGAAAATAAATAAGATACCTCTGTTTAGTCCACAACATAAAAGATATCAAAAGAACTTTAACAACCACTGTTAATGACACACAGAAAGGAACAGAGAATTCAAAGACTTCCGCAGTAAACGGAGAATCAAAAGAAGCGCCGGCAACTAAAACTGTCCACACTGCTAGACTCCTAAAAAACAACAAAAAGAAAGCTCCAAATTATTAAAAGCGTGTCAAATGAGCAACTGCAAAGACTATACGACTACCATTCTATTTTCCACAGTGATAGCCTTTAGATTAAACCAGCACAGTAGCAAAACAAATTTTAATTTCTCAGGAAGTAATTGAAACCTCTCTCCATTCCCACCCGCGGAGAAATAATTATATCCCCGGAACTTTCGCCACCCGGTCAGTTCTCTTTATAGTTAAACTTTCGCCTGCCACAACCCACAGCGCTAAAATGACGCCACCGCGCGAAACAAGATGAAAAGGCGCAAGATGAACGGAAGAAAGCAATATAGCCCGGACCCCAAGAAGCTCCGAAATGGCAACTCGGCGGGAGGAGCAGGACGTCCGTCTGTAATGGGCGGCAAAGCACCCGAAATGACTTGAGGGCTCGTAAACTTTGGGGAGAAGCGAAAGGGTTTTGAAATTGTGGATGGGTTTTGGAAGACCCCTGGAAGATCTCTTGGTCCATGGCAAGAACTCGGGAAGCAGTGCGGCGATGCGGAAAAAGGAGTCTTACGAAGAGGTTTACGAGGAGGAGCTGAGGTAGATTTTGCGTACGAGCAGAACAGTTTCCAAAGTGTAGTGAAGAGGGAGAAAGGGCACCGCGATGGGAGACCTGAAGCCTCTTTATGACCACTTCCCCTCGACTTCCTCTCTCCACCGCTGGAAACATTACCCCACGCCCACGCACGCTTGTTTTTTCCCCTTCACGCCTTTAAGGAACGCGCGAGGGTTTAGCGTCACCTGACTATCGCTAAATGAATATCCCGAGCGTGATGTTCATCCAGCTCTCTGGGCATTTGTGCAAGAATCTGGCCGGTTTTGGGTTATTTTAAAGTGCGCTGTAAGCGGTGCATAAGATTCAGGATACGTGGAACGGCTAAAAGGTTGTCCTTTAGAAAAGGGGGTATTTTTACCAGAAAATGAGCCAAAAACTTGACGAGAGGAAGGGGCTCTCTTTAAGAGTGTACGTGGAATTCCAGGCTCTTAAAATTCCGAATCGCTCGTTAAATTTCGTGAGACTCTCTAAAATTACTTCTGAAACGCAACAAATCTCAGATTACTTGCGGTATCTTGCCGAATTAATGCCCTTACTCTGTTTTTTTTGCGTGCTTGAAGATGGTATGTCCAAGAGTTGCCAGTTTTACCCTAGAGGACAATTTTCTGCTTCTTAAGAGTATCGTATACGATATTTCTTAGGTAGAATAAATACAATAAATCAATAAAAGGCTCACTCAATCAAGGTGAAGAATTTCAAAGATTTTCAATGTTCATTAAAAACTTTGAAATTATTTCCCCGAACTAATTTTCAGGTGTGATGACTAGGAAAGTCGTCATATAATGTATACAATTATCTTAATTTGACACCCATAAACTTAAGATATCATACTAAACTGTTGAAACACTATTTCGAGGATTTATAGAGCGTGAGAGAGCACCAATCGCCAAGCTAACCATTCAGGGACCACATAAATCATCGATACAGCAAAGGATGGTATACCGACCAAAAATAAACCAGTCAGTGATTATTTGACGGATGAAATATCAGTCGAATTAGGAATTTTCTTCCGTCGATGGAAAGGTGGAAAGAGAATATCAAAATCAAGATATGTACACCAATTGAAGCAAATTGATTAAATTGTGGAACATTCAGTGATTTCACAGCATACCTTGAGAAAAAACAAAGGAATCGAAACTATGATCGCGGAATAAAATTATATAGTGATATGGGTAAATGTTTATCTTTTCTGTCTTCAATTATGGAGTCCTGCCCCAAAGATATGCCTGAAGCATTTGATACTATTCCACTGGAGAAATATGAATGCAGAGAATTCCGGCGATGCGAGATTAAACGAATTAGGCAGAGTAATAAACCGAGGAGACAGGTAGAGAAATTTCAATGACCTGACCCTTTGATCAAAGAAAACCCGTACGATTCTTCGTCGGAGGCATACATTTTGCGGCGGAATTCCGTTGCGTCGCTAAGCTTTCTCTCAAATGCGCACATTCCTTATTTTACGCCACGTGATCTCGATTTCCCAAAAGAGAAGAAAAATGTCAACTTGATTGATGTCGATAAATCGTTAGACTAAATAAAGGAAGAGGAGGGAAGCGAAGGAAAAGACGAGGGCGAGTAATCGGATTTCTGCGCTTACGTTGAGGAGCGAAAAAAATTACCCGACTCCAAACCTCTCCTGCCATAGTCCATTTGGGAGGAAGCAGTGGTAGAGAAGGGAAAGATATAATGTAACACGTAAAACAAGGAAAGGGAGGGAAGCGGAGGGAGAAATATCCGAAAAGACATAAGGGCGAGTAAGAGGGGTAGAGGTAGGGAAGAGGAAAGCACATGTATAGCGCCATCTTAACGACTGCTATGTGTCAAAATTGAGTTAGTTGCTGCAGAGGGAGGGAAGTTCTCAGCGAGTTAGATTACGAAGATGAGGGTTATGAGAGGAAAGGGATGGCAGGAAAGAAATATAAGGGAAAGATGGAGCTGGGCGCTGAGGAAGAACTGAGAAAGAATATACACGAGGCAGAGGGAGTCGATTATGATCATTTCGACCTTGGGAGTTATGCCTCGGAATTGAAACGCGTCAATACCACATAATCCTCGGCTCCTTTGGAATTACGCTTCCCAGAGGGAGGATCATATGATATAATTCTCCGCATTTGCATCTAATCTCATGGTCTGGGAATGTTAATTTAAGGGTAAATCTCCCAGATAAATTGTACGAGGCAATATAATTTTCTAGAAGTCATGAGCTGCTGACCACTACGAAAATCTTTTCATAGCACTCAATTTTCTCATTTCAATGACTATTTTTCTTTCCTGTTATAGATCTCATAGCATTGTTTTGTAATTTTCGGATAGTTTCCAAACCCGTGTTCAGTAAATTCTAATAAAACATTTATGAATTTTTGTAACTTTGGCAAATTAGGCAGTCAACATTAAAATATATTTAACTTACAATTGCGTTAATATGAGCAATGGTATTGATGTAGAATTTTCCCCTAAGTTTTTACATACTGAAATGCAATATCTAGCCAATAATCAGTTTGAAATGCAAAGAATCGCTTACTATAGCATTAAGGTAACTTATTTGGGGTATTAGAAATATAGAGCATTGAAATATCCTATTTCTTCCTTTTTGTTTGATTAAGATTTATTACGTTTTTATTCTTTGGATAGCGTTTTTGTTCTTAAAGTTTCTTAGCGTTTTGTTCTTTTGTTTCATATTATATGGAAATATATATTGAATATACTTTATTAAATATACTTCCCCTGAGTACAGTACATCTCTAATGATTTGTTAATGACAATTTCCATGTATCCTACACTGCTACTCACCAATACAGCACAAATATTATCAACGATTTAAAATATCTCAAAATGTCGAAAGAATCTTATTAGACTTGCTACAAAACTTTCCAGACTTAGGCTTAAAAATCCGCTATAAACTTCAAAATAAGGTAATGTGTGCCTAAATAACGAACATAATGTTTCGAATCTCTACGTTACGATAGTAACACACCGTTTACGTCAATATGTGCACACTGAATAGCTTAGAATTTCGCATCACAGTCCCATGCAACGAAAATATGTCTCTGCTGAAAACAACAGTAATAGTCTTGGAAATGATAGGCGAGAATCCTATTGCGATGACGGCAAAAAAACTGAAGGAAAATGCCGGAATGGGACACTGGTGCATGGAAGGGGGTACTGTGGGGATATGGTGAGAGAAAGGAGAATAGGGGAAGAGAAAGAATGGTCGGCATAGAAGATAGGGGCTGCGGAGGAAGTATAAAAAGGGGAGAGAAGACTCAGGTGTTGGTGGCAGTTCGGAGAAAGGGTGAGCTGCAGTGGACAGCGCCGAAGAAAGAGGGGATGATGTGAGGGAAGAGGGCGAAGTAGATGGCGGTGAGACGTGGGGAGAGCCGAAAGACGTGTGACGGTTTCCTTGAAATGGGGGCGTGGCAGTGAAGGGAAAGTGAGTGGTTTCCGCGAATTGCGCGGATGCTTCCGCGGGGAGTAAATGATTACGTTTTAAAGGCTCGCGTAGATAAAAACGCCGTCGTTACGGAAGGAGAGCGTCGTTAAGGCAAGGGGCGCTTGAATTATTGGTCGGCGACGTAATATTTTCGCGAGAGCGTCATTAGGTGGCGGTAAAAACCTCGGCGAGGATTGAATAGTAAATCATGAAGACAGTCGTAAGGAAGAAAAAATGTTTTAGTCGCTGGGACGGAAGAGGGTTTCGGAGTAAGGGATAATCGATGGGCGGAGGGTCTTGTATGAGAGATACTCGTGTGGGATGTGCGTGAGGCCCCTTAAGGCTTGCTGGGGTGAAGGGGCAGGGGATGTGAAGGAACACTAGACTACGGTATCGTCAAGGATGAAAAATGACACTATGCGCAAGTCAGGTATATTCTAAGCAAAAAAAATCCATCTTGGCGAGAAAAGGTATCCTAAAATTCGTCCTTTCCGAAGCCAAACGCGTCGAAGGATAGAAATATCATTCCTTTTCTTAATTTATCAAAAGCTATTCCGAAAATATTTTCCTGCACAATACATTTTCCGTATAGAAAAAAACGTTTATTCCCGACAGTCTGTGTGAGCCGACAAAATCTTCGGATAGTTTCAAAAAGTAAACTTTTACAATAACTGTGCTCGTTTTTCTTGAGTATAAAGTTAGCTTTTGGAAAGAAAATAAAAACATTTATCAAAGAAATATCTTTAAAGAATATTATCATTAAACGTTTCATGCCACTCATTCTGCTGAAATTATTTTTTTTTTTTAACCTCCTGATCTCATTTTAATAATTTCATAAGAAAGAAACACAATCTGTATCCAAACTTTTAAGCAGAAAGAACTGCTTTATTTTAAAATAGGTTATTTTTCTTATAATACATTAAGATTTTCCGTAAAAATTCATTTTTCATCTAGAATATCTAATAATATCAGTAACTTCTTCCTGAAGAAAATGAAAGATTTGAAAACTTTTAATATTATGAACGTGTGCATGGATAATAAAACATTAACGTCGGTTACAAGGCATCATTTTACGTAAAATATTGGTACGCGATTTCTCTGTATATCTCTTGTTGACAAATAAACACTTTCAAAGCGATGACTAACTCAAGCAACATTTTTCATCTGGGATGCTAAAGCTTTGTTGAAGAGACAAACTCCTTTACAAAAACTGTAATACCTGTAATAACTCTAATGGAGTTTACCATTTTGATGAAAACGTAAAGATATTTCTGAATATTATCTCCTTAGGATTTTACTATCACCCGCTATGAAATGCCTATATTAATGGCGAAGGGGTGACCAAAGTCAACGTTCTTGTTAGTCGAGACGCTATAAACTTATGCGAACGTGAGCAAGAGCTTGGAAACGTTTATCGCAAAGAGAGAAAGGGCTCATGGTGCGGGAGGGTCGTTGAGTGTCCCTGTTGGATGTCGGAGATGAGCGGGCCTTTTTCGGATGTGGGTTCGGTCTCTTTCCTGGAGGAAAGGGTGGTCGAGGTCGAGTGATTCTGCATGACGTTGAAAGTGGAAAGGGAGACAATTGACACTCGAATTTCGCTCTCTCTGTG
The DNA here is from genome assembly GCA_000376725.2 of Ladona fulva. Lineage (NCBI taxonomy): Eukaryota > Metazoa > Arthropoda > Insecta > Odonata > Libellulidae > Ladona > Ladona fulva. Next base: position 2,103,258 of record KZ308131.1, on the reverse strand, counting down.
CAGCGACCTTATCTGATGATAGTTACTGATTAGGAGAAAAGGGTACATAAGGTTAGTCTCATTCATAATATGTAGCAAAAGATATGTTATTATTATTTACTCTTACGGCGAAGTTAGGCCAAAATTGCACCAAACCTCTGGAGATAATACATGATTGTAATATTGCACTAATAGCCAAACCAACTATGTTGAGGATTACAAATGAAGTGAAAATTCAAACATCGTCGTAAAAATGGACAACAATATAACTTTACCCATTTTAGTTTGTTAACAATATAACTGTCTGAACCCTCGTCTTTCAAGCTTTGTTACGTTATCTTTTCCGAATCACTGTGCTAGAGAATTAAGTCTGACCCTTCTATAAGCTGTAAAGGATACCTCAATAGTAATGTAGTATTAGTATCTGGGAGCCCAATATCTCAATAATTGCAACCTTCGAATGTTCGAAATATCGAAACTGATTCCAAATCGACCATGGTATACTTAACTCGATAATACAGTATACACAAATAACTAATTATACAGTTTTGCTCGATAAAACTAAAATTTAACATTAAGTAAACATAATATTTTATGTATTTTCCTATATCCTATTGTGTCATAGAGTCACTCTCCATTAAACGGCCTTAATATACAAAACATATTTTCTAAGATAAATAAACCCCAAATATTTTAGTCCTGGAACTCAAGTGAAAATAATGTGATTGGTTGGTAATCATAAATAATCTGTAAGAGCCTATTGCTGAGGTGAAATTGTGGTTCATTTTCAAATTTTTGTGAGAAAATGCGATGTTACTTAAAATTTACCGTTTCTCGAAAATAAGAAAGAATTATCAGTTTGAAAATAAATGGAAATTATCTTTGTTACAACTTCATACTGTATTAAATCAAATACATGCATATTTTTGTAACATTATTTTATAATTTTTACATTACGATTATCAGAAAAATAATTAGTAATATTTGACCTTGAACTATGAAAATCTGCACCGTTGATGATAATGTTTGATTTCTCGCCTACACATAGTTTAAAAGCGCTCTTTTGATAATCGCGTTAATATTAGCTCCAAAAGTTATGAAAGGCGAATTACCAATCTCAAATCTGACCACACTTTTCTTCAATTCCCTGGAAGCTGATCCCAATTTTCTCGACCTTTTCCTTACGATTATACGACCTAGATGTGATGCATTCGAAGTCGCTGGAATTTCTTGCATTCCTTAACTCTAACGTAATTGTGAGAGATTTCATCGGAACGTGAGCTGGAAATATGAAAGGATTTCTGAATCAACAAATGCCCCTGGAACAACTTCAATTTCATCCCTAGGATATTAGGTTAGCAGCCCTCACGAAAGGTTATGTGAGAGGCATTTTGATTCACTGACCCAGTGATTTAACCCCATCCCTCTCGCTATGAGAATTCTGACGCCATGGGCTAATCATCCAATCAGCTGATCGAGTCAACAAATGTATACGCTTAGGGAAAGCGATGGGTCAGCTGGTCATTTGTTTCTGTCCGGAGTGAATCGTGAAATGATCCCAAGTAAACTCACGTTCATATTTCTCTCCCCTGCAGCAAATATGCACTCATGGAGAGAAATATTGAGGCAAACCGAATCGAAACGTCGGATGAATTAGAGCAAATCATGCGTTATTGAAAGAGAAAATGTTTGACGAGTTGCTTGTTTCGGGGGAAAGTCCAATTTGTTCGATTGAGTAATTGCGGTCAGAAGGGAAATTCACCCGACCTTCGCGAGAAATAACCTAATTGAAGGAATATGATAATATAACAACTATCGGTATCAAGTTGAGGAACGTATCCAAGCAATAAATCTCTTTTTTATTATAATTTAAAAGTATCTAAGGAAAGGATAGGTCATAAGTCTGATTTTGCTATCATTTTTCTAGAACTAAAAACCCACAATTTTTCAGGATGCACGGCATAAATTTCTATTAGAAAAAGCGAACAAAGCAAGCTTTCAATCCATAACACACATTTATATTCATCATATTTATTTTTGCGAACTTACGGTACCTACCACATTTAAATGAATTTCACTCATCAATAAAGCGATATCTCATTGGAAAGAAAGAAAAATGAAGTTGTGTGTAATGCCTTTGTTATCAAAGAGAACCATGCCTTGAATAAAGAAAGATGCAAAAGAAATAAGTGGAGAAATCCAGAGAAAGTTAATTTAGAAATACAAAGAATGGAAAGGAATGTTGATAAATGACATCGATTTAAGGATTAGAGCATAACTCCCGCGTGCTGGCTCGGAGGACGAATTCTGATTTGGAAGAGTTCAATTTATAAAAATCATTCGCTCGGGGGGTTCGAGTTGCTGCTACATGGTATCACCCCGTGTTGATATTTCCACGATTCCTCTGAGTCAACTCCTTCCAAACTGCTTTCCCTCCTCAATGCGCACCGAAATGTACGGAATGGTGTATTTCTTAACAGAGGTGTGGGTAGAGTACAAATTCAGACTCAATGTCCACCCTAACGCGGAAAAAATTACGATGATTATTTAAAATGCTTACAAGTAGCTACGGTCAGTGTTTTCAAATCTACGTATATTCCACAACTATTTATAAATTTACGTAGATGAATTTTTATACGTATCTATGTTTGAAGTAAATTATGGAATCAATTGAAAGAAGAATCTCTGTAAAAGCATTCCTTTACTTCACTGAGAAAACCCTGGTACGCTCATATACGTAACTCACTGTCGCAGACGGATGTTTGAAGATTTCAGACGCGAAATATAGTTCTGCCTTGCACTCTAAAGTCCCCCGCACAAAAATTTCGAAGGGGATCCTCTCCTTTCCCTTCTTTCTGCTTTATATGCATTCGCCTCCCCACGTGTGCAGCAGAAGGCCTCCCTTGTTAGTTTTTCTCCGCAGAGCGTGACACGTCTTCCCCCTTAACACTGCCCCCGGTCTTGGTCCGCCCCACCTTGTCCCTAATTGGAGCAATCCAGGGAGCGGAAGAGAGGACCACCCTACACGGTCGAACGGGGGCAGAGAAGGATGCCGCCGCGGTAGCTGGGGTGTAAGGCAGCGGGTGCCTTGGGGGTGGCGAGGGGAATCATCTTTTTTAGCGTGCACTGAGGGCCTTGGACCAGTCTTTCCTCTTTATGTGTCCACGAAGATGCACGATTGCACACACGTGAAGGGCGATGTAAAAATGTCCTCGGGTTCCCTCTTTGGCCCTTACGCTATAAACGATGGAGGGAATTTTACCTTCAAATCCGGTCTATTCCTTCGTGCTGGACCAGTATTCACTTCTTCGGGAGTCTCTCACGTTTCAGCTCTCAAGGTTCACGTGTTATCAGTACATAAATGTTACATATGGGGGTATTAATTAGATAAATTATGAAGGAAAAGTTAATGAAACTTTTACGGCAAACGTTGCAATAGCATAAAGCACAAAAATCAGTCACTTGTATAAAGTAAATCAAAATAAATTACAAAAAGACGGGATTACTTGCCTCTAGCTACGTTTTAAGGTCTCTGCTTTATCAATCGCACTACAGCTGATGAGAGTATTTCACTTATATCAAAAGACTAATTTCTCTAAATGCATGAAATCCCAATTCAATTCGCACCTCCATATTTTCCGAAAAATCATCTACCATTAACATTCTTATATACTGTATTCGTTAAAGTAGGAATTAAGTTTTTGATACGCTCTTTTATGCGCTTTTAAACAATTTTAACGTTCGTGTCAGATCCGTTATGATTCTGTTTAATGACAGCTATCATTTTCTCCTACAGCTTAATACAAACAGTTATCAGTGATCTATACTCAGATTTAGTTTCTTTTACAGCGTAATATCTTCCTGCTTGGGTGAATTTTTATTTCTATCACTTCATTTTCTTAAAGTATGGCTGAAATCATGGAGTCATATAAAAGATACAAAAATGAAAATCGCGTGATTTCGCCTAATAATACTTCCAATCAATCCTACTCTTGAATATTAGAATATCAGAATGATGAAGCTTCCGCTGAATTTCTTATCGTCTTAAATCACAGCTCCTCTTCTTTATCTTGCAGATAAATTACTCATAATATGAAACCAGTATATTATTCCATTTCAGAAGAGTTAATTAAAACGAATTTAGCATTATTATTTCGCATTGTGTATGGCGTCATTAGGAGCGCTGATGTGGACCATTAGTTTTTTCGTTTCTCCGCCCGAAAAAGGCTCCGTCCAGACATTTATTAACCCGCGAAGCGATTTCTTAGCACAAAAATGTTTCCCAGTAGCGAATCCCACACATTACAGAAGAAACGAATTTTCCCGGCATTCTCTGCGAGCGAAATCCTCTCCATTACCGCTCTCGACCTCCGTTTCTTCTTAGGAGGAAGAAAAGAGAGACCGCGCTGGCTGTAAGGAGCTTTGTTACAGAAGATGCGGTCAGCTACCGCCCCTCGATACTCCCACATACGGCCATCTTCCTTTTACTTCCTTTTACCTCACTTCTCCTCCACTTCCCTGCCTCTCACTCTATTTCTCCTCCCTTTCCTCGGAACAATGGCCCCCTCTGTGAATGATGACTTCGCGTAGAACTTCGAGTAGGGGAAGTCCTTTAACGTTTCCTCCAAGTTTTTGGCGCAGAACGATCTCGCGCAGGCGCTATCGTCAGTTCCTCTGCAGAGTGGAGGACGAGGCGAGGGTAGGGGAAAATAGAGAAGAATAGAGGTAGATTTTGAAGAAAAAGACGCGACCGCCGACATTTCTCCTCTTTGTGTAATGGTTTATTCTTGTGATGTGAATGTCTCAAGTGCTTGTCTGGCCTTATCTCGGATTTTTGGAGAAGTAAGGGAAAAGTGAAAGAGAAAATAGTGTGTCCTACTTCAAACTGTTCTTTAGAATCCATACCGGTATCTAATGTTTGGTTATGTGCATAAATCTTCGTGAAAATGTGGGGTACACTTTGTGGCTATCTTAGCATAAGAGTACAAGTCCATGCAAACCAGGATGTGCTTAAAAGAGCACGATCTCTTAAATAATCAAAATAATCAAGAATAATAGACAAAAATCTGTAAAAAACATATGTATAAAGTTTATTTACATTTTAATTTCAGCAGTTTTTAATTTATTATTTCAGCACAAATTACTTAATGATTTCTCTAGATTTTTACAGATTTATTAAAGAAGAATTATTTCAAAGGTACACACAAGTGAAGATCCTTGTAAAACAACCGAAAATAAGGGGTATACAGAAGTCTAAATGTAATGCATAGAAACATAATTCTGCTGGCAGGCAATCAATTACGAAATTCGTATCTACATACCTACCATGAACGTTCTCGGATATGAATTGAATCAAATTATTTTAAAGCCTCTCCGTATAGCGCTTAGTATTGATAATTAAATAAGTGAAAGTTCTCATTTGCAGATATTAATTGAGAATTTACATCAAAATCGCTGACATCTTTTTAACCTTAAATACAAAAATGATAGTCAGGTTGATGAACCAATTATCTAATAGACTTTTAAATTAATAATAAGCTGATAAATTAATCTAATAGGCTGATAATATAATATTATCCTGATAATTCCCAATATATATTGATGGCTTGCTCTTAATTCTTAATAATCCAGATGCTTACTTATTCCTTCAGACTTTCACTGAGGTAATTAAATATTCTGGTTCCATTAATTTTCAATGTAAATTCAGTACGTTAAACTTGAATATTTATTTCCTGGATTAATTTTAAGAGATAAATCCAAATTAATACATACTGAACCAGCGAATTTTGCTCGTATTGACTGAATGGCATCCTTCTAAATTACATTCTAGATTTATTCTTGTGATTTAAGTCAACGCAGTAAAATTTCTTTAAGATCGTACTAAAAATTTGGTTCAGGCTTTTCAGTCTGTCTTCCTAGGAAGAAATATTTCTCTATCATTCGTAATAAGGTTTCAGGGATGAATCTAAGTCGCGAGTACTTGAAAAATCCGATCTCCTTTTCGCAATCAGTTCCAAAACGAAAAGTATCGCATAAGAAAATTACGAAATTGGATTCTTCGAAGTTTCCTGCATGTTCCTGTGCAAGCGTTGGAAATGTACGAAGAAAAGGCAGCGTATTATAGGAAAGACGATTTGCGAAGTCGGATCCTTTGTTACGGAAAGGCAGCGAAAACATTTGGTTCTCAACGGAGACACTCTGCATATACTAAAACATTCGGATGTTGGCGCTGGAACATTCTGGAAGATGGCGGAAGAGGTGATAAATTTTATTTATCGCACACAGAAGTGGAAAAGAAATTGAGGTCGCGAAATTGGGGCTCACGTACTATCGCAGTTCAATAAGAGAAGGAATATACCCAGAAATTGCGACCTCCGTCCAAATTTATGAGAGCTTGCATGAATCTGAAATTGCTATCCCCGGTTTACTTTTAAAGAAGGCCACGGTAAAGAGCTGGCCAAATACTATTCTTTGCTCGATCAATATTTATTCATTCTCTTACCGTAGAAACATGGCACCAAATCTTTATCGGTTCTCCCAATGAAGCGTCGCGAGACAAATCTTATTTAAAAATACGGATATAAGTAGACCTGAAGTTGCTCACATACGTAACAGCTAACAAATTATTCTACCTTGAGCCTGATTACTTAAGATTACTCAATTAGACATATATTTCAGTTATCTTTAAATTATAGGAAAGTGTAAAATCCCGCAGTTGTTTTCCTGATTTTGAGAGCAGTTTCGACTATTTTCTATATCGTATTACGTACACTGCAACGTATGCACCGTGACTCCCCTAAGGACATCCCCAATCAATTACTTTCGCGTGCGTTCGTGAATAAAATTAATTCTTTAGTTTAGATTAGTTCTTGCATTTATTTCTCTGATTTTTCTCTCTGTATCAGAAAGGCCATTGTAACAGGGAGGACGCATAATATCAGCCATTTCTTCTATTCAATAATGTAATTTCTGAGTTAGAAATTCTTCATAACATAACTAATGTTAATTTAGTGTTTGCTTAGAGGTCATGTTTAGACCCTCTTTATGTATAGTTTATCTTGTCTTGAATTCTTGAGAGAATTAAAATAATGCTAATGTAATTGCTAATTAAAGGTAACAAAACACCTATTGAACTATTTCATTACTCACATAGTACACATATGATTTGGATCTGGCGTCCCTGTTTCATAGCTAATATCCAGTTCATATTCATTACATAAATAAGAATGTAGTAAATATAGAATGTGTTATTTCAAAACTTAGATTAACTGCAACTTCAAAAACTGCTGATACATGTAATAGGAAAAGTTTCAAAATATTTTTTCTGTTTAAGGTTTAATGAAAAAATGCTAAAAATCAGTAACACATCTCTATATCTAAAGCATTTCATTTCACAAGCTCACAGTTGGATATACAAAGTTTTAGCTAATGCATTACCTGTGAAATCAAGAGAAAAACACCTAACCCCACAAAGTAAAAGTAAGCATATCAACAACCTATTGGATAGTTAATCCCTAACTCATATCGATATTCTGGTGAATTAACGTCTTAAGACTCCGAACTATGAGCAGAGGGAACGTCACCCGATGTAGACCCACAAGAATTATGGACACTACCCTAATATAGCATGTAATTAATTTCTTGGGCGCCAGAAATGCTAACTGGAAGTTTGAGCTAAGTTAATAGCGGTTAGGGTGAGAAAAAAAGGGGGCGTGGGAAGGGTTAATAAGACGTTGGTGCAGAAAGGGAAAGTGCGTACTTTGAGGAAAGAGAGAAAGGAGTGGCGCGGAAGGAAATGAGAAACTCGCTCGGATGTGAAGTTAGAGCGGTGAGGCGCTGATTAACCACTCTATAGTGTCAAACTGAGACCTAGGAATCCTTAATTATATTTCATCCATTAGATTATGAGATAAAAAGATTGACATAGATAAATGTTCCTATGGAATATTCTCTGAAAATAAATCCTGAGTCTAAGCATTCATATAAATTAAATTGAAAGTAGATTAACTTCTTCATAATACGACTGAACTGTTTTGGTACCCATTTACATCTTGATCATGTACATCCCTACTATCACTACTATTTTCTGTGACGACTATTGGAAGATAAAATAGTAAACCACTATTTTGGCAGAATTAATGGTACTAGTAGTCTTTGATTTATTTGCAGTGAACAGAATGGGATTGAAATAGTGAGAATCGTCAATATATGCACTGAAAAATTACCTTGACTCGTGACTATAAACTTTCTCTTAAAAAATTTCTTGTTACACAGAAGACCACAAAATGGAGCTATGTCTAGCTAGTAAACTATACGCTGAACGGGTGCAGGAAAATTCTAAGCTCCGATGATTTAACATCTTTACTTATAAGATGCAAATCTTAGAATATCAAATTTAATATACATTATAACCTAGTTTTACTAGATCGTTATAAGTACCTAAGTTAAATTTCTATTTTATATCTTCTTTGATTATACAGCCGATAAAAATTTAACTTGAATAATTTTACAACAGCGGGATAATTTTATCTAGGGTCGAGAATCACAGTTTTTAGCTATCGAAGATAAATTGGGGAAAAGATTGAACACGACCATTATAATTCGCATTACCGACTTTCACATTTATCATTCTGATTCTCCATTCACATTTATAGTCCGCGCTTGGAACTAAATTTAATCCGTGCGTGCCTGAGGCGTATTTCGGAAACAATTAAAATATTTCATAGCATTCTCTCCTCCTGCTTTAATTAGGCGGGATATAAACGAAAGATTAAACGCGCGGGGACATGGGAAAATGAGGTATAAAGTTGAATTTATTGGGATATCTCGGGATCAGGAGCTGATAGCGAGCAGATAAAGAGTACAACGGAAGGAGGAATGAAGGACGTAGAGATGAGATGGTTGGGAGATTGAGTTTCGCCATTCCCTCTCTCTCATACGTCATACGACGAAGAAGAGTTTCAGCAGAAATTAATACAGGTGCTCATTTATAAGTAGTGGAAATTCTTGAAGCGGTTATAAATTGCAGACAAAACTTCTTACAAGACCTTTTCTCAGGAAAAAAGGAACAAGGGCTCGATATTGAGAAGAGGCAAATTAACATTTTTTAAATCAAAAGACTATGTCATGGGAGAAGTTTCTAGCGCTTCCAGAAAGAAGCTTCTTGGATAGGAGGCTGGAAACAATTATAGGGGTAATTTGCAATAGAGAGAATGGAACGAGGAAAAAGAGCAGTTCATCCATATGCATGCACTTAGAGTTTCCGATAAAGATGGAGAAAAGTGAGGGCCTTTATTGGACTAAATATTTAATTTTATCGAGAAAGAGTCCCTAATTTTTGGAGCTCTCTTTTGCGTTGTAAAGGAAATGGTGAGCTTATACTTTCTCATTCAGTTAATTATCGTACAGGGGTTCAACTTCGTCTGAATATTCGTCTTGCATAGAACATTGTTAAAGCAATTCAAAGAGTCAAAAATTCGACATTAATGCCAATGAATATTTTTATTTTCAGAAGAAACTGCCTCAATAAGGTAGTCTCTTTAGGAACTAGGTGTATAATGAATATTTAGAATAAGAAATGGAAAATTTAAGCCAAATTTGACGTGATCTTAATGGAGAATGTTCCCAAATATTGCCCTCAAATTTTCATGGTAATGTCTTGTCTGCTATAGTGCTACTGATGTTCATGGTAATTTAAGCCAAAATAAAGGGTTTCACAAGTATAAATGGATGTGTACGATTAAAAACAATCAAACGTTATTTAACATACTTACTTTACTTTAACTCACTTATTTAACATAACTCTATTTGACATACTTTGTTAACATACTTAGTCCCATCAACTCTGTGTTAGCCTATTCTTTACAGATATTTTCCTTCTCAAAGTTATGTTTCTCAAACTCTTCTTGTCTTTAGTTGTGAATTTCGGTATTTTAATAAGAATTTACAGGAAAATAACTCAAAATATTGAAAAAAAAGATAAAATATTGAAGTTTTTGCATTGGAGTAGAGGTCACACGAATTTAAAATGCAGTGAAACAAATTCCTCGAGATCATTTCTTAGAATACTTCAGAGAACGCAAAATATCCTTGTATTTGTTGATTGTGCGAGCTTAAATAGAACAAAGAAAAGCTTTCGCATAATTTAAATCTCTGCTATTAAGCCTGCAACCTATACAGAAATCGTGTGGTAAATTTTTTTAAGAAGATATGATAAACAACAGTATTTTTGGTCAATATTCCATACATCTTGCAATGCTAATAGCCTCAGCATAAATGGACAGAGAAAAATGGAGTAATAAACCTGTTTACTGCCCAGTTTCTCGGTCTCATTCCCCGTCACGCGACACGTCCTCGGGGACACGCCAGAAATCATAAATCAAACTCAACAAGATAGCGCAAATTTGATGCAGTCCCCGCAACGTCATCTCGCGGCATGCGTCCCTGCGATTATACGTCCATATCGATATTTAATTACCGAAACATTGACGACGTTGAGACTTCCGATAAGAAGAGAATCTAAGTGGATTAGCGACGTAAATTATTCGAATTTGCGTGTCACGCCGTCCTACTCCAAACAGCGTCAAAGATCGGAATTTCTATCCAGATTAAGGGATTTTGAACAGCCTAATATGCGAGATTCCGGCTCAATTTCGCCGTTCAACGAGGCTATAGCTCCTTGCGTCAAGTCCTCAAACCATCCCTTTCCAACTGACGTCACTTCCTGTCGAAATAATCCCCTGCCATGCCGTTCCGTTCGCTTCAATCTTTCTTCTCTTTCCTCCACCATTCCCCTTATGCAAAGTTTCCGAATCCCTCTTCTTTCCCAATCTTTCCTCCTCTTTTCTCACTCTCTTCTACACCTACCGCTCCTCCAATTACCTTCATTCTTGAAACTTCCACCCTCCACCCTCTTTCTATCTCACAGAACCATCACTCCTCGCTCAATCGCCTTTCTAATTCTGATTTCCTTTGTTCTTCCCTCCCCCGCCCATACCTCTTCCCCATTCTTCCACCCCAAGGGGCAGCCGCCTTTAACCCCACCCTCCCTTCCCATCTTCCCACCCTCCGATACCTTCCCTTCTCGGTCCTTCGTTAGAGGCAGCGCGGTCTCCAATTTACAGCGAGAACCCTTCCACTTTTCCGCCCCCATTTTCCTTCCAGCACGCAACGTCCTTCTACAACCTCCCTCGAGTCTCTCGAGCCCATCGTTTTCCGACAAAACGAATAATAACAATAAAGAAGTCGGGAGAAGTGCGTATATGTGGACGTGAGCGCGGATGCCTGCGCCGGAGATGCGGCATGGGTGTGGGAGGAACTGGAGGGCAGCGTTTCCTTCTTCCTGTGTGAATTTGTAAAGGAACCTATGTAGATGGACCACTATAACGAAGCTAACTGCTCGCTGTTGTAGAGATACAAGGTTCCTCGGGAAGTTATTATAAATGACGCAGATATTTGACATTGGAGCGAGTGAACGTAAGCACGCCGTAATATAAACTTTACTCTGTATTTGTATAAAAGAGTAAATTTAAAGATATAAATACTAAACGAAATAAATTTCGATGACAGTCAACTGGAAGAAAAATACACAAGACAATAAATAATCTGATATCACAATTCATCGCTAAACATTCAACTCAAGTAAAGTAAATAAACTAGCATATATTCCTATAATATTAACACATTCAGGAGAAATCTGGTAGAACTTCCGCAAGACGGCGCTGTGAAGAGAATCACTTGATGAGTTCCACAAAAGATATTACTTCATTCATTGATTAACTTTTTGCAAAACTCATCACTATTTCTCATTATGTTGTCGTCATGTATTCTTCAGTTTAAATATCCGCAAAAACGTAGTCTTACGACACAAAATAACACTGTTAATATACATCTGATAAATCCATATAATTCCTTCAAAAGACACGATAAAAGGGTTGCGAAACCCAATATCTTAAGTACAAGTCCGGACTTTCATAGGATTTCTTTGGATCATCACATTGGTAGTTAGGAACAATTAAGAGAGAAATTAAAGACAAATATTTAAAGACAAATAAGAACGAATACAATGTTTAAAATCTGTTAATGAAAGGTCGTGAAAGGCTGCATATAAATATAAAATGCAAGGGCTTATTCAACTAATTTCACACAACAGTCATTTAGAGCAGCAACAATGTTGTCACACATACAGCTTCCAGGTAAATATTCAGTAAGAATATAAATGGTAAAATTAGCTTACGCTTAAAAATCCCAGGACTTAAATTTTAAGTTCATTCGAAATAAAATTCACCAGGGTTACGAATAAGCCAAACATAGGCACTATCCTTCATCCCACGATCGATTGACCTGAGGCTCAAAATCGTCCCAAATGTTACCACCAGAGTAACCCTACCAGTTCAAAGAAACAAGTAAAAACTTTTCCTTCCGACTAATTATTCACGAAGCGAGATTATTAAAAATTCTACATTGACGGTTCTCGGGAGACCTACGACCACGCAGAGACATTTCCCTTTGACCACGCTCTTTAATTGGTGATAAGCAGAAAAACTTTTCGTTTTTGCACTTTTGTTCGGAAACCTTCGCTCCCTTTGTCCCACGTAAAAAAGAAAATTATCAGATCCGCTCGCACTACTCTTTCACAAAATAATCTTTATCAAACTCTCACTTCACGCCCCCATTCCTCTCCCGCTCTAGGTGCCCCCGGCAACTTAACTCCGCCCCCTACAGGATTCCCTTTTAAGCCCCCTTTCTCCTCCTTTTAAACCATACCTCAACCTCAGTCCCATCCACCTCCGACTACTTCCCCACCATCTCAGACAACTTTGTTAATCAGGCGAACTGCAAACAATGGCGATGAAAATGGAGGGGAAGAGGAAGGAAAGGAACTGGGAGAAGTGGAAAGACGGAGGGCAGGAAACGTAAAAGTAGAAAGGGCAAGAGGAGGATAATGAGGGGGAGAAAGAAGGGGAATACGGATATGAGAAAAAGGAAGAGTTAGTGAGGAAGAGAAAGGAAGGACATAAGAGGATAGGAAATGCTCAAGTTGGAAAGATGATGGAGCGGAAAGCCTACATGGCAAGGAATGGACCAAAATTTTACTTTTGGAATGATGGAATTAAAACCCTCTTTATTTCAATGTATATTTAACATAATGAAGGGTTCATACATAAAGTGTACATTTGACGGATAAAAATAGTGCTTTGTTAAATAATAAATAATAATTACCTGAATGTGATACATAAAATGAAATTATAAATTCTAATTTGCCAAAGATAGTCAAGCGGAATATTTGATTTAAATACCTTATTTACGAGTTTCCGATACTTTTCCAAACGCTGCATTGAACTATTTTAAACATTCAATTTTAAAAATTGATAATCAAAAATTTTAGTGGATAAATACATAAATGCGGTTGAAAAAATATTTTGTGCAGTAAATTGGCGGAATAATTGTGCTATTTTTGTCCTTGAGAGAATTTTCTAGAGTGCTTATATATAGCATAAAGTTCAAAATTGAGCCTGTTTGAAACCAGCCAATTAGGCAGTAAAATAGAACGAATCAGTTTCTCTCGTTACCTCACGAACACAGTGAAACACACCCAACCCTTTGTCGAATATCTCCCATTGGTTTACAGTGATACAAGAAAAATACATATTTGATTTGAATATAGGTCACATTTGGAATGAAAATTTTACCTCGAATAAAATTCCAAATCAATCTTGGTATTTTTAAAGTAAGTATTCGAAATCAATCATATCCATTTGTGATTCTTGTATACCAAACTCGTTTAGTATAAATGCAATCGTGGATGTGAAATTGTGCTCCGAACACGAAAATGCAGTGTATGTTGGTGAAGGCTGTCAGACATATTGGACACTACATGTATGGAATAAATAGTATCCTAACTTTAAGAACTTGGGTATAATTCTTTAAAACATAAAAAACGCAACTAAAAAGATGTAAAATACAACTCAGTTTCTAGATAACAATTAACTCTCGACGACATTGGAGATATTAATTATAATATGTTATGAGGAATCGATGATTATTAGAGTGATATAATACTCTTACCTCTGGAATTAATCTATACTCCAATATTACGGTTGAATCGAATATAAAATGATAAGCACCTCATGTTTGACGATAATTACGCAATATATATTAATTAGGTTTGATATAAATATTCGTAATGAAGAGAATGAGAAACCCGGTCGAGAGAGAAAGGAAATGAAAGACAAACATAAGGGGAAAGAAACGTACAAAATAAAGAGGAAGGAGGGACACGGATGGGAGAAAAAAGTGAGAAAAGATGAGAAAGAGGCTTATGGGAAAGAGGTGTGTAGCTGGAGGCGACTGCGGTAAAAAGACATGAATAAGTCGGTTGAGGGAGCAATGTGGATACCAAGAGAAAGATGAAAGGAGCTCACAAAAGGAACCGCGGTCGAAAAACAATAAGAGAGGGTTCTAACCCGTAGAGTGACGGAGGAATCGAGATTTTTTTATCTTAAGATTTGACCTGAAGAATGGAGCGTAGAGCGCGGGGGTGGGTCGAGGTGAGGTCGACCGAAAAACGGGGGCGTAGCTCGGTTTTTCAACTGCGATACGTTTCCTCTTCTCGGGCTAACATTTCCCTCTTCCGAAGAACGGATTTTCTTTAAAGTTCAGTCGGCGACTCCGAAATGAAATGCTGGCCTCAACGAAATTGAAGCTACTTTTATGACGGTGACTCACATGGTCCCTCCCTCGCAATAATATACATTGATACGCTGGATTTTTACGAAGAAACCGATGCTGACGAACTGAAAAGTGCCGAACGAGGACCATTCGATCAAAAAGCTTCTATACGCTTTAAACCAAACCGATCACATTCATTCAAATGAAGTACATTTTATGATAATTCATCAAATAGATTTCAACAAAAATAACGCATCAGTAATACGTGGTTACATAAAACTTTCTGCAATAACTTTTAATATACGACTAATTAAATGCAGACAAGGCTAATCTCTTAGCTCAACTACATAATCATGCACCAAGTGAAAAGAAAATTATGAAATTCGAGAATCATGACATTTATCAGTAAATTGTTTGAATTTACAGCCATGTCACTAAATTTTAGTTAAGCCAAAGAGAGAAATACATGTAAGTGGGATGGCTTTCTGCTCGTTACTTTACGATATAACTAATCTACTAAAGCTTTTTTTTCACTCTATGTTCAAAGATAGTGAAAGTATCCAGAATAATACTTTAGTGAATGTAATGGTCAAAATATATACTCAAATTATTTCTTTGGTAGATAGAGTTGTCTGGCAGGCAATTCGTCATACCAAAAGGCCGGTGACATGTATGAAGGTCATATGAAATAGTGCATTCCTCACACAAGAACTTACCATAACCCTCCCTTGATCTATAACAAAAGTAATTACTTTCAAAAGAATTGATCAAACCGGGGAGGAAAATTGTATGCAAAACACGATCTATAGCTCAAGCAAACTAAAAAATTGAAAAGACTATCTTCGTAGAAATCTTACCTTTACTTACGATATCAAAAAATGAAAATTAAACGAACACTAATGAACTCCCTAGTCAATTGAGTGCGGAAAGAAAACAAGGAATTTTCACAGTTAAACCTAAATAAGGTAACAATTTGTAAATTTCAGAAATATTAAAAAGAGAAAGAGCTAAAATTTAAAAAGAAAAGGCATGCGAGTCCGCAGTTTTTAATTACAACGAGTCACGCTAATTAATTCCCATACCTCCCAACTTTCCTATCAGCTTTATTTCCTAGAATGAGACACCGACAAATGTTAATCCATTCTCTACCATGAAATCTACTATTCCCACATTTTATCTTAAATTGGCAAGCACGGCGTGTACTTCACAACTCGGAGAGATTTGCGTATTCAGAGTTCCCGTCATGCCTTTCGGGCTACCGAGGTGGTCTTCGGAGCCAACCCACCGCCCATCATCCATAACTTCCTCATCTCCCTTCGGCTCTTCCGTCTTCCTCAGGGAAGCAATCATTAATTTCATGGCAAGGAACGTACGCATGAATTATGGATGTTTCTACAGTTTGACTCCATCAACACTGGTTTACCCTTGGCTAAGTTTCAAATAATACATACGCGCAGTTTTACCATTAAAATATTAGTATTTTATTTTGCAAAGCCGTAAGTTATTCCTGTTTCAGTGTTAGCTTTGCTATTATACCGATGTAATAAGGTGAGAGGATTAAAAGTGTAATTATTTCCTGCTTTCCTTTGCAATGGAAAATTGAGTATGTAATCTCATTATTTATAGAATAAAATTTAGATCGAATGTCCATTTAAACTAAGTGTAATAGAAAAAAATATAAAATCCCATATTCTCTATAAAAACAGTACTTCTTGAAAACATTCAAAGAAAAAAAGTGATAGGTGATTTTGCACAATAAGGCGCTGTCCTAGTAATATCCTACATATAGCAACCGGATATGGAAAGAATGACAAAATCGGGACTCGAACCCGGTTCTTCCACTCTCCGTGTGACTGCTATAGCCAGATGAGCCAGTTCTCCTAGGAAATATTCATAGGAGCACGCCTTACTACGCAAAATTTACTTTCACTATTTTCCTTGGGTTCACCTTAAAGAAGGCCCTCCTTCCTATCACTTTTTGTGCCCATTGTCTCTATTAGGTCATGGCTATGGAAGATATGGATGTTGCTTAGTCGGACAAACCACTCGTCCTTTCCCACAGTTTCCCGAACGGCATATGTAATAGTTCTGAAACCATTGCTAAATTGCTTTGAATAGCCACCCGGAAAGTTGAAGATCCGGGTTCAAGTCCTGTCAGATTTTTTCCTGTTCGTTTCTCCTAGGGAATACGCCACAAAAATTTCACTAATATCTGAGTATTAGACAAGGTAAAGGGTCGATGCCGCGAAGTCGAACGAAACCACTTTGCCCTTGCTTACAAAGTCTCCCAAAACGGCTTAATATGTTCTGGCTCGATAGATCAATCAGTTCAAGCCTTCACCAGAAGAGCGGAAGACTACAGGTTCGTGTCCTAGCCCTGGACTTTTTTCATGTCTGTTTATCCTTGGGATCTGCGAATTAATTGCTCTCAAAGATTTAAAGATAAGAATAAGTGTTAACAATCCATGGAGTGCGTGATGATCTGCATCTGTGAAATAAAAACAATTCTGAATCTTGCAAAGGAATTGAAAAATGCTAAAAAAACATAAGAATATTTAGCTATGACCCGCTCATCATTATCAGATGTGAAAGAAAGATGTTTTCTGGTGAGCTTACCAAAGAAAATATTGTTTGTTTGAGGCTAAAATATTTCTATAGATTATAATATATCATAAAAAAATTTCATCGAGTTAAACTTGAAACTACATCGTTTAACATCGTGTTTCATCCTTATAGGTATTAAGAAGGGCTTAAAAGGAAAGTAAGAATAACGCGACCTGTATATATGTACTCCGAAAAGACGCTCCTGAATGAAGCATGAATCATGCTCAGAGATGTAGGAGAGATTGATAGGAAGAATGAAAGTGCCTCAGGAACAGTCGAGAAAGGGATTTGGGCATTGAATATTAGTAGTAGTAGTAATATTGTTAAAAGTGCTTCGACTGCTTTGGTCATTTCGCACGTAGGCTCCCACCGGGAATCGAACCCGGGGCCGCTTTCACCGAAGTCGATTGCGCTGCCCACTTGGCTATCCGGGAGACTATCCCTTAAATATTAGTGATTTTCATAGGGAGCAAAAGAGAGAAGAGGTCAGAATTTAATAAAATAAGTACTTGAAACTCAACTACCATTTAGAACTGAAGATGCCAGATAGAACATTTGTACATAAAACAAGTAGTGCGCTTAAATTTTGTTAGAAAAATGTTTAGTAATTTACTCATAGAACAGGCACTGGCTGTTAATGCGAGAATTACATACAATTGTTTAGACGATTGGCAACTAATTTCAAAAACAAACTTTCCTCTCAATCTCTGGACTTACAAATGAATGATTGTAGGTTTAATATTCAACCCCAAGCTCAATATAAACTATACATTTTTGCTAATAAGACTTCTGTTTCGTCTACAGCACTAAGGATTCTCCCAGGCTAAGGTTTATTCATAAAAAATAATATATGCGTCATCAATAGCCATTATATTTAAAACGTAGGGTGAACAGCGATTAGCTGCCTTTTTGATGGAAAAACTTTTACAAATTACGTGGCTGTTGGACGTTTTCGTATTGAAGTCGGACTTGCCTTGAAAGCGTATCCGGAAAGTTGTTTCAGTTAGAAAGGAGGTAAAAAGAAATGAGAAAAGGTAGGAACAGGGAATGGACAACAGTTTGACTGGGGAATCGGTCAACGCGGGACTTACGAATGAGAAAAGACAGAAAAAGAAAATGGAAATTCCTGAGGGAAGCAACCGGAGCAAACTTAGGGAGGATTGAGGCAATGAAAGCGAATTTGAAAAGAAACTCGAGAAAATGAAAGGAATTGGAGTTAAATTTTTAACGCTTGGAAAATAAAACACTAACCCACAGAACTTCGTTTACACTCCGGCCCTACAGGAGTCGGCGCTTTTGAAAGTGTATTAATTTCGAAAGTTCCGAATAATTGAAAACGGACGAAATTTTGAGGAAACATATATAAAACACCAGATTATGTAAGTACTATAAGAAAAACAAAATGAGGACAAGAAAAGCTGCTATTTATCAACACAAATTTTTCTCCCTGTAACTTGGATATAATTTATCATTTGTCTTTTGGTGTGGGATGAAGAAAAGTGTCTTTTATACATAAACTTTCGTCTCAGTCTTGTTCATAGATGTGGTGATATAAAAGCTACTAAGGTATAAGTCATGCATAAACTATGGATTCTTCCCATAGAAACGGACATGAAAAAAGTCTGACGGAACCGGAACTCGAACCCGGGTCTCCCAGGTTGGTCGTCGTCGACTTTTTTCATCTGCTAGGGAATTTTCCTAGGTGCAAGCCTTATCGTGCCATGTATCTAAACCCTTTTCCTTGCATGTAACGGATTCTTCTTATGCAATGTTACGAAAAGTGTTACTGGTAGGCTTGTACTGCTTATAGCATTCTGGCTCAGTGAGGAAAGCAAGGGCAAACTGCCTCACTCCTCACCTTGCCTAGTAAGCCTCATTTCCCTCTCCTAGCTCTTCGTAGCTGATGTTACAGGGGATGAGATCCCAACGGCCTTCGAGCTGAATAATTTACAGACAACATGAATAAAATTCCAATTTAATGAAATTCGCTTAAATATACTACCGTAGAAAGACTGAGTCTGATGCACCTTATTTAGCAGCCATATCATCTAGCATTTGATTTAAATCTATAACAAAAAACGGAGCGAGTAAATAATGAAGAAGTCCTTCAAAGGGGAATTAAGGAAATATATCTATGGGAAATATTAACAAAAAGAAGAGGTAACTTAATCAGGCAGAAATTAAGGCATCATAGTCTGCGGAAGACATAATTGGATGGAGTGATGGAAGAGAGGCGTTATAGAGGAAGACCTAGGTTAACCTTGGAGAGATAGGTAATGGTTAGTGTTACGGCTAGAAATTACGAGGGGATGAACCAATTGCGTAGGGATATTTCGGCCCGGAGATCCGCGAAACACCGATCTTCAGCCATAGTAGTGATTACATAATCTATTATAAAAAATAATTATTTACGTGTCGACTATAAACGTAGGATACAATATAACAATTTATCATACAATTCATACGGTTGAAACTGTGTATAATGGAGCCTGTATACAGAGAAAATTGTCTATTACGGAAACATTTCTTGGTCCTGACCTGCGGTATTAGAACTTGCATAAAAGTTATTCAAACTTGTTCATGGCGGAAAAACTTTCATTACGGAATACGATTACGCCACTATGAGATTCCACTATTATTGCAGCATAAGATTGGTGTAAGAACTTCACCTTTATTCGACAAGTTAGTAACTGAAACAAGATTTCGACTAGTTCACGTCATCATCAAGTATAAACAGATCGAAATGATGCGAACACGACGTCGACAGACAAAGTCGGAAGCGACAGCTATTAGTTTATGGAATAAAGGAAAAGTTGTTTCTTCAACCTTGTGTTTAAGTTGAAATTCCACGTCGTCAGGGCCGATGCGACAGATTTTGTATTGCTATTCCTTGTATAATTACGAAACTATACATAAACATAATTGAATATTTTCTTAATTACTGAGGATGAATAAAAGACCAAAGAATTCTACACTCAAGTTGGAAAATAAATCTCGATTTCACAGAGAGTAAGTCTAGGCGGAAGTTATTTTAATCTCATAGAGCCTATTGTGCGGCGAAGGAAAGTACCTGTGTAAATGTTAAGACAAAAGATTTAAAGAAAAGGAGCAGCGGAGTAGACTAACAAAACACAATAGCGACAATGAGAAGTGAAAGGAGGGAAAGAAAAATAAACCAGAAAGGAGTTTTACATAAATCGAGAGTTCTGCGGGGGTGGAGTCGGTTGTACGGAGTGAAAAGGGAGTTGAAGTGAACAGTGGCAAGAAATTCGAAAGGGGACAATAGGCGAGGGATGGAATGGGAACACTCTCCGGAAAAGGACTCCAGGGTGGGGGAGGATTTCGGTCTGCGGAAGGCTGCGTTATACTACGTCGGAGGGTGGTAGAGGGAGTAAAAGTCCTCTCTGCCAGGGAAGGGGTAGCGTTAGACTGGAATGCCAAATTAGGGTGCGTAGGTGGGGAGAGTCATTACACGAGCCGTGTATATGAGACCCAGTTGTAGCTGGGAGTGTACGTTATTGGGCTTTGCAGTCGGTGTAATGGTATGAAAGGACGGGGGCGTGATATTAAAGGGGAGATGGGAGAGGAAATTTATGTTATTGAATTCAGTTGGGAGAACAAATGAACGAGGAGATAGATACAGGATCGAATTCGAAGAAAAAATTTAAGGCAGGTGCTTATCTGTGTCGATTTACTATAATGTCGGTTTCGGATTGAATCTCCCATTGTCATTCAATGTAAGAGACTCGTGTATTATTATTCTCGAGAAATTTGGCTTTAAAGAATGTTTAACTTTGATGGCCTAAGGGTAATTTATGTACCATCAATAGTGGAGTGATTCTGATAGCAGTAGATTAAAACGTTTTACGGAACGACGGATGGTATGATACAAAGGGTGCTTCCAAGCAATTACTTCCTTATAAACGAGCTCGCTTGGACAATATTCAGTACTTTAAAAATGAGAAGGTAACTGTGGATTATAATATGGCCTAATAAATGTTATATATCACACGTTGTTTTAAACTCCATTATTTTAAGAAAGTGAAACAACGCCAGTATTTATAATATTGTACCTTAGCAGAAATTCTCACCAGAAAAATTATTTCCATTAACACTACTGTGTGAGAGTTTTGATTACATATCAATATATTGGAGGATACTGCCAAGTAATATTTTTGTCTTTTTCTTGGCAAAACTGAGTGCATATATTTTTATGATATTTTAAGACTTTTATACAGTATATACTTGTAATTGTGGAGCAACTCTTCTTAGCTCATCTGAGCTCAGGCTGCTTTAGGTTAACTAGAATTTTTTCATTTCCTGTGGATAAAAAAATGTTTTTTTATATATGTCCCGTCGACAGGCATCAGGCCTGACGGAACATTAATGTAGTAATTGTATAAATAAATAAAATTAAAAAAACATTAAATTTTGATATTCAGCACTAAAAACTACACTTGTCATGGTATCATATTTTTGGTAAAAATACCTTTATCATAAATAAAATTTAAACACATTTTTAGAAAAAATAGTAGTTGAAGGACTTGCGGATTAATCTTGCGAAATAAAAGCCATTACTTTTAACGATCAGCTCTTCATTGATGTGTCTGCATATGAAACATGAACTGGCTAGTTAAAGAGAATTACCATCACTGAATTACCATCACATCACGTCAATGAATCTATTAGGGTTCACTCAGAGAGAAACATAAACTAAAAAATAATGAAAATAGCTCCTAAGCTTTGATATGTTATATTTAAATTTAGCTTTAAGTAGCTCACGCAGATCATCTGTGGCGTATGAGAATTTTCCTCAACCGAATACTAAAGCATGGAATTACGGGGACTTAGTGACCACAGGAGCATGAGAAATCCGGATGCCAACAGGATATTCTGACACACAGGGGCAGAAAACCACTGCGGTCGCCACCGTCTGCATGACCTCCAGAGGAGCGAGGGAAAAAAAATCATAATTTGAGTAATAATTCCCAGAGGAGAGCTATGCACTAAGATGTTACCGAGATACGCTTGCCTCCCAGCTTAGTTCGCTTCATAGTTCTCCTCTCCACCGAATTTGTGGCTATCTTCCAATAGCTGCGGTAAATAACAAATTATTTATGCGACGGCAAGGGTCAGCGTAAACCCCGCTGTCCCTAGGGAAAGTCCATGGAGTAGATGGACGGAGGTTGAATGAAGGGATAGGGGAGAGGATTTCAGAGAAATCGGATGCTGTAGAGAGATATGCCTTTCACATCGCTGCACCATTCGCTGCAGACCAACATCCTGATCCCTTAGATGCAGCAGTACACAATGACTGTGAGTGTTGCGTTGATGTCGAGGATGACCACATCTACAATACTGAACATATCGAACTAAAATTAGATCCGTATTGATTCTATCCAAACAGTATCGGTTCAATTGACAACAACTAAAAGTCGATTATATCGATCGCGCACTTCGAAAACTTCGACTATAAAAATATTTTCTACAGCATCGAATAAGAAATATTCCAACATTTACAAAAAAATAATCTACACGAGTGAGAATGCCGTCGGTAATGTGTAGAAATAATCTATTAGTAGAGGTATATCCATAGTGTTGATTGGTTATTTTGATTAAATCGATCGTTCACATAATATATTTCGATAATCGAATATTAAGGCTATCAAAAGACAAAAAAGACGTAACGATATATAGGAATTCACGACGAATGATGAAGGACCTATTGAAGAGGAATTTTGGATATTTTAAACACAAAATAAGGTCGACAGTGAAAAGAACGAAAAATTTCATCCTGTCATCCACGAGAGAACAAGCTCCATTCATTCATTCTGAGATTCATTCAGAAAATTGAGGGATTCGATTTATTTCTAGTATCTTAACCTATTACTTATACCATTTACCAAATTATCTTGCAAAGTTTTGATAGCATTTGAAAAGGATAGCTCGTTCCCAGAGGTAAATGCATTTGCCATTATATGATGCACACAACTAGACTATCCAATAGAAAAAATATAACTAACGACATGCCCTAAATTCTTCTTCCATCTGGTTGCCTTCCGCATACTTTACTGTTTTCCTTCTTCAGAGGGAGAAAGAAATAGCAGCCAATTTATCTCTCTTTGTGAGGGTGTTGTTCTTTATTCATGAAATGAAAAATGTAAATAAAGCGCTGCTTCAAATTCTGGGGAGAATTAGAGTGGAATTAAGCGATGCCTGTTTAGATTCATACCATGCATGGAAGTCTGCGGAAGCTTTAAATCTATTTCCAAAACCTTTTTTCTCATACGATTGATTTCCACTTTTAATGTCCGCGGAAACAGGAGGTTCGATAAACACGTATCACGGACTCAATAAAGAAATCGACCGTTCCAATATATCTCCTATCTTTATAACAATTATCTAAAAGATCTCACAAACGAATTTCGCTATTATACGCTTAACTATTTATGAAAATGAGATCTATACAGATTTATTAGAACACGGTAAAAAATTAACAATGCAAAGTTATATTACTGCAATATTTATCATGAGAAAATTTCGAATAATGATCAGCATGAAATCAAACTATGGCGAAATAAAAAAATTCTCAGCTTGTTTATAGCAATGATCACCGCTGATGGCAAAAGTAATCAAGCAGTCACTAAGTCCAAAGCCATCAAAGTTTAAAAGAGTCCTGATGCGCATTTCGCTGCGAGAAGCAGCATCTTCAGAGGGTAAAACGTGACTGACAAAGACCTTGTCAGTAGCAAGGAAGTAAGATAAAACAAAAGAAAATCAAGAGGCGGAGTCCAATACCTTGAATAAAGTTTTATCGAAATCTAAATCATCGTTCATGATGTGGTTACGATTTTTATAAATGTATAAGTTTTCCCATGCGTCAAAGCCGTAATTAATACTCTTGACTAATTTTAAGTTCGAANATAAAAATCGTAACCACATCATGAACGATGATTTAGATTTCGATAAAACTTTATTCAAGGTATTGGACTCCGCCTCTTGATTTTCTTTTGTTTTATCTTACTTCCTTGCTACTGACAAGGTCTTTGCCAGTCACGTTTTACCCTCTGAAGATGCTGCTTCTCGCAGCGAAATGCGCATCAGGACTCTTTTAAACTTTGATGGCTTTGGACTTAGTGACTGCTTGATCAGCTTGTTTAGTTTCAGTTTTGCAGTATACGCTCTACCTAGTACATTCAATCTAAGAAATAGGGAAAATCGAGTAGGTAGTTTAAAATATGAAAAGTGAAATTTCAGTCTCGGCAGCTTAGGAGAAACTCTTCTTTTAGCTTACTGCATAAGGAGTAGAATTGTGAAGTAAAATGATTGCCAAATGAAAGTTAAAAGCACCGCTACTTATTCGGCATGCATACTCATTATTCCTCAAGGTCATACACATTACAAAGATTAACGTAACATTAACATTTGGGACCCCGTAACTTCCTCTTCCAAGAGCGATCTTTAGCAGAATTTTAAGCTATTTTATGTCTCAATCTAAATGAACCCTTTTTCACCCAACGAATCTCATCTAGTAAATGAATTACTGTTGATCCTTCCACCTCTCGTTGGAAGAAAAACCGCAAATTTGAAAACCTTTTCCCTTCTTAATGAAAGCTTAAGCAAATTCGGCGTGATACCAGTAGCTTTTCTTTTATTTTAAACACGATATTCACCATTTATATGTATGGGATTCATTTGCTTGTTTCCATTTCAGACCCCAAAGGTCTGAAAAAGGATGATATTTCCTTGGAGTAATGAGTTCCGTGAACGTCTTTCAAGTCCGCGTTGTTACTGCTGCAGAAAACTTAAGCCCTTGCGGGGTCGAATCAAGTAGTTAATTGGAAATCATGAGCTTATGAAAAGATGATTGCGCAAACTCATCCTTAATTAAACAAGTACACTACTTACATCCTCTGTAGCAGTCTACAGGGAGGATGGGTAAGGACTAATGAGGAAAAAATTATCCTTCGAAAATGTTCGCTTACAAGAGATATGAAAATTAGAGGTTAGCAATTAATTTTCAGCGGAGAACCGCTATGTCTATAAATTTAAACGGGAAACTAATAACTAGTTTCGATTACTTTTAGAATTTCATTTGCATACGCATACATAAAGGGAAGTTAAAAACTCCCAGGGCTATCGTGAAATTGAGGGACTTCGTTAATTTTCTAAAGGTAAAAGAATGTTCCTATTGGTAAGGATTAAATTGCAATTTCCTCGTTTTTTATCTGAAAATCAATAAAACTTGCTGCTTAGGAGGATCACCAGAGGACTCAGAAAAGAACGTTTGAGAGTCCATTTTGGCTTTATCACGGAGAAAATGAATTTTTATACTTTCTGCATCGTGAAAAAAAAACATCAACCTACTTATTATGATATCATATTATCTTTCGTGCATATGATTTAGCAAATAAAACAGTTATCTCTTTGGTTAAGTAACATACGTTTATTACGGGTTTTGGGGGCTTTTTCTGAGATATGCTCCGAATATAGGCATATGTAGCGACGAATATGTGTTCGGTGCTCAGTATTGTCTTCATTTGTCCCATTAGTGCAGCATTTATTACCATTTGTATGAGAGAAGTAAGAAGCGTTGTAAATAAGCGAAGAAAATTTGCTCTATAACAGAATAAGCCACTTTTCGCGCATAATTAGCTAGGAAATGTTATATACATAAAGGTAGAGTTGGTACAGAACCTGCAAACAGTCATACGCCAGATAGCTTCATATATTTAGTAATCAATGAATTATGACATCGGAACTACTCGAAAAATATTTAAATTTGTAAATTACGTAAACTATTTTTACAGAGCTCGAAATATTAAAACAATTTAAAAATGATATCATTAGAATTATTTTAAACATATGCTGTTTCATTGACAATTGGGTGAACCTTTCCTCGAAACAAGAAAGTTTGTAACGATAAATCAATTGAGGAAAAATTTCTTTGCTGTTTACTTTGAGAAGTCCAAATCTTTTACATCGGATTATTAACAAAGAGGTTGCCTCAGGGTCAATTACTGGGACCCGCTGGTTTATTCCCAGATTTTCCTTGTTTAGCACTGCGACCGTACGCGATGAGGACTTAAGTTTAAACACTCTTCCCTGCAGTTTCGTCGGATACCGAATTAAGCCATCGATTCTTGGAAGCCCATTAATTCAAGAGCAGTCGCACACACAAAAACCCATCGATCGTGAAGATCCCTCTCGCCCCACTTTAAACACCCGGAGACAAGCGGATCGCAATCGCGGTTTCCTCCGCTTTAAAGCAGCGCAGCGCCACTGTCGCCTCGCGTCAAAATCTCAAACATATATTTCAATTTCCAAATCATCCCCGATGCCACTCCAAATCCTTTTCAATTTCGCTCGATTACTCTCTTCCACTTGAGACAGATATCCAAGACTCGCCAAATATTCTCCTCCCGTTCATCCTTGGAGCATTCTCCGGTGGTCCCACTCCCATCTGCCCCCGCCCCCTCCGCACCTAACTCCTCTCTACGCCCCCATCTCCCTCGCGGCTTCCAGGACACACTCCTCCGTTCCAAAATCTTCATCTCTCTCACTCTCTGTCCCCGACACCACACCCGAATTTGAATTCAAACCCTACTCATTAATATGGATAAGAATTCCAAACTCGAACCAATTTACATAGAACTCCACACCTTGATTTAATCTTGAGTCAAACTACCAAACCAATGAGACGATTTCGACGGCGCATCCTGATTTCCACGGAATTTGATATTTTTAGGGGAGTAGTTTCGCGCATACATTGGAGTTTCTCGCATGTTAATTGCACATTATAAAAGCGCTCGTATTTGAATCTATATATGCGATTGTATATATACATATATAATTTATACCGACGGGAGATGAAGCTATCCGGCGAAAGTGAGTCCGCTCAAAACCAGAATAAAGGTGACCAAAATAATTTGTTTTTTTTTTCTATAATAAATAGGCGAGTGCCGATGCTTGGGCGAAAAATTTTAGTTCACATCTATAATCATTTGAATTTAAGTTCTAGTATATTATTTCCGTAAGCTACCTACATAAGAATATCTGTTAAAAGAATCCCAGAAGTTTGAGTATATTTCATTTACAAAAACGATTTATCTGCTCATTACTGTATATTTCATAAGATAATTTTGGTAATATGAATAACTTCAGCAATCTAATATTTACTAGATTATTTTCGTATTCCAGCAGCTTTTCGACACTTTACCTTTTAATGTCCAATCGAAATACTTCTATATTCACTCAATACAAACAGAAATTAATAAACATGACTGAAGAAAAAATACTTGTTAATATTTTCGCAAGTACATGATTTGGCACCTTTTCTGTCACGTAGCTATACTCAGATATCGAACATCTTGATAAAAGTCTGTCACAATAAGGTCACCGATTTAAGCTATATTAAAAAATTACATAATTTATGAAAATTCAGCAAAACGATTGATTAAATTAGAGTTGGAAGATTTATACAGTCATTATATGTTTTTATTTTAATTGTGCGCATGTTTTTAAAATGATAGATATTTCTAAGATGGATCAAGATTATTCGGTACATAAACACACTGTAAAACTTAACTCATTACAATCGCGAGAA
This sequence comes from Ladona fulva, assembly GCA_000376725.2. Classification (NCBI taxonomy): domain Eukaryota; kingdom Metazoa; phylum Arthropoda; class Insecta; order Odonata; family Libellulidae; genus Ladona; species Ladona fulva. The sequence continues at coordinate 2,075,399 of KZ308131.1, read as the reverse complement.
TGATTCCTGCAGAAAAGTAGCCTATATCTGATAAAATCCAGAACTTTCACGCGGTCATTTCAAATTCCTAGCTGCAGTATAGTTTTGAAGGGCATTAACTAATTAGATTCAAATCTGTTTATCATTGTCATTATATTTCTGAAAATATACTTAATCACTTTACTGTTACTTTATTATACTTTAATATTAATTTAATATCTTTTGAGAGTTCTCATCTCGAAATTCTCTTAATAAAAACCTGCGAGTAATGGTACGATCCATTTATTCAAAGATGATTGATTAGTCGAGATTTTAATTAGTATCAAATAAATACGAAGGATAAAAGATTTCATGGGTATTAATTATGGCAACATATTTTTCACGCAGAGAATATATTACTTTTTAATACAAATCTACTTAAAACCAGATACTTCCATGAAAATGAGATATTTAAATATTATATCTTAGAAAAACAGTGGATAGCTGAAGGATTCGATTGATTAGGTTTAACCAAACAAGGAGGCTCAAAGATTAAGCTTCTTTAATTTACCCTTCTGAAGAAATCGTTCTTTACATTGACATTATTTCTAACAAAACCTTTGGTACTACTTATCTTCTGTAAATGGCAAGATAATCCTGAATTACCATAAAAGATTTTTAAATAAAATTCAGTGTAACAACAATCACTAATACTTTATAAGTAAATCGTTTCCTCATTAACTTTTGATATATCCCTGAGATATCTTCGTTCTCACTTTGACAAAGCCAATTTTCGCTTTCGAGAATGAAACTAATTCGATATAATTACATATATACAAATGAGATCTCTTGCAAGCAATTGATGACGAACGGAATCCCTTTGTTCTTTCATACATTAGCCGACTAAAGAGAATATATCAAAGGGAGACGTTTATATCGGTTCTAATATTGCGACTTATGTCATCAATTTAGCGCTCTCACGATCCTCGTGGATCATCAAAACGGAATCTCATTCCTTCGCATTAACGGAGATGACTTTTCGCACGAACGAGCCGTCGCCACCTGTTTACCGATAGGGGGCGTTGCCCGGTAACGAGGCGTCCGAACCATCTTCGTCACGCCGAGATTGGCGTTCCTGGCGTTCGCTCATTCGCGAAGCAGATTGAACGATCCTTTTCAGCGTTGCCCAACGCGGGAAGAAAAAGGGGCTCTTCGTTTCCCTTTACTCTTTCTAACTCTCAAACACAACCCCACACTCGCTTCCATTTCGCCTATTCAGATTTAAAGGGTGAATGAATTCCCATGTCATTATTTGATGACTTCCTCGTAACCTGCTTTATATTTCAGCTCGTAATTTAACCACCCCGTGTTTTGTCGATTAATTTGATTGGATCTCAAATATATAATGTCACATCATTGTTTTAAATGAATTAAGCTGGTAGATTGGTGAAACTTCATAATTTATTGACCTTTCAAATGAAAATATATTATTTTTAGGAAAAATATCTTGAATGAATTTCCAGTATTTTAATGTATGCTTAGTGAATTTTAGTGTATTTTTAAGCTAGAAAACAGCTTATGGTAATTTTGTATTGTTTTAACTACCAGGTATTTTACAGTAATAATATGTTTTTGTTACTTAAAAATATGTTCTTATGTTCTGTATAAGTTTACTGAGTAGCTAGATGTTACATGTCCCGTTATACACAAAAGCGTTGCATTAACAGAGTTATGCTGAGAAATTAACATAGTATTTTTAACTGTATGATTGTATAGCAATACCGATAAAACCCATAAAATATCGTTACAATCGGGAACAAGACGTTAAAGTTTCTAGTTTTCTGCAAATAAGCCATTGTTATAGAGAAACACACACACTCCGTAATAAAACACAGAGTGTGTTTTATTACGGAGACGCACAGAATATCAATCTACTCTCTGTTAACTGACAGAAAAATAAACGGAAATGAATTCGTAACCTGTGACTTTTTTCATGAATTTTAATTGATTTAAGTCCAAAAAATTTCACAAATGTCAAACTTTAGCGTAAATATTACGAAAAGTTCTTTTCTCTACATGACAAAGCGTTGCAGCTCATGATCTGCAAAAGTCATTAAAGTAAATGAATCTCAAATGATCTTGAAACTCCCATTACATCACTAAGCAGATTAACAATAATGGAAGACCTTAACTCCTCGAAGTAAAATCCTAACTACCTTTAACAGCATCCTAACACCACCTACTTTACCCTCATCGATTTATGTAGACCCAATTACAACTCCGATTAAAAGACGCTCGATAATAATCGCGAACGAAAAGAAATCCGCGTTCAGAAAACCCATTAGCGGCCTTAAATACCCGTTAACCTGTTAACACAAAGGTCTCAGATACCTGATAAACACCTCCATTTGAGCAGTGCACCGAGAGGGAGGAGGAGGAGGATGGAAAAAGAATGCATGCGCTCCTCATCGCAGCTAATGAAGACGTAAAACACAAAGGCCTTAGAAACGAGAAGAAGGGAAAGGGAAGGAGATTGGAAGAGGAAGAGTGTAGTGCTGCGGAGGAGGTTTGGACCTCAGAATTGCAGATTCTTAGCACGTTTTCCATGAAGCTTCATGTCCGCCGGAAGTACGCCTTTTTTCCCTCGCTAGGGAAAGCCTGAAAACGAAACGCCTCTGGAAGACGTGGGAGTGCGGGGGGTATCAAGGAAGCGTATATGGAGGAAAAGAGGAAACGGGGAGGGGGCATGAACAGGGGGGAATAAGGGGGAATATGGAAGAATGGATAAAAAAGGAAGGGTGAGAAAACGTGGGATGGAGCCTTTCTGTGCTTTCGGTTCGACGTTCCTATCGGGGAGAACGCATCTGCGCGAGCTCCTCGGTTTTTTTCCGTAAGAGGGCCAAGAGAAGGAGTTTGCGGAAAAAAAGCTCTTTCTTTCGCCAAACCACCTCGGAACCAAAATCCCACATATTCCTCCCTCGAAAAAAAAGCCGCAACCGCCTCTAACTTTTTCCAAAAAACGTATTCTTTATTTTTATATCGCTTCCAAACTCCGCTCCTTTCCTTCTTCCGCACAATCACGTTCCATTCCGGTCTGTGTTTCACCCACTCCACACCCGCGATAGCATCCGTAATGGGGCTGCTTTCGCGAATGACTTCGTACGCTCTTTTGTGAGTGTTTCTGTTCCGAATCGGATTGAGGGAATCCAAACCGTTTTGCGAGAATGGAAATCAAGAAATTAAACGTCCATCAACTAATTAAAATGAATATGGTTCTCTAAGAAGTGGTGAATCTTTTATTCTCCCAGCATTGGACATGCAATAATATCTGTATGAGATTCCATCCCACTTTTCTCGCAGTTTGAAGATGCTTTTCCAATGATCGTGCAGTTTTTAAAACATAAAATTGACATCTTAAAAAGATCCAAAAGATTTTTAGAAACATACGTTGTCGTAGAGAAGAGGTATTTCTGCTACTGTCAGGGAGTATTCAACTGAATGATCGAATGTTCACTCAAAAACTATAACCAATGACTGCCATTCATAATTCTTTCAAAACTAAATAATGCAACGCATTTAAGTTAATAAAATAAGTGGATATAAATTATCATATTTCATTGAATTCACATAATAATTATCTAACCTACTGATATTATTGACAAAATCGTATAAGCATTACATATTTTCATTTACTTGGACCAGTATTCAATTGAACCATTTCCATATACTTGTTTTTATGTTGCAAGGAGTTTTTACCTATGAAGAATTGGCCGAAAACTGATAAATTGATTTATATTAATTTCGAAGTATACATTCGATTGTAGAAACGTTCACTTTCCGTAGATTTATCCTCTGAGGTTTCCAACCTGACACTTTCATTGACTTTAAATTTAGAGGCAGACTCACAAAATAATGAACAAAGAATATTTGAAAATATTCTATTTGATTAAAACATGTATCTCGAAACTATCCCGTATAAAAGCCGATAATAGTGACGTGAGTGTTTGTTACAAAACTAAAACAAGCATAAGAATAGTTACTACTAACATTTCTAATTATTACAAACTAGTACAATGAATCCTTGATACCTTTAAATCTCACGTACAATAGCATTATACATTGTAGCAAAACTTTAAACACTACGAGTTCATTTATTATTTCTCTATATCATGTGCAGAATAGCGAGGATAAGCGGAAATAGCTCGGTTAGTTTCGAAATAGTTGGGATTTTCTCTAATCCCCGCGTAATTACAAAGATTAAAATTCATAACAAAATCCCAAGCATTTACAAAGACGAAATTTACAGCATTATTTTAATTAAAGCGTCACGAAAGAAAGGTTTCGAATTTTTCCCTAAGCGGATTTAAACACATTACTTCGCCGATTTCAGTTCACCTTCGCAATTTTTGTAATAAAATTCAGTTCCGAAAAATGCTCCCTCGTTGGAATTAGGCCATCGGAAAAATCCTTCCAGTCCGCTAATTGGAAATTCGAAAAAGTAACAATGCGCAGGGACGTTAACAATGAAGCATTGTTCGAACGGCAAGGTTTAAATAAAATTAACCTCCCGCGGAATCGTAAAAATATCGTTTTTTCCTCGTCCGTTCCGAGATTGCGAATCGACGCTGTAAATCTTCCCAAATCTGATCCCTGAAAACCAATCGCTATCTTGGCCATCGCACTGCCACCTCGTGAAATCCCTTCTCAATCTGCTCCCTTTTGGTCAATACGGCCTTTGTCTAACACGTCCCTCTCTCAGCCCTCAATGTGACCAAACAGAGATTCCGCCAAATCCCACATTTACCCTGCATTCCGGAAAGTGCAGCACACTACGATCGCTCGACGCGATATCCGATGGGATTTTTACGTCTTCTTGAAGGGCGTTGGGGAGATGGGTGCAGGGTCGGAGAGGGTACGGAGGGAGGTTAAAAGAGGTGCAAGGGTGGGGTTGGAATGGAGGAATGAAAGTAGTGGAAAAGGGGGAACTTGAAGGAAAGAAATCCTGGAGACGGTACTGTCAACCTCTGAGTGAGAATCTATACGAGTGAAGATCTGCAGGGATATTTTCCCGCAGATGCAATTGGAACTCCTTATGTTTTACAATATAATATGAGGAAATGTAAATAATCCGTTATGAATATAAGTGGTGGAATTTTATGACTAATTAGTCGTAAAATATTTTGTACTTAATTATCTAAAGCACCTTCATGAGTGAGAATTGTCTTACATTAAATTTCAAGGAAATCTTTCCAAGAATTGAATAATTTTTTACATAAAAAGAACGAATAACTGAAATTTTCTATCGAATGAGAATATCAGTAACAGCTAAAGGCCAAAATAAAATTAACATTCATCAAGAACATTCTATATCTTGCTGTTAACCCCTAAAACGAAATAAAGCAAATTTCCGTTTTTTGACATCGAATGTAAGATATATTGCATGAGTAAATGGAGAAACTATAATGACGAGTGAAACTAATGGAGCAGAAATAAAGAATATGAACTTAAAAATGCTATTTTCTAGTTCTTCTAAAAGATGGCATGATAAAAGGCATTTAGGTATATTTGGGGGAGAGGAAAATTGGAAAATCAATTAAATATTTTAAGGATAATTGAATTTCTGCAATAGGAAATAAATACTGAAACACCTACTACGGAATATTTCGTAAATGAAGCATCATATTTTTCTGCATTGAAGCTTTTTTGCAAAACAAATCGATCTGTGCAACAACTAGAAAAATAAATAGTTTATATCCTTGAAATAGGCTCGTTTCAAATACCTATATGATTTAATTACTTTCACGACTCGTAGAATATTTCAGCTGCGTAAGGATCTTTCTTCCTTTCAACCTGAAAGATCTGCTGCAGTTTTAATGATGAATTTAATTTATAAATTTATAATAAAAAAATAATTTAATGATGAATTACGTTTTCTATTTCACACCAGCAACGCGACTGCATTCTGAAGATCCAACTCAAACAAGTTGTAATTATCTAGCAATCTATATTCTTTGGTTTCAATCTAAAGAGCATCAATCAGATAAAGGACGAAGAAATGACAGTTGAGCAGCCTAAAATTACATGTACTAATATCGATCTGAGAACTTGTGCAGGAGTTGGCAGGCCATGGCGAGGGAGAGTGGCTATTGGATTGTGGACAGGTGCCGAAATCGGGTGATGCGGGTTTTACGGAAGGAATAGGGTTCTCCTGGAGATCTTTCAGCGCAGAAGTGCCACTCTGGGAATGGAATAGGGTTGGAGGGAATATGCGATGGTGGCAGGGATGGAATCCCTTCTTGCCAACTTCCCTTTTGCCCATTTTTGCTGAAAAACTCTTCCTACAAAGGCTCCCCTCCAAACGCTGACGCTAAACCTTTCATACCCTCGCTTGGAAAGTATATGCAGTCAACTTATTTGAAAACCCACAACCCAACGTACCCGCAATGCAAATAGGTAGTTGAAGCTGGAATCTGCCGACACTGTGTTTTGTCAGTGGGGTGAAGTTACGCTATGTGATAATAGTAAAGGTGCATAGGTGAATCTCAACAAAACCGTGAGTAGAAAACAAACTGCAGCAGATTTTAAGCCGAAGCAGTATCATAATCCATAGTAAAGCCGACAGTGACTCCTAACCAGGATTAAATTTACTAGGATGGATCTAATATAAACAATCATTTCACGTACATCTTAAATAAGCAGTTATGCATCAACGCGGTGTTTTAAAACAAACTATCACTCACTGGTTTTCAGCCAAAGTTGGAATCGATGGAACAAGAAATGACAGCTTACCTGGAAAGAGAAATGATAACAATGAGTTGATGCAATTAAACCTTTAACTCTATTTAAGCTACTATAACTTATAAATTCATTTGAATGACAATCTAGATACTAAGGATTGAGGTAAAGGTGTTAACTTTGCACATTGAGGTTGTGCGGCTAAATCCCAAGGAATAACAAGTGTGAAAAATCTATATACTTTTAGATATTAGTGAACTAGGTTTCAAGAAATTGTTATTCAATAATTCTAAAGCTATGGTGCAATAATTATGCTACACAACTTCAAAACAAAATTAAGTTAAATGAATGTATATGTGTAAAATGGAGTGCGAAATATTACCTTAATTACGACACTTATTTTATTTAAATTTTAGCAAAAAATCTACGTAAAATTGTCGCTTTCAATCTTCATAGGCAGCGGTAGGAGAACATTTTTATTCATCAATCATCGAAATCTCGTAAATTTCAGATTTCGTGAGAAATATTTAAAAAAATTATTTAGCATTAATATTTTCTATTTATAAAAATATTGTTATACATTATAATATGAATATAAATGGATATAATAAGGTTTGATGCTGCAGGGGTAGAATAAAAGTTTCCATACATTTACTTCCACAAATTACATTTTCTCGGCGGAAGAGGAGGGAAGTTTTGAGGTACTTTTCTAATATAAATAACAACGGTTGAGCTTCCCTTCAGTTAACAATACTGCCGAAAAAGTTCCTAGCTATGCAGATGACAATAAAAGGAAGCCGGCGTACACCCACTTTGATATTCGCTCAACTTTATCATCAGACTCCACCCATACTATACCTATGATTCACTTCCGCGAGGAACCCATAGGTACCTATTTGGTACACAAAGTAGAAGCGTACCAATTAAGGAAAAGCTTGGGACGATTTCTCCACCTCATCATGCGTTTATTTTAAGTAGCAGTTCAATCTGGTTACCTTACTCTTTCTGGATAGCACGTGGGAGGATTGAGCTATGTCCTTTCTCCATTTGCTCATGGTCAATGGAGGAAAATATCGTGCACTTTGCCTTTATCTCGTCGTGTTAAGGTGTAGGTAGGCGAATGCTGCAATCCTGTCCGCCTACGGCTCGAGCTTCTCCAGTGGAACCTATTCCATTTAAGGCAATGAGACCTTAACTCTTTTCTTTTTGAGGTGTGTCAAGGTTCATAGAAACATTGAGATTGACCACTCAGAGTTGGCGGAAAATACCTCCTTTAAACTGATGATGAATCATCGATTAATCTGATTTGCAGCACTTTTCGAGCAAACATTATGAACAAAAACTTTAAACTTCCATGATTAAGAAGTTGGAACATGATAAATGATATTATCCTTCTACATAATTCTGATAAAATAAACATATCTACTTTTCCACAAAAAACCTTTTATTGAATACCTGTTTCGGCATTACATTGTCATCAGAGTCCCAGAGTGAAGCTAAAAATCTGCCAGACAACTTAGTCATTCAGGTGACCTGAATGTTTATGTGTCTAGTTGACCTAATGACGGCAATGTAACCGATAGTCAATAAAAGTTTTTGTGTGGAAAAGTATATATTTTCCATTATTATGGATTTCCAGAATATCTCGGCCGTCGTCATAGATTTTACCTAATTCTGTTTAAGACTATTACTAACACTACAGCTTTAAATAAAATGTTTAAATAAATTTTCGTGCAATCTTGGAAATGCAATATCTATTATCATTCCGTGATGGTAGACTTCTAAACCCACATGACTACATAGGTAGAATTTATGAGGTAATTAAATCACGGAAAAATATTTATTTCAATTTTCACTGTATAGCGGCAAAATACTACGATATTAAAAGATTAACAATTCGGGATATGTTTGAGTAGTTGGTTATTTCTGAAAATCGCAGTTTATACCTATGATAGAATTCAAACAATCAAGGGAAGCCTGTTCGGCAATATATATGGACGATCATTGGTCAATCTATATTCATCTATGTACAAGATCGCGTGTTTAATCATGAATTCACATGACTTAATTGTGAATGGTCTTTCCTATATAATATTTAGCTCCTTATAGATATATAACGCTTGAAAACCCCTATCACGAATTTAAGGCAGACATTTTATACTGTATACTTTCCAAGAGGAGTCGATGCGAACTATTCTCTATCGAACACTTTCTCTTTCCTCCCTCAAACCATCTATCACTACCGCTACCTCGATCCCTTTCTCTATCAAAGAGAGAGAGTTTCGCTGCCGTAGACCTGATGGACAAATCCCCGAGACCAAGGGAGAGAGGAGGATGTTTTCCATGTGTTCCTAATCTGTTTATTCTCCACCAACGGTCACGCAGGTGTTCCAGAGCTTAAAAAGTGGAATAATAGAGCGGACGGGGAACATTCGCCGTGAGGATTTGGAATGCGAAATGCTAATGTAATTAGCGAGGATTCTCGCGCAGAAACGTTGCTTTTTATGCATATATCCGCGGAAATTTTCGCTTGATTTATATTTCGACGGAGAAAGAAATATGTTCCGAAGGAAAAATAGAAGGTATTCGCCGCAAAGAGTGAAATATAATAGTAGTTCGCTGGTGTGGCCGTTGATGGCCAATGAAAGGATGAAAGGGCGTGGAAAATTTCCTTTGTGGAGTCAAAAGAAGGGCATTTAACGCGTTATTGAAAATTTTGATGCTTCAAAGGCTGAATTTTCTTTCGTATTATTTTAATGTAAATCCATGTTTATCTGAATTGTTTGAAACACAAAAGTAATTTAGGATGTGAATATCATGTAGGATTTAGGTAGCGAAAAATTATCTCCATCTTTAATTTTTCTTTCTAAGGCCAGAAATTCTTCACTCGAATCAGAATGTATGATCGTTACTCTGGCAAAACTTATCACCCTTAACGGAATCAGATAGACAAAATATAATACATTCTAACAATATTGTAGTGAACGTTCAGCATAAAAATTATTATCGGCAAAGAGCAGTTTGAGGCAATCGAGGTGGGAAAAACGAAATGAAATCAATTCAACCATTAGAATGAATTTTGCAAAACCAAAGAATAGGTATTTATGGGAAGGTGTTAATGAGATCTGCTTCTTTCTCTCCATTTGGATGCTAATTTGCTATTTTTATGATTCTACCTTCACCCTTAAGTAATAAAGAACGTAATTTAGTGTGATTTCCGACACCAATCGCTAAAATTTACATTGTATTTAACTAAGAAACTAAGTGCAGAAGTAAAGTAATACTTTTAATTCATCAGTATGAAAGAATCCAAAAGGCCATTTGACCTAAGACTTTTCATTAAATACATTATTATTTAATGGAAACTGAGCTACGATAATAACTCGTAAAATAAATAGAAAAATAGCCTCATAAACAGTCTAAGTAATAAAAAGAGACATTTTGAAATAACATCGCCTCGAAAAGATATAAGTTACATAATTTATTACCCAGAACATATAATAATAAATGCACTATTTAAAATCGAAATGGTATGTCAACGAAACATCTTAAAATGAGTCGTAAAAGTACGCGCATCATCCCAAGAGGTAGCTAAGAAGGACACGTGAGCTTTCAGGGCACATTTTCGGTACCGTTAACTTCATCCCGAATCGATCCTTAACTTACTCCCGCCTCTGTGTCACTCTTACGCGGCGAAATTTCACCGGCTTAACGTCAGAGGGCTCCGGATATCCATCAATCTTCCCCGCGATCTCCATCCCTTCTCCTTACCCAAACGAGGTCTCCATCGATAGACTGAAAATAGGAATCGATTCCCTCCCTCGCCCTTCATTTACCCTTTAATTCCCCTCTCCCCTTTGGCGGCTTTAATTTCGACGCGCACCCATTTTTCCGCAGCATCCGTCCGCATCCGAGTTTCACCCCACAACCTTAATTAGCATTTCCGGTATTCGCTTCCTCCTTCCCATCAATACATTACACGCGCCCCTAAACCCCTTCGCCATTGTTGTAAAAGGGCAAAGACGGAATCGTAATCCGTCAAGAGTCAGAGTCCCCGAGAAGCAATGAGCCCGACTCCACCGCCATCTCTTTCATGAGCCGGGCATTATGGGAGAAGGGATTTCTGGGAGGAGGAATGGGGAGTGATGTAAGGGGACATCAGGGGAGAGGGAGGGATATGAGGAAGGAGATGTGAATAAGAAGGTGAAGGAATAGGGCAGGAAGAATAGGAAATGACGGAGAAGCAGGAATGTGGACTAATGAATGGCCAACGGGAAGTATGCTAATACATGAATGAGGTATGAAGAGACGGTGAGAATAAAAACAATAATGTAGTAGGAATGAAGATAATGATGAAATTTAAGAAGAGCAATAACAGGGAAGGAGTAGTGTAGAGAGAGAATATATTGTAAAAGGTGAAAGGTTGGCAAAATTTGATAGAATTCCCAACGAACGAAGGATAAAATACAATGTAAATTATGCAACAAATCTAATAAATCAGAGACGCCTATCTTAAGTAAGTCCCGCAAGTCAGAAAGTCTGTTTTCAGTGTATAAGTGCAATTCGTACAATGGAACATATGTTCTATACAGTGTTAATGTAGTCCTTTTTCATTTCATAAATTCCTAGCTTAAATATTAACACAAAGTGTTTAAAAAACATGAAGATTTAATGACAATTCCAAACATGCATTGCGTCACATTCGACACTTTTAAATACATAAAATGCATCACTTTATATATGAAAACAATTAAAGTGTTATAAAAACTAACGCTAAACTGCTGTGTATTTGTATTGTATTGAATACTGTACTCTACAATATTTACGTCATATACCGTACCGTACAATATTTACATCGTAACTATCTAAACTCGAAACCTATAGTAGAAGAAGAAGAAAATATTTATTGTTCTTGGACTATAACTGTCCACTAAGTACATAATAAAACTAAACAAACAACAGCTCATATATACAAAGTGAGTAGATATAAAATTAGAGAGAGGATACATTCTAAACAAAATTAATCTAAAGCAAGAAGATAGTGAAGATATCTTTTTTTAAAAACAAACAAGGAGCTAGAATTTTTTATATCCTTTGGTATTCCATTCGAAAGCTTTGCCCCAGCAACACGGAAGGATTTTTGAAAAGTAATTGTTCGGTGCTGGGGTGTAATTATGTATTCAGCGGACAGTCTGGTTTGTACATTAGACTTTTTCTCCCTAATAGAGAAGTGCTGCCTTAAATAGCCAGGTTCTTCATGTTTAAAAATACTATACAAATATGAACCAAGCATGAATTTCCTTCTAGATTTTAGCATTCTAGTATTCTAGTAGCACTCACTTGTTAAAGGAAATTACTACACATTAACGTATTTTTCATATATCAGTGTACTTTCAGATTGCTCTCTGAGAGCTGAAGAAAGGATGACGAAATGGAGAGGAAGAGCCCAGTAATAAAGGGAAGAAAACGTAGGAGAAATGGAGTGGAATAAATGAAGGAGGAGGAAGCGGAAATAGGGCCACTACAGTAACGGGGAAAGAGATAACAGAGAAACGGGAAAGGGGGATAGAATGAAGGAGGAGGAATGACATAAGGACAAAAATAAAACTGAAACGGGATTGGAGGAAGACAGAAATAGAGGAAGAGGTGGAGAAAGAGGATGGACGTAAGGCTGTGGTATGTAGGGTGTGGAAAGATTCACGTCTCTATGGAAACAAAAGGTTCGAAAGGGAACGTTAACGAGGGTCTTTCTGAAAAGAGGGATGTGTGTGGATGAGAAAGGGTATGTGGAGGTGTTGGATGTTGAGTTATGGATGACAGAGAAAGGGTTTCGGTTGATATGATTGGTCGGCTTTGGGATTTTCCTACCAACGTATAAGGCGAGATTCTGGAGATGTGACGTATAACAGATTGCTGGCTTGATTCTAGTAACAAGTAACGCGCCGCTTGAAGGAAATGGAATTGCTCATCAACAGAACATATGTTTCTCTATCAAATGAAGCGTGTATAGCCTCGAGATACAAAGCGGGAGTCGGTGTTGCTTTGTTTTTGGCACGTTGCTTATGATAATGCGTTAAAATCTCAGATGCCTGCCTTAATTCGCTTCATTGAAGATTTTACCGACTCATGCTTATAGAATTACACTTAACTGACTTTACTGAGAAGTACCAAACTGTTATTCTACGTCAATAGATTAAAATAGATACAAAATTATTCTAATGCGAATCTAATTTTATGTAATAAATATTCCAGGTATTAAATCTTGGATTATATTGCAAAAATATGCTTCCCTTAGCCAGTACATTCCGTGCAACATACACAGAAAATTCCCCGATAGTATTTTAAAATTAATTTAAGCCCTTTTACTTTTTAGATCCCTTCTTTGCAATATTTATACGATTTCGACGTCAATTTTAGCTACTTTTAGAGTTCCCTCAGTGGAATTTAGATAAATTAATTGGCATATCTGCATAAGATACTATGAGTGGTATGTATTACGTAGAATACTCAACAATGCTACTGCTCTACCATTAGCTACGATGCTTTGCATCGGAAATACGTCATAATTCATAAATACAAATAGATTTAGAGAAAATATTTTGCAACAAACATGTTCACTCCGAAGATATCAATGGAAAACGTCCTGTTCTTAATTACGGCTAGATGACCGTAAAAAATTACTGATACAATCTAACTCAAACATTACTTCATCACTGCACGACAAGTCAAATTTTACTTATATTCAACTACATCCAAAAATGAAATCTCCTAAACACGCCTCTAAAAGGACCTTCCAGGAATAAGGAATTTAAAGCTTGGCTACTCCCTGGATGAAAACGAAAGAAGGTGCAAACATAAATAGGAAAGAACTACAAATTAAAAAGTTAGAGGCTTGGTAGACGTTTACGATCTGAGAAACGCTACCCATAATGGCTGCGGTGTGGAGCCTCACCATATCTCGTGGGGAAATAGAATATGAAGACGTTTTTAAGTCCGTAGAAGGGGAAGGACGGGGAACGCTCTTGGATAAATGCGCGTTTTCTGTCAGGAAAATGACAGCATTATGTGTAAATATATTCTCGTGGAGTTTAGGACAGGAAAACTTAGAAGTAGGAAAGCTAAAAGACCCCCAAAAATAAACTAACTTTTTGTGAAAAACTCAAACGTCACCCGGATGTATAAGAGGAGGAAACTTCATGTGACTAGAAAAAAGTCCAGGCTGAGCTTTTAGTTTTTCATAGTCGGATACATTTAAATTGCTTAATTATGCATAGTACTGCGTCGTAAAAAAGGGTCATAAAATACTCTATTGCGTTAAAGAAAAACTTCGAGGAAGAGTAAATCATACATGTTTGTAAGATTTAAACTTCGCTATAAAATATTCAATTTGTTCGTGACGGACACAAAAAATTAACTGGAAGAACGTGCTTAGAGGGAGCAAATTCATAGTCAATTTTATTAATTCATTTGACTTTTTTTCGTGCCGTGCGTTTCCATTCATTTGAAATCTATTTATAAATCGTCTTTTGAGCCACAGTAAAATACAGATTAAATTTTAATTGCTCAGTTGAGAAAGTTATAAATATTACCTTCGCAGTATACACATCTGCCTTTATAATTTAATCTATAAGGAAAATGAACCCGGCTGTGGTAAGACGTTAATGTTTCAGAAAAATCTCCAAAAAGCCGTTGTTTGCGAGCAAACTAACCGTTGAAAAATTCCAACCAGCTGGGGTTAGGGTTCTCCGTGGTCGTGCTTTGCATGTATTGCTCTCAATACGCCCTCGTGTTTTGGCAACCACGTTGCCATCTTCAGGAGAGAATAATAACTAAACTCCTCAGATAGGAAATTTTCAACGGTTAGTTTGTATGGAAACGAAGCTTTTTGGAGCTTTTCTCGAACTCTAATGTTTATAATTTAAATCAATAAATATACGCTACTCGGATTGAAATAAGCAATAAGGGACTTAGATTGATGGAATGCCTCTGTATTCATTCATACAATATATATTTAAATCATCTAATCATTAAGTCTATCGACGGAGTTCAACGGAAATTATATTCAATAATCAAAGCGAACGAACTTTTAAAATTTCGTAAGCTCTCAAAGATAAATATTTAAACAGAATCAGAGGTCAGAGACCCTTTCCAACCTAATAATGTAGGACTCTGATTCAGTACATTTCACCAAAAAAGTCTGCGGAAAAGTTTTATACATACCGAATATATAAACAAAAAGACATTAAAGCGACTTCCTCAATCAGAAACAGTCGATAGAGCAGTGGAGTTTATCGAATATATGTATTTTATTCTTTGGAGTTTATTTACAACCTTTTAGAAAGGAGAATAATAATAAATAACTGTATCAATTCGTACACTGATATCACGACTTATGAGGTTTACAGTCGTTACGACTGGCGAACGACATCGAACGTCTTAAAATTGTGGGAAACTTGCGGCCTTTAAGCCATATGCAGCCATTTCGTCCTCGACTGGAGCAAATCACGCACATGAGTAAATTCGTTTCCTACTTTTGCCTTTTATCTCTGGTGAAAATGAAATTTTTAATATTCCACCTAGGTTTACTTAGCGACTGAATCAGTTTTCCGAACTAGATCGGAATTAAAATCTCTGGGTATAGGCATAATGCCGGTCAAGTGCGGCCTGATATGCGGCCAGATATGCGGCCTAATGTTTTCTAACGAGTACATGCAGCCTATCGATGAAGAGAAGTTCTCCACTCCTGGACTAGATATGCTTATATATACTAACATTTGATAAAACAAATATCAAAACCGACTCCAACCAGAAATGTTTGCTTTAGCCCACGCATCCATAATGAGAGAACCCGAGAGTCTGCTGATTCTCAAAAAAACAACATCGCATCCACCGCCTTACATCATCGTAACTCAGGAATCTCGCCCGAATGGCGCTAATTAATACAAGGGGTGAGCCATTTTTTCCTCCAATACCTTATCTTTATTCATTTCGCGACGGACCTCTAAACTCCCTTAAACTTCCCTTTCGTTGCCGCCGAAGCACTGGTCGAAATGTGTCGCATCCATGCGGTGGAAGAGAAGAAGGGGTGCCCGTTACATGGGAAAGCGAGATTCCCGATAAGAGAAAGAGCGTATCTCCTCGATGACCCGTGTCCGACTGGAAAGGAAACAAGGATGGCTTGGGGAGCGTGTTCGGGAGAGTACTACGGTCCAAAATATATGGGTCCTCCTTCCACGGAACGTATCCTCGCCGGGCAACAATCTCTCCCACACCATCAAACCCTCTTCGTTATTTATAGAAGCCTTGGAGACACAGCAGCAAACGCCCGCAAACTCGTCCCTCCCTTCCCCGCGCTCATTTGTGTCCCTCCCACAATTATGCCCCTCCACCTTTCTCTATCTTTCAAACGCTCATTATCTCTCCTATTTAATTTCCGTAGTAAGCCAGGTTATTCTTAACAAATGGGGTTGTGCGTGTATAATACTTTTGCAGGTCATTCATACTGACCCTTTCAATTATCTCCGTGAAATTTTATGATTTCTAGCTCAGTTTTAGCTTAGAAACAGCAGTCACCTGGAGTAGAATAACAGTAAATATAGGCAACCACTGAAAGTGGATGACCGGAAAAATATATAAAATCCTCATTATTCCCGAACTTCCATGAGATTCCCATCACTTAAATTTAAATTGAAAAATTTAAAAAGTTTTCAAATTCTTAAATAATTTTGTCTTCTCTGAATAAAAAAATTTAATTCTAAAAAAATTATCATACCATAAAACTGTCAACACCAAAACCTTTACTTTCAGCATAGTCCCATTTTTATGACCTGATAAAAATCAAGTTCTTTTTGAAGCGATTTTAAAAATTTTTCTCCTCAAAGAACAGTCTAAAGCCAAGCCCACAAGGTGTCACGGTGTTCGTAATGGAAAGTCAACAAAGATTAGGAAATATGTGGTATTTTTCTAAAGTTAAGCTACTTTCATTGCGGTATATAATGCAAAAATCGAATTTTCATCTTTCCAAAAATTATTTGCATCATATTCTCATGTACAGATTGTAAAAAAATATCTAATTGCAGATTATGGATTAAATCACGATTGAAGAGACAGCTTTATATTAGAGATCTCTTCAAGTTATTAGTAAATAAAATTAAGAAAAAGTGAGAATCATACACATTACACGAATATGATATTAGAACAAAATGACAGTACGTTAAATCATAAATAAAAATCATTATATACATTTAATAAAAATTAAATAATGATACATTATATAACGCTACTATCATGTTTAGGAAAGGATTAAAGACTGATAAGCTCTTGATTTAAGTGAGGAAAAGGGAAGTAGATCTTCCGAAATATATTCAAGTGGATGTAAAACAAAGCAAATCAGCATCAAGTTTGCAACTTCACTCCTTTCCATGCCCCTCTCAATTCCAACCACAAATCGATATTATACTATCCTCCATAAAAGCCTGCACAGTTTCCCACTTCTTGCAGTATCGCACCTGTGGCTATAATTTCTCTTGTTTCCCTACAAACCCCGTCTGCCACCACCTTTCTTTCAATCCTCTAATAAATCCTGTTCCCTTTTCGTGGATTTATTTCCCGTTCACTTTCATGAATTTTAATTACTTCCTGCCATCTATTTTCGGTCACGGGTCTCCGAATGCCTTTTGTGTGGTTTTATTCTCCAAGTCCGTCTCTCTCATCCATCACCCCGTCCATATTGTTTTTCGCCATGTTCACCTTATCATACGGCCGTAAAACTTGACGGACGTGCGCAGAATGCTGGAGATGCCCATCAGTTCGCTTTAATTGTCGTAGCTACGGGGAAGTTATGGATCATTTCTTCCCTCCCATTCAGTACTGTTTGGGAATAGCAGTTGGATGGACTCTTACTCGGCAAATCCTCTTTGTTGCTATATCTACACTTAAAGTAACCGCTAAAATATATTTAGTACAGTATATTTATTACACATTTTCTTTAGAATGTAGAAATCATGTAGGGTATTTCAATTCAACTGCAATCGGTTATCGTAATTTTTGGCTTTAATCCTCTACAAATATTTGGCTGAGTGAAGCTTTCTGAAAGGTTACAATGATTTCAAAATATTTCCTCGAAAACAAATAACCTTTAACTAATATAATGCTGATGTTAACAAATGCATTATATATCGGCAAAATCATTAATTATCGAGATCCATTATCAATGACGGGGGAAAATTTACATAACGAAAAGTTTCACGCAAAATACTTTATTTATGTTATAAGTGAAAAATAAAGCAATTAAAGTTTTTAACTATTGGATGAACTTTTAAGTTCATTCAATAATTCAATAAAATGAATTACACCGAATAAACCATTAGTTGGTTAATATCAAATATCAGAAGCTCTCTAACAGCCATCGAATTATTTATTTATTTCCCAAACTTCCCACAAATATCCATTTACTGGACAATTACAGTGGTCGGTGTAAACAATAACAACGGAAGAACACACAACAAATCCCTAACCGGAAAAATCCGACTAGCCGGGATTCGAACGTGGGATCTTGGGGTTGGAGTTAAGACTTTAAATATTAAAATAGAATGGTACTTCTGAAGAAACTTTCCACGGAACTTTTCCATAAAATGGTAATGCCACGAACTAAATCCTATTTTCTCTCGATAAATAAATATAATCCCTAAGTAAATCGACCGAGTGTTTACAACTTCGGAATTTGTCTAATCCATGTACATTATAAATTATTCCAAATGTGAGGGCGCCATATATCTAGCCCATTGCCGCAGTATATCCTGAAGCGGTTACATCGGATATAACCTTATGAATACAAAGACCATTTGAATTCAGCCCAACGATGAGGAAGAGTTAGTACATTAAAGACATTTCAATGGGCACATTAAAATTCTAGCCATTCCAAAATCTGCCATATATCTCTTCAGCCTATGCGAGACAAATTTATGGTCTTTCATACCTTCACTTATGCTGTAAAAACAAGTAAGCGTATTATGCGTGCAGGATAAAACGCTGTATCGCATACAGATTTAAGCTCCTAAGAATGGGATATTACTTTTGTGTACACAATAAGAAATTTTAGATGTCTGAAATATGATTCACATAATTTATTAAAAAATCGATTCGTACTTTCTTCCCTCGCTTTCTGCAGTATTTGAAGGAATAGGTATTAAATGTCAGATCAATGTATTTGTAATAAATTAGTGTTTCTCGATGAAGATCCCTCGTTAAAAGCCTCAAAATGAATTCTGTAACTGCAGAATTTCTCACTTGTAATCTACTAGTTAGATCAGTAGTGCACAAAATTTTTACTATGCGAGCAAGTTAATGGATCCAAAAATATTTTCTACAATTCCCTTATACCTATAGATTAGGGAAATAGAGTCATGGTGCATGCATCCCCTGCCACAGGCCGAAAGGCGGCTTGCGGAGTACTGAGTGGGCTGAAAATATCTTTGCTGGACGGATTAAAATATTTGGTGGTCAGGGTTTGATTCTAAGACTAGAATTTAGCTACCACCGAGTTTGATAAGCGGTCATTAACCGGCAACCCACCGATTAATGGTCCGTTTACAATCATGGGAATTATTTGCAATTTTTACGTGTGTTATATCCTTTCATTATAATCTTAATCTTCTTCGCATCACCAACAAAGTGTACACAAAAATTACATCACAAATATGATAGCATAATCATTTTATAAGTATGTGTAACTTAAAAAAACCTATTTAAGTATCACATTAGTTGTCCGCGAGATTCAAAATTGAGAGTTTAGTGGTCCTTGAGATACGAAAGGTTGGCAACCGCTGAGTTAGATGAACTCCAGTAGACTATGATGAAAGAGGAATGAGAACAAATTATACACATTAACTCAGGATTTAATTCATACGACATAGGTTTTGATGCATAGCGTCATTATAAGGTGATGATGAAGCTATGCATCAAAACCTAGGTCGTATGTTTTAAAGCCAGTGGTATGTACATAAATTGTTTTCATTCCTCTTTTATCATGAAGAGCTACCACAACGCTGAGGCCGAAATAGTGGATCTATTAGACTATTTTTCTATGCATTTCATCTATAATTGCAGCGAAGAGGATTTCGCTTGAAATGCGATAATTCTCAATCAAAACATATTAGCACATTGGTGAACCTTTGTGAACCATTCAGGCTTCGGGATAGCCGATGGGTTGCGCGTTAAACTTCTATAAAAGGGATCCCGGATTCAATTCTCAGTAGGGGCCCACGAGCGAAATGACCCCTGCTTTCCAAGCACTTATGGCGATACTACAACTAATATAAACCATTCATTCCTTCAGCTGAAAACGTATTAGTCACTATGTTTAAATTCGTCTCCTAGATGAGCGCAGATATACCTTAGCAGAAAAAGGACAAAATTATAAATAAAAGATACAAAAATTTTTAGATAAAACGGTCTCTAAAAATGAAACGGAGTGGAGCCATTCAACCATACACCCACTCTCATTTCTTACTACCAAAAAACGAAGCACTCCCGTCGTGAAATCATCACCATAAATTTTGGATCCCTATTCCCATTTAAGCACCTTATTACGTTTGAAAACACTGTTCATTCCATCCTTTAACCTCTCATACACGTATACGAGCGAATGTGAATCTGCGACGCTAACCAGCCCCGTCGCGTGATCTCCGACAACGCCATCTCCTGCCGCGCTACTTAAAGCATCCCCTCCACTCTCTCCTTTATTAAATCCTTCTTAATCTCACCTTATCCTCCACACTCGCTTTACCTTCTCTCCCCCACCTAATCCTTTTACCTCCCATTCCAGAGCATTAACTTTCCTATTCTCCCGGCCTGTTTATGTATCTATTACACACGCTCCTCTCAACCATCTCGTTTTCTCCTGAAGGCATACCTCTTAAAACTCCCTCTCTCCCTCTTTATTTGTTTCCCAATTCCCCTTCCTTCTCGTCCATTCCGCTTCTTCCTCTTCTTCCCGTAAATTCCACCTATTCGCGGCAACATTGTTATCTTCCCCTTTCCTTTCCTTCTCCACGACGACGCAGCGTTGCAAAAAGAGGTTGAGAGAAAGGGAGGAACATATTATATGGCTCACAAAGGCTCCTTGCAGCCACTTGAACACTGAGCCCGAAACAGGCGCCAACCTTCCTTTAACACGCGTACACGCGCTCTGGACACGATTAAAATTATTATCCTCCTCCCTTTTGCCCTCTTCCTCCACTTTCTCTCGTATCTCCACATTTGCAGTGAGAAATGGCCGAGCACTGTCCCCTCGGCATTCATTTCTTGAGAGCGTAATGTTTTGTGTGTTATTAAGGTTGGTGGAAGGAGTGGAATGAGTTAGGACGGGAGCGAGTTGGAGGATTCTTTGGGGTGGAAACGGGAGGAAATACATGGGAAGCGAGGGATGTGCTTTAAAGTCGTCCGCCATCTTCGGGAGAGAGGACGAATGTCTTGAATTTATAAGCGGAAAGTGTATGCAACAAGCCGTTATTTGTCTATTTGAAGATTTTTCTTGCGCGTGGGAGATACTTTTGGATGAGTCAATTCGCTATTCCCCGAGGGAACTCTTGGGAGTGAATGTAAACAGGTTCTTTATGATGTAAGGACATGATATTACCAACTGCTTTCATGTACATGTGTATACACATTTGTTTTCGGGTTTAATTTCGTCTGACATGTGATGTTTTTACGGACTTAAAATAACTATTTATGCAATGGACGGAATAAATATGATTTAGTGATACTTTTTACTTACAACTTATTTACAACTTAATTATTTTCCATTATTTCTATTTTTCGATGCTTACTCAGCTACGTTTTCTTTAACAGTATGCTACTCCAACTAAAAGAATTTTTATTACAACTGTGTTTTACTGAATGTTGCTGACATTAAATCACTTATAGTCTGCCTAATAAAATTGAATGGACATGTGAATGCTTCTTATATAAGTTATACATTACATAAACTTGGGTTTTTAGTCCTATAAAGGAGTTAACTTCTATGCACTATTTTCTACATCTACATCTACATAAGTCCCTGCAAGCCGCCTTCCGGCGTGTGGCAGGGGGTGTAAACACCAAGAATAGAATTACTTCTTTAATTTATTATTATCGCGTATCGTTCGCGGAAAAAAAGAGTCCCTAAAACGACTTGTCCTCGCGTCTACTTCTCTTATTTTACGCTCACTGTCGGATCGGCCAAAGTAGCCAGTATTTTCCATTATGTCTATACTATATAGCCTGTATTATAGAATAATACTCTATAGCCCGTATTATAGTATTTACAAGTTATCTCTTTTAAATTACATATGACGAAGGGTTAGATCTAAGATGAGACTTAGTCACAATCTCGCCCAAATAAAGTCGCATTATTATTATTATGTGATGGAATAATAAAAAAATTGTTCAATGAACTGAATTCTAATTAATTTCGCACGCCTGGTAGGATGTATGTAGAATATTATAGACATTTCTGAAATCGCTCACCTTTACAACTGAACTTGTCTATTTTCTTTTCCCTCTCTTGTTTAAAGGTCTCTTACTATCTTCATCCTATTAGAGTCATTTACTGCCCCTTAAGCTTCTTCATGGGTGTTTTGCTACAAGCTCAAGCTGGTAAAACTCCCCGGTGATCAAAACTACATTTGATAAATTTCACATCATTCTCATAACATACGATATAATGGATGAGGACAAGCAGAATGTACAGACCGGTTCACTGGCAGATGAAATCATCGTCCCGATGCGTTTATTTAACTAAACGCTTAGTCAACCATCAGAGAAAGAAAAGTAAAGGAAGAATATGAGCGAAGGGGAGGAGGAAAGGGGAATCAGTTTGAGGAAAGAAACGGTTGTGTCACTACTCTGAATAGAAATTAGCAAAATACCGATTCAAAATTCCACTGTATTTTTTGAGAATATGCGTTGCTTCCTCATGCTAACTGACCTACTAAAACTATACGGAATTATTTACTGACGAAAAATTGCGATTCTCGAGTAATACATTTCCGCAGTAACAACGTATTCATTAATCGACACAAAAGAACGCTACGTATCGTGACGAATACGGACATCTATCTTTGTAGACTGTCTAGAGAACGCTATGGAAAACAAACATCTGATCAAAATACCAGATTTCGCAGCTTGGCACCACCGAACGATATGCTCTTGATGTCAGGAGAATGACTGTCGGAAAATCTCGAGCTAATTTATTCTTTCTCGTGTGATTTCTCTTTGACAAACGGACTTATGTGTTCAACTCATTCATATGTTTGATCTCATGATAGCTTCATATATCGTACGCTTTACTTGGAGTGTCTTTCTATAGAGGTATAAATTATCTTATAATAGTGGTCAACATTCCCAAGTCTAAAATATTGGACACGAAATAGGTTTAGCTTCGAAGCAAAACAGTAAAATGTATCCAATTAATAACCGTATTTAGTATTTTTTACACTCCTGACTTAAGAATCACTTGCTCACGTAACTGATACCTCTTATAAATTTTCTTGCGACAAACATGAATATATGAGCAGTTAAGATACAAGAAAAGCTTCGATAAAACAGAAAATTTTCCATGCAAAACATACAATTAAGTAACTCTACCTTTCTATGCGTGAGATCTATTTTTTACGGAAGGGAAATCGTGATATACCCGTATACAGGAGAAATATAAAAAGTTAGTCATAAATTTATAAAATATACCAAAAGGAGAATTGTATAAAATAAAAAAAATGTACAAATCAATAAGATCAAGATACATATCGATTTTTTTAACGTAGAGTTCCGACCTACGCAAGCGAAGTACCAAAATCATAAACAGAAATTTTTAAAATGTAAGTAAATATGAAAAAAGATGATTTACATACAAAGAGAAAACAGAAAATTAAGCGCCATGTTTAGATAAGTCCATTTTGTACCTGAAACACTATTGATGCCATATTTTCAGTTTTTAAATCCAAGATCAACTATAATAACATTTTTAAGCCTCTGTAATTAAGCGGAAAATAAGTACTAACCAAAATAAAATCTTGCCGTTGACTGTTAGCGATCGAATAGATTTTCACAGTTGGTATTAGTAAGCACAAAACATAGACTAACCAAAAGCAAAAGAATGCCCTTGTGTAGCCAATGAGACGCTGGGCGCAACCACCGTGTTATTTTCCCGAAATCCTTCCTCGAAAAGCAATCTTATAAATCGTCTAGTTTAAACCTCGAGAACTCTGAGAAGAGGCATAAAGTCCAATCAAGAGCAGAACTCATATTCGCATAAAGAGGATGCCAGAGAGATAACCTACGCCTATTTACAACCCCTTGTTGTGTTCTCCCTCTCATTGGAGTCCCTTTAGGAGTGTAATACACACACAAGCGCTGATTATACTGCTATCGTGAAAGGACCACTGCGGTCAAAACTCGAGGGAAATAATTTGAACGAATGCGGGAAACGGCAGGGATCTTTTTTATTCAAGAAGCCGAAAAGGAAAAGGAGTTTTTGTCCGAGAGTGAGGGTAAAGAGAAGAAGGGAAATGAAAAAAAGAGGAATAAGACTATGAGATCGATCTAAGAAAAGAGAAATTAAGATAAAGGAATGAAGGGGCGGACCTTAATGAAAATGTTAGTCGAGAGAGGCCGAGAGGAAAAGCTGCGGCAAAACAAAGACGTAAAGAATAATGGCTCGGATGCGAGTGGGAAAGAGACTATTTGAAAAGTAAATTAAAAAGGCAAGATTTCGGCAAAAGAACGTGCGGCAGAAACAAATCGAGAAATTCTGATACGGTCATTAAATGACTTTATCATTATGGATTTTTTCCTTGAATGGTTACATTTCTTATCAACGTAGATAGTACACTATAGCATAGATGTAGTTATATGGATCACATAATAAATACATACTGTGCAATTCAAAAATCTATTTAAATTAACGACGAAGAAAACAATTAATTATTTTTACTATGCTTATTTTTTATGGTTTTGAAAGTAGGTAGAGCTTTGTTTGTTTCATTCAATTTTCCGTTAAAAATTCTTAGGTTACCGAAATATTAAAATTATTTTCCGTAGAACTCGTGAAAAAAAAACACTTTTTTGGTGAAGACTGAAAATTGACATCTGTTCGGTTCAAAAATATAGATCGTTAAAACAAAGCAGAGATGTTAATAATTTAGAGGGAATAAGAACATAAATGATAAAACATCACTAATACCGTTCCAATAGGGCCTGAAAGTTAGAAAAATAGCAGAGAAAGCGATAAGGATATATTCTAAAGATTTAAAGGATGAATAAATGTCTATTACGTCTATTTTTCATTTCCGTTGTAGCCTATATTTTGCATATAGAGACATCATATTCAGCTATACTGTTTCATATTTCAACAGCTCCTCACTCATTGAGCATTTTAGGAGCGCAGCAAGGTCGGAAATGAGCAATTGTTTTACTCAGGAAGGAATGAAGTTTGTATGACCAAGGCAAGGCGTCCTTTCCCTAAAGCTTTTTTGATATTTGTAGGGTAAAGTTAATTTTCTATGATTTTTAGGCTTACTTAATGCTTGAATACTAACAAATCTCAGCTAGATGATTAAACCGAAACAGCAGTGAGCAGTCACTATACACATTACTGCCAAACGTTCGGCCTTAAAATAAGTACATTTTTTATAATACAGAAAAACTACCGCCATACTCTTAAATCAGTCTCAACTACTTTTTTACATGCATACATGGTAAAACAAAAACTACGGTATAGTGTATCCACTTTATAAGGTCTGAATGTATGAAAACGAGTAAGAGTGTTGGTATAAGAAAAGCGAAAGTGTGGGGGGCAGAGATGAGGAAAGGGCATGATGCTGAAACAAGGTAAACACCGGACGCCAGTTTTCGAGTTGAAAAGCTAAGGGAGAAATTGTGAAGAAAGTGCTCGGGAAGAAGAAAAGCCTCGAAAGCAGTGATGCGAATGGGAAAAAACAGGATTACCGCATAACAGCAATTAAGCGAGAAGAATGGGAATAATTGAGCTTTCTCCAGCGAAAGTGGAAGAAAAGCGAAACGCTTTATTTTAATGGTCGTAAACCTAATGGTCATTTAAGTCATCTCCAAAAATGAAATATCCTACAAGAACAAATGAAGCATAAAAAAACGCTACGGAATGATACCCTCGACTATGCGGTTTCTCGAAAATAGTAATACGACAGAAATACGAATATCACGTCATTAAAACCTTGCAGCATAATTTAAAAGGAAGGGAAAAAATGGAGTGGGTTCCGTCTAAAATACGTAAAAAGCTAAAAAGGACAGCTACTAAAGTATACGATTCTCAGCTCTTCCGAAAATTGTTTTGAATGGAAAACTGTCACATTCTTTTACTTCCTTTAGATTTACCTTTGTTTTTAAATTAGATGCTGATTAGGATAGCATTCTATGGTGGTATTCTGTTTTATTATCCTCCACAATCTAATTTTAGTACCCAGTAATTATGCATGTTTCTTATCGAATTAATTATCCTCTGAAAGCGTTAAGTTTTCGTCGTTTATATGACAATAATTCTTTTTACAAACTCTGTATTTTATAAAAATTTAGGACATTTGAAACAAAAAAGAGAATGCGGAGGATATTCAGACAGAAATAGCGACTCTTGAAATTTCAAAGTAAATTAAAAACCTTCGTTGCTACTTGCGTATTACATTTAGAAATGCTGAAATGATAAGGTAAAGTTTATTTCTTCATTCATAACGAAAAGTACAGAGTGACGGAGCAATACTGGGAATCCTTTGATATCCTTGAAGGATGCTTCTCTAATATGTCTATCTTTTTAAGTATGAACAATACGCTCACAGCTTCAGGAAAAAATTGTACATAAGTAATAAAACAAAAAAGGGAACAAAAACTGTCCTTACACATTCGTTAACTTATTTACGAAAATAAACATGCCGGAGAAAACAACCATTNTTCGTGACATAAGAGAGCACAGTATTCCTATCAAAACTTCTGCGGAGTGAAGAGTAGCGAAGGACGATCATTACAAAAATTTATTTTAAGCCAACGTATCAATACCAGCTTTTCATAGCGGGATTATGTCGTTGGTCGTACGTGCTACGCTACGAGCAGGATCATACTATGTGGGACAAATAAAAAATTAAGTAAATGGTAATTCTCTCGTAAAATATATTCCCTTTCCACAGAGATTGTCGTAAATCAGGTTTGATTCGCTCTAAGAATAAAATATCCTGCGGGAAAATCGATTGGCAGGCTACTACAAATATTTGCTCCCACAAAGACGAGCGCGTGCCCTATATAATGGGACATCCTCCAGTTATATATGTTTATGTTTATTCGAAGCCTCGAATGCGAATGACACTGGTCAGATTTTAATTTATTTTTTACATCCAGGATAGAAAAACATTTGCTTAAGACTGAAAACAATATTAAGCCGCAATATGAGAAAATACTCAAGTCTAACTGAAGAGACGAACTTGTCGAATCTAAATTATTTACTCAATCGATTTACCTTGCGAGACCCTGGAAATCAAAGTTCACGGATGTTTGTTTTCAGCGCTCTTTGTAAACACCTTGGTTACCGAAGAATGTATGCTGGAATATCACCTAGTGACGAGACATTCGACGTTAACAGAAAATATAAAATGTTTCTTTTATATCTCTATATCCTTTACAGATAAATTTTAATGTTAAAAAAGCACATCTTTTAATATTACCCGTAGTATCGTCAAATTAATCAGAGCATTTAATTATAAACTATAAAACATTTTCAAACAATAATGGCAAGAGTGAGAGTGCCTTCGTGCCATTTTTCGTGAAATGGCCTTTTTCGTCTTCTTCCCATACGAATCACTATATAATATTTCTCTTGAATTCAAATGCGCTAATTTTTTAATGGGCAGGATATGATTTAATTCTTTAATTGCATAAAGTTAAAAATCTGATGATTACCACTCTTAGTCAAATAATTTGCTCAGTTCCTTGCCTTTTCAGTTGATAACTTTGATGTAGATCTCTATAAAAGTCTCTCGTGCGTCATTGGTATAATAATTCCTCATAATAAAAAATCTCCTCAATGTTCTTACTCATCTTTTCCCTATTTCTATCAGTAGGTTTGCGCATGTTTTTCGCTTCCACCTCCTAGTAGGCGTTTTACCGCAGTGGATAACTTTTCCAAAGTATCCCTTGGGTTTTTGTATCCACGTTCTCCTTCTCAATTTTTTCCAATGTATTTTTAAATCAGTAAATGTAAGCGAAATGAAGATGAATTAGATGGAAGAGGAGACTTTTAGTCACAGTATTTCCCAAACAAAGATGATTTATAATCATAAGCAGCAATAACAAACCTTATAATACTCAATATCTCCCATGCCGAGGATTCTTAGAACTAATTTTATCTCAAAAAAAAATATATTTCCTATAACCTATTTTCAAGCAACAATCAGAGCGTGAACCTGATAAAATTCCAAAAATCTTCAAGTAAACTGTATTCAGTAAGGATTCGTTAAGTATATCCATTCCACACGGCGAACAAATCAAAACGGAGCTAAAGAGGTGGAAAAAGTGAAGAGAGTGAAAAGACGTATACCGGACTGCAGAACAACGCCGAATACGACCGCGTTTACGAATGTAAAACGTCTGCGGAACAAGATTTCCCATGAATATTCACACTCGCGCTGCAAAATCTGTATAGCCGCTGCCGCATCGCTACGGCTTTTTGAAATACTTATGATGTTTTCGCGGAGACGGCGAAAGAGAGCGACCGAAAAAAACAACCGAAGCCGAAACACGGGGCTTTTGTTATTAATAAATAAATCGAGAGGGGGAGGATAATAATGGGGGAAGAGTGCTGGTATTCTTTCCCCGCCTTGAATGTGAAAGTAAAGAAAGGGAAATGGGAAAAGAGGAGTTAGAAGAGATCTAAGAGAGATGAAAACGACAACTGGGGGAAGAGGCGTTGAGAGTAGAGGACGTTATGAAAGAGAACGAGACTAATGGGAAGCCTAGAATATTTTATGAACGATTGCTCATCCAACATCAAGGTTCTAGGTATTATAAGATTTAAAGGCGACCATAATCGCAACTAACTTATCTTCCGTATCACACCATGCAACTCATGAGGGATTACCTGAGGAAAAAACAACAAGTTCTAACAACTTCTTCTAAGTTTACTTTTTAGTCTCAATCTCGCTATACAAACGCAACTCTTAGTTGCTAAAATCCCTTTAAAAAAGTCAAGTAAAAGTGAAAAAGATGCAGAACAATAAATCCAACATCCTGAATATTTACTCAATCTTATTCTATCTAAAGAAGCATAATTTAGTTTATACCTTTGATAAACTTAAATGTTGAGGAATCCGTAGGAGACTTTGACAAAATAACCTGCTTTTCCTTGCCAGTACCAGTGCATAAAATTACCAGTACGTAAATAGAGTACTTTTATAAGGCCATCAACTCAGAATTGCGCGGAGATCCTTTCGGAGATACTAAAAACATAAATGACAAATACTATAGCTGATTAAGTAACCTTTCGCAGGCTTCTCGACAAACGCAACCTGATATGGGAGTAAGAGCGTTTTAACTCCGAATGGAGTCAGTACTGTTCGGCTAAAAGGAAGCTGGCTAACGAGAGAAAACGAGAATTAAGTTTTCCTTTCGCTGGCGACAGTAAGGGGAGTTGTTAAGGAGGCGATAAACAGATGATCACTTAAATGGAGACTTTTAAGTCGACTTCCATAGAGCTAGAGAGGGGCATGGAGAGAAAGTGAAATTAGAACGGAGAGAGAACGTGGAAGCAGAGTCTTATTACTGGAGAGAAGATGATGTGTGGGCGTCTAAGAGGACTCGGCAATAGAATACTCGACGCGGAGAAGCTATTATTTAGATGATGCTTAGGAGAAGAAATATAAAAAGAGGACACGTGTATTTAATTCGGCGTACCTATTCCAAAAATATTGGAAAGAATATAACACAGATTAAAACAAACTATGTCTTTATTCTACAAAAATTAAAATTGGCACTACCGGTTGCGACGTTATAACGTCATCATCAGGTGTGTTATATGTTTATGAATAATATAACTTCTCACATATTCATAAATACTCTGAGCTGTAGACGTTTCATGTATGGCGCAAACAATTATTGTATTACAAAAGATTACTGTCTAGTGATTATCACGAATAAATAACCAACTTCTTTTACAAAAACAAAAATAACCACTGCCGGGGACTGGAACATTATATTCACTGCTATAGTCAAAGTAAAAATATCATACTTTAATAAAGATGTGTTGAATAGCGTCAGTGATAAAAATTTGAGCCAAAATTAGATGGAAGTAAATGACAACAAACATTGACAACAAATAATAAATATAAAGTACTCCCATCAGCTGATGGCGATGGGAGTACAATTTCTTGTAGAGGAAGTACTTATATCCTTTTTAATTGTTGGGACAATGTATTTCTATGAAACCAAGGCCATATCGGTTGAATTTAATAGGATTTTTAATATTCACAAGAAATATACACTCAGGATTTACTACTTCACGTTAACTGAGAAGTTAATGCTATACCCATATAAGGAAAATTTATACTGCGCATGAGTATGAAAAAGTACTAAAAGTAAGAGAACATCTCTAAATAGGAATTAAGACTAAATTGTTTTTTTGAGCATCAGATAGAAATATGATGATGACAAACAATATGTCAATGGTTGATGAAAGGCTAATACCTCCAAAGAAGAGGAATCGCCGATATTAGAACCAATTTCTGTCATTAATCAGAGAATAGGGCCAATGGTAAAATAGGAGCCGTAAATTTCGTATAAACCGTGTTAAGAGTACGTAGGAGATGTGGCGGTGATGAAAACTCTCTAATTAAACACCCTTGTCTTTTAAATTCTGGATCTTACGGTGTCATGCCAACTTCAGCTCTAATTCACAAACATTCTGCAGTCATCAACATTGACGGTCTTTCCTAGAACAGGTCCATTTCTTTAATTAAGCAGGGAGCTGACTTCCTCCTTAATATCTCTCCCTATCTAATCCGGGAACAGTCTTTCCTTATATCCTCCTTTATCCTCCTTAAAAATGTCCAGTTTCAGCTTCTTCCTACTTTCTCTTACTTTTCCGACTTTGAGCCCCCCTTTGCCGTAGTGATTAAGTCACTCCCTCTTAATTCATTACCAACCTAACTTGTCCTCCTATTTCCTCTTTGAGGGAATATCTACAAAGGAAAAAGCTAGGCTCTACGAAAAATGCAATTCGTAATGTTACAGTAATATTTATACATAATTACATGAAAAATTACAAATCTCGTCTCGATTTTATAAAATTACACCAAATCTGTACACTAGAAAATAATCGAGAGTTCTTTCTGTTCCTTCACATTAAAAAAAGCAAACCACACTATTCAATGATACGATAATGATAACTTGCAAAGAAGAAGTTGTTCAAAGTAAACGAGGAAGGGAACAAAATAATGGCTGAATTCCTTTCAATACAAGGTTGCTGAATTCTTCATTATACTTCATAAAATATTCCATTTATAGTATTGGGAAACTATATTCTCTCAAATCTCTCTATCCCACGTTCCAGTTTTTCCAGATACTATGGCAGGTGAAAACTGCGGTTGACATATTCGAATTTAAACTATGATTCGTAATTTTACTCGCATGGAAAGAGTTCTGTCATGAAGCCGTTTTGTGCGAACCGAGAAGTGAATCCCGAGTCTATACTGCTTAAAGGTTTAATTAATGAGAATAACTCTTAAATTAAAAACGTAATTTGCTCTATTCACCCCATCCAAACTTTTCAGAAGTAAGTTGCTTTTATTCTATCGATCGTAATATTATTTTGCAAAAATGAAAAATTACTTGCAAACTGTAAGAAGAACTTGCCCATGATTTGGCGTTGATGTAATAACTCATAACATGTAAATTAAAATCGTATTCTATACGTCGAGGATGTCGAGTGTAAAATATTGTAGCTGTGCATTGTCTCGAAATTTATTCATAGTAAAATTATACAATAAAGAAGATGCAAGATTAGATACGGAAAAAGATAGAAAGGGAAGAATGACAGGAGGAAAAATAAAGACGACGAAGAGGAAGGGAAAATTGGAAATTGAGAAAAACGAAGAGAAGTGGAGGGAAGAGAGAATGAGGGAGAGTGAAAGAGAGAATGCCCGAGTGAGTTCTGTAGGAGTGCGACCCCTGTTGAATTGGGCCACGAGATAAGATTCAGGCCTTTTCCGCTCGGACCAGTCCATTCCTTTCCTATTCCACACAGCCTTCTCATTCACTCCCATCCTCTGAACCCATCCAATTTCGGGAGTATCCCTTTCTCCACTCAAATACGCCTCTTCCATCCCTCAATTTCGTCTCCTTTCTCCTATACCTTTCATCAAATCTTTCCTGCAACACTTTATCCTCTCGTTCTATGTCCACATCTCCTACCAGTGCTGCTATTTCCCACCCCCTCCCCTCTTTCTCGTCAATTTTTACGGTACGCGCGTGGGAGTCAAGCCCTCCTAACAGGATGCTGAGATGCCAAGTCTCCTAGAAATTGCATATTAGAGGCGAGTATTTATGAGGGAAAATCGCCTTTTGCCGCTCTATTTCGGGGGGATTCTAGACACGTTTTTCTAAGAACAACGTGGAAACGTAATCTCTTCTTCCTCTTTTCCATTAAACTTCAATTTAGCTTCCGGTGAAGCTATTAAAAAGCAAATATAATGTGTATTTATGAATTAATTGCCGAGGGAATTCTTCAACCCAGTCGATACAGTTTTGTCTGATAATGAGTGATGTTAGCCTGCGTTAATTTAAAACAAGCAATTGAGTATTTTTTAATTAAAATTATCAAATTTAACGTTTTGTGCCGTACGATCTTATCATGTAATTAATTATTATTTCTTCTAGTAATAAGTATTCTTATAGTAATAAAAATGTTTTGACAAGAGGAAGAAAATAATGCTAAATCATGTCCTCACTGGACATTATCCTAAGAAGAACGTCATGAATATGCAAACGAACATGCGATCACCAAGATTCGATCCTCGGTGTTTCAGTATTTCCCAGTTAATACGATAATATTTCTCAACAAAAAGCCAGAAGTAAATTATTTGATGTTTAAAATTTTTTTTGAAATGCAGTATCTTTTGATTGTCTATATTCAACACGATACAGTTACTGGAGAGGGTACATACAAAACGACGTGTTTTAAATATATTAATATATAAATTTCTAAACAGCCATAAGATGTAGCGTAATTGATGTTTGGACTCGGGAAGCTGATTTTCTATAAAACAACTACAAGGATTTACAAATATCATTTACTCCGAAAAAATAAATATTAACATAAATTCATGAAATATAGGGCAAAATGCCGAACCCTACTTATGCTACCTGATCCGGGCTGTTCACCTTCCACACAAAAAGAAGGAAAGAGTAACTACAGCATCAAGGAACCTTTATTAACATTCCGATAAAATGAGAATTTCAAAGAAATGGATTATATTAACCCAACATCTATCGTGCGCGTGCTGAAACAACACTGCTGACACATTCCTCGATGTGGCGTCTCTAAGCAACCCATCCCGTTCCATCCCAACCCATCGTTCTCACGCCGCGGGATAATTTTGTTTTTCGTTCGGACTACGCAGAGACTGTTCATCCAAGGCTGCACAGATATATTATATTATAGTCTGAGGAAAGGCAGTAAAGGGTTATTTCTGGCAAATGGATAAGAGATGAAAGAAGCCGAAGGAGAAAGGAAAGAGGGAAATTTCTGAATAACGAAATTTAAAGGGAGGAGCGAAAAAAGCGGAGGTAAAGAGATGCAAACGGGAGGGAAAGGGAACCACCGAAAGAATTTATCGCCAAGTGAAAATTACGCTAAGGTCCTTACGGTCATTATATATACGCACGCGCTGAGTGGGGATCAGACCGAATTTGTGAAGGTCAAACGTGAAATGAGTTAGGGCAAAAAAACACGGGAGAGAAAAACGGTGATGTTAATGCGTGTATAACGGGGGAAAAGAGGATGTCGGGCAAAAGCGCCTGTCGCCGTTACACGGAGAGGGATGGGAAAATAGTGTAGGGAAAGGAGGATAAAAGTTGTTGCTAAAAACGCATAATTTAATTTCGCAAAATGAATTCTTTTGAGAGCGGAATTGCGTTCTAGTGGAGTGAAAAAGTGGGAAAGGCTTTGCGTCATGAGTGTAGCGAAGAGACACATGGAAAACAGCTTTTATAAGCGTGTGCATGCCTAATTCTTCGCAAGTTAGCGTTCATTATTCGTTTAGATTGTTTCTTATACGACCGCGGCATTGTAGGTAAAAGTGCTCCCGCGTTGAATGATAAAACAGAATTAAAGTGAATGTTGAATGTGTTTATACGGTGTGTGAGAGAACGGATGTTGTAAACATTTTCTGATGAGTTTTTGGGGTCATTAAATAGCAGCCGATAAATTCATACTTTCACCGTAGGGTTTTACATAAATGTTAAGATTCTCCTCCACCTTCAGGAACCTCATACGTAATGATCTGACATAATGAATTTCGGGCAATCCATCAACCTAACACTTTGATATTAAAATATTCATTCCAATAATATATCCCTAAAGGGTCGCATTATTTTAATCATTAAAGTACTTAAGTTTTCTCAATAGGCTATGATGCACCATGGAAACTTGACTAAACGACTTTCGGGGTTCTTTATTTACAAATATATAATCGCGAATCATGCTTATCTAAGTGTAAAATAGTAAAGCATAATTTGTCGACAAACGAAAACACAATTCTATAAGTCACCAAAATGAGAGGATTCTTGAGTTATGGAGACAAATTAAGAATTTCTGAGTTACGATCCAAGCAACTTTCTTTTACCGGCGGCGGTAAAGGAATGGTATGAATGCTACCTCTCCAACTCCCGGGTTTGAGTGCCGGATAATTGGATATTATTTTCGTTGGAATGGCTGTGCGTTCGACTATTGCTACCGTTCTTGCCACTCCTATAATTTTTTAATAAAAGGGTGTTTAAGAGGGCACTGGGAAAATAAAATGAATATTAAAAAATGAAGATTGAATGGACCGAAAAACAAAGTTGAAGGCGGTTATTCCTTTGAAATTGGTAAAACTTTAGAGATACGAAAATCGATAATTAATCATTATCAGTAGAATATTGCTAAAGTGTGGCATTTTCACACTTAGAAGGATAAGGATATAAGAGGCCATTCGTATCGGAAGCAACTCTTATTATTTCTTTCATGCATATTTAATCGAGTGATCTTCTATTTGCTGATTTTCTTGTATTTCGCGCATTATAAATTAGGAATTATACACAAAGGATGCTTTCCTCGTCCTAGAAATACAAAAAAAATTCTCCAATCCATCAGTACTGCTGTTGTGAAAAGAAATAAAAATAAACAGTAATTATACGAAAAAGTATAAGAATATCAATCCCAATAGAGTACAATTACAACGCAAAACTTTGATAAATATTAAAGCAAAGAAATTTATCGGAAGAATCTTTAAACTAATTCCATAGAAAATCTTCTTTCAAAATGAATGATGGTTAGTACAGTCGAATTACACCTATATGACTGATGACGCTACGAAATCGCAAGTGTATTTCCATTTTTCTTTTTCGAAAACATCCTTTCTATGGATACGTCTGAGTTCTCGAACCCTCCAAAGCAGTGGCATCTCCGATACTCTCCTTATTTTTAGTCTTCTTGAGAGTCGATAGAATCGGAAAAAGGAAGAAACTTGGAAAGGCAGACAGAGGGACTGCCATGAGAAATGGTGAATGGGGAGAAAGTGGAGAAGTGGACTCGAAGGAAAAAGATCCTTGGGAGGGAAAGAATATTGGAGGTCGTAGAGTAGAGTGATCAGCGGATCTATATTTGTAGTGGGTGTCATACTAAGAATTACGAAAATGACGACACGGAAGAATTTTGCAACCAAAAGTTTGCAGCTGTTCAATGATGACATCTGCACGTTCTTAGGGTTCTTTCAAAATATTTATAAATATAAATAGTAAAGGTTTGCAAAAATTTCAAAACTTAAATAACCATGAAATCATTAACCTTAGTATTACGTCTGATCAAACATATAACAAATAAAATAGCACGAAAATACCCCAAAGGAATGCGTTAACGGTTTTTGAAACTGAATTTATTTGTCCAAAGAAATTACTGTGTAAATAAATCCAACCTTTCATTTTCCCTATCCGGATAGTCATTTTTCCGTGGGTGGTATTGGAAAGAAGTAGATATGATGTAGTAATTGGATTTTTCTAGTCCACAGTTTCTAAGATTACATTCAAGAACTATATAAATTGTCTGAAAGGGAGGGTTGACATTTCAATGAATATCTACAGCCCTACGTGCAAATTGTGATATAAAATAACTCACGGTTTTGATCCCTCCCTCTGGTGAACACGATTCTTACCTGTAAAACAAAAACAAGAGAATTAGAAGGGGAAAATAAGATGCGGGAAATGATATTAATTATAAAATTAACTCTTGGAATATACATCTTTCTTACTAGAGAGATAAACTAAATCATTAAGCTAGGAAGTATATATGAGTGGATATATTAAAAGGAGATATTTGGCATTTATTGCAGTAAATGATTTTTCAAGACTATGATGATTGTTTCCTGAAGACTGTGCAGCTAGATAATATCTGATACTGTTCATCAATTTATAATAAATCACATTTTCAAGTTGGAATCACTACTGATCTTACTTTCCCGACCTAATTTACTTAGATTAACCTCAAAATAAAGTAAAAGAATTGCCTCCTTGGTCGATTTAAATTTAAATTAATCATCCTTAAATCTTTCTATGTATTGAAAGGGTGAAAGGTGACTTTTTCCAAATTAGCAAGCACCTCGGAAAATTCCCAAGGAAATCCGGAAATGACATAAGTCTAACAACACCAATATTTTAATGAATACATGGTACTCCCGGAAAGTGGAAGGTTCTGGTTTCAAGTTCAATTCTTGTCAGATTATTTTCATGTCCGTTTTTATTTGGGACCTTTCTCTCTAAACTTTAATATTTTAGAGTAATGAACCTATTTTGATAAAGGTATTCACAATTTTGAGATAAAATGGCTTCCTATGTTACTTGCATCTACATTAGTACCCTTGAAGTATTTCTGTGTTATAAAGGCAGGTAAGCTAGCTGCCAAATAGACAAGAATCTTATGTTACTAAATGCCCGATATTTCCCCTCAGGAGAAAAAAGGTTTGACAGGACCGGGTTCTCCCTCTTGGGAAATATCGGGCATTATTTGTTTGTAGAAATAGCAATATAATTAACTTAGGAACTCCTGGGGGAAGGGTGTTCTTTAACAGACATGTCGATGGAAAGGGTCATTAAAACGAGACGAGGGAGACTGACAATTCACATTTTCCATTCACTATTTAGGTAACGTCATTATGCACGGATATCTCTGGGATGGGTTTGTATGGGAGGTTCTCCAATAAAAATATCTCATTCAAAAAACAACAGACTCCACAAAAAATACATTCTAGAGCAATATAATTCATCCATAATCGATGACTCAACTAAATGACATTCGAAAATTTTAATCGAAGTCACTGAAGTTTAAGCGGATGAAACAATAAACATTAATATTTACGTTCAGTTGTGGTGTAAACATTAGATATTATACAAGATAACTACATCATAATATCTGAAAAATAATTTCAATAATTCAGGAATTCCACACTAAATAGTGAAGGTGATAATGGTCACGGTTTTATGGTTTACTCATAATTCTCCGAACATAATTTTGAAGTGATGGCGTCATCATCTTGCATATAAAATGTTTCAGGAAGAGAATGTTCCATGAAAATGCAAATTGGCTGGGGAAGATATGAAAGGGAATAACCATGAATATAGTGGGAATTACATGTTGGATGAAAGATAGTCTAAACTCATGTATCAGATCCTCTAGTTTCCGAGCATTTGTGAGGCGAGTTCCACTACCGCATTCGATACTACGTAACTCGATGGTGCTTGGTTGGGCTCCCGGGTAGCCAATTGGTCAAACGTTGTACTTCGGTGAACGTGATCTCGGGTTCGAATCCCGGTGGGGGTGTACGTGCGAAAGCATTTATTGAAGCACTTTTAATGATACAACTAATACTACTCGATGGTGCTTGTAATATATTCACAGCAAATTTAATGTAATAAAAGGTAATAATATACGAGATTCATGAAAGGGTAACTTGGATACAACCTGAGAGATGGACTAATTGTAAGATAAAAAGGGAATACAAACAATATCGATAGAATTCCAAATAAAAATTAAGGAAAATTAATAATTACGCAGTAAAGGTACATATATTTTTTAGGAATGCGTTGGATGTGTTTTATTCAATCCTCCGCAGCACTTATTTGATCTTCGTGTCTTTCTACTCTTTCCATATCCATTACAATTTACGTACTTCTCGATCCTTTACGGTTGGTACTATGGCTTCATATTCATCTTCCACGAATAAATAGGGCATTTTTAGAAACAGAAAGTTGATTATGGCAGCGGCAAATTTGGAAAAGAGGGAGACTAAGGAGCCTTGCACAATCATTCTGGAATGTACCTTAAAAATGAGGAAGGAATTCGCGATTTCATGGGACCACGGGGACTAGTACCATAGACGGTAGTGCCTCCGTACAGATTCTAAATAAAAAAACATAAACGACGAAGGACACCAATGTGTTCCAGGAGATCGAAATTTCTAATTATTACCGCACGGGGGCGTCCTAAATCCCCATCCCGTGATACAGCGCATGGAAAGAGCTCGAAAAATGTTACGTGAAAAGAGCTGAAGCTGCCACTTCGCAATATAGCAATGTAATGAGATAATGGATGGAGCGAAAAAAATACGTTCCGAAGCTTTTGTGAGTGTGTAGATTTAGAGGGCGATGTTGGATCAGATCCAGTAAAGTTCTATTGGCTCTTTCGAGTTCCCTGAAAACCCTAGCGATTGCGTAGAGTCCAATATTTGCGATCGCCCTGGTTTTATTTTCGAGAGGTTCTATCCATAGACATCTCATGTGGGAACATTCTGCAGAAACGAGTCCATTAATGATTTGAGTTTTGGATTGGTTGTTTTCGTGGCAGAGGCTGCTTTGGTTCGATAGCCATGTTCGGATGCCATTTATTTAATTCTGCAGATTCATCCTTTCCCGAGTCTGAAACTTTTCCGCTTACCAGAATCGCTACCAGGGGAAAGAGACGTCGACTTCCCTAACATATTTTTATGTAGGCCATAAGTGATCTAAGTAAATGGGAAAAGATGGAAAGAGATGTTCACGAAACACTCGAGGAATCTTCCTCTTTGTTTGGTATGATTACGAGGAAAACGAGAGGGAAATCTGTTTTTATCATTCCAGTCGCATTCCAGTAGATTGTGTGGGTATAATATTCCTAGCAATCACAAACTCAATATGAGCTCTGCTATCTTACAGTTTTCCCAAGCGATCAAAGTCATTTCTGTCTCTAAAACTGCAGACCTTGTCTGTCTGGAAAATCAAACGAATCACGTTGAATTTTCGATTCTCTAGTTATTGATAGGGATAGGATGCACCGATGATCATAAAACATTTACATGATGATAAACCAAACTTTCTCCTTTACTTTTTATTATGCTTGTAATTTACATAAATAAAATTAATTATCTAATTATTATTACGCACATAATCTTATTTTTTGAGCGCTTCGTGAACTCATTCGAAGTTTTTTTTTCACCCAACCATGTATCTTTCAGGTATCAACTATTTCATTATAGACGTATTCCTATTGCTTTTTTCTATGGACATAGAAAAGATCTTGCACAAGCCCCGCTTATGTTCGAACGCAAAAATTATGCGCTACTTATGCGCTTTTTGTGTTTGATTTTTTAAAAAGACCGCGGAAAATCACGAAGAGAAAATCATTTACTTGTCTTACTTCTAATGTTTTTATTTTAAAGTATTATTTAACACTAAAAGCAAACCTCAATGCACGTGTACTGCAATAATGATGTAATAAAAATATTTTGTACATTTTGTATATTTTGAGGTACATTCTCTGGATTTATTTAATTTGCTCGTCTCAACCAAAATATAAACGACAAAGGTAAATTACGACAAAGGTAAATTACGAAGGTTCGAAGATAAAAAAGCTTTTCTGCGATCCAGGCCCACCCAGGCTCGCACCCAGGGGAAGGCTGACTGGCTTTAGTCCTCCCCAATGTTTCTACAAATATTTCATTCAGGACCAAATTCTCAAGGGTTTTATTAACAAATTTTTATACGCTTAAATTACAACTGTATTAATTAAAATATTTTTATGATGTATAGATATGTTATGATATTTTTATCAATATTGTGATACTTTTTGCTCTATTCTTTTATGTATCCTCAAAAATATATGTATTCCTATGTATACTATATTTTTTAAATTTATGATGTATAGATATGTTGTGATGTTTTATTTTTATCAATATTGTGATATTTTATGTTCTATTTCTTTATATATCCTTTAAAAATGTATGTTTTTTGTGTATTCTATGTATTTATTATGTATCCTATAGAAAGAGGGCATTTTTATGCCCGTTTATTAAATCTATTCTATAACTTAGTATGCAATACTTTTTTAAGATAAGAATCAATTATTTCCCATCACATCGTAAATTGAACCGCGTTCAAGAGATTATTTGTTACAATCCTTAAGTTCAGCCTCCTTTATTATTGCTCTTAGTGTTAATTTTTACCCAGAGCATTACAATAAACTATTTCTATCCCCTTCCCAAGCGAAAATTCTGGATGCGCTCCTGTCTTCACCTAAAGCGAGAAACGGACAAACATTTCAGAAGTGAAAGCACGAGTACCGTGTAGCCATTCGCTGCGAGTACATCTGAACACATCCTTTCTCCTCCAGCTTTCGCGGAATTTATCGGCACCTGGAATCGCCTCCCAGATCGGATGTAATATTCATCCGGTAGCGCGCCCCGAGAAAACCTGGTGTAAACGTGTGAGAAGGGGAAGGACTTAGTTCTCAGCGACTAATCGACGCGCGAGGAAAAAAGGGCAGTTAATAACGAGATTTGTCCGCTTTCCAGAGTCCTTTTCAGTCCTCCAGCACCTCTGCTGTGTTGTGTACACCCAAAAATCGCCCCGGGAATAGTAATTGGCTCTCGTGTGGGAATCCATCCATATCTTCTGCATATATGACCCGGTTCTGTTTATTTTTCATTCTTTGTCTCGCGCGCCTCCCCGCGGAAAAAACTGACAAACGCTTTAACTTAACATGTCCTCGGAACCTGTTCCAGTACCTCGGGAAAAAGCTAGGCTATTATTGGTTTTATCTTCAGGCTTCGAAGTCTCTTATACATACATTCGAGCGATGGGAAAAAATGAGGACACGGTGAGAAAGGCTTCGGGATTTTACGCAAATGAGCTTCCACACGCCCCCGTCCTCTTCCCCCAACGTTTCCATCCACATCGCAGAGTTTTTTATCGCATCACCCGGAGCAACATCAAACACACTCTTGCGCATTTTTATGGTGCTAAAGATTCCGCCGAACAAACTCTCCCGTTTGGGAGAAAACTGGTTGAAGATGTGACCATTCACGCGAATATCCGAATTATAAAAGGTGAGGTGCGTATTGGTTCCTCAGGATAGACTAGTTTAGCGGTGTGTCACAGTGGATTCAATCCTTTGGATGGGGATTAGAGTGTATGAGCTTTTCCAAAATTTCATCCACGGCTGATGGATTCCGTGATTTTCTCTTTCTACTATCGTAAATTTCGAGATAAAGTCACGAACATAAAAAAAAAGAAATTCACGTAAAGGGGAAATGATTTCTGCTATTTCTTGGCTGTATTTTTCGGTTTTATTTGGAAGAACTTGCTTTATATGAATTTATAAAGTAAAAACTTCTTTCTATTATATACATGTATGAATACAAAATAGGAAATGACTGAACGTGACATTTGATGCGGTAGTTGATAATGATATTGTGTTTCTTTAGAAATATCCTGAATCGTGTGAAAAGCACAATTATGCCACTTAACCAATCTTGCAGAACGCTAAAAATTTGTACCATAACGAGAGCCTGGTAGTAAAGCATAGGTGTTGTCTAATCAGGGCCAAATTTCTTGAGAAAAATCTGCAATTGCTACTAACGGATAGCATTGTAAAATCATTACTAAGATCATATTCCATTGGTAAAGTAATTTTTTTTGTTTTAGAAACGTCCAATGTAACACTGACTGCAATAATAAACGAAATAGAAGAAGTCTGCCATAGCCGGGACTCGAACCCGGGTCTCTTAATTACAGGGCGGGTTCCCTATCAAACTAAGTTACCACGAAAGAAATATATCTCCCTTGATTTCTGAGGTTACGATGGGAGACTGCGTAGACGGAGATATTGTTCTGTCGTGATAGCTTAGTAGGTCAGAGCAAAAGCCTTGAAAGTGAGAGACTCGGGTTCGACACCCAGCTACGCCATTTTTTTCATTCGTACATTTGTTAATCTGAAACCAAGCATGTGAGCCATTCGAGTGAGTCATCCTTGTCAGAAAGTATGTAGCAATGTTTCACTACTCTCCGCTATTAAAAGGTTCAAGGGTTCATGGGAATATCTTGGAACTCAAAGAGCTGAGTGGGAAAGGAGTTCTGAGAATTGTGTTCGGGACTTTTTGGTAATAACGACGAATTAAGTCCGTCACAGCAGAATACTCAGAATAATAGAAACTCTTTCAGGGTCTAGTAAAATCTCCCAGGTCATAATACGCGGAGCGACAGCAATTCTTATTAACGTAAAAGGCCACAACTTACATTTTTATGTCTAAACACACATCTAATTCCGAAAGCAATTTTCATTTCCGTTTATAAACTGAACCCAAGTCAATTGTGTAATCGCTGCTATAGAATATGGCATCACAGTTTCGTTTAAGACATACATTTACATTATTTGATGCGTCATAAGTTCATTTTAATGAGAAAGCAAATATGACTATTTTCGATTGCCATAAGCAGACTGAGGAGATGGGATCATAGGATAGGATAGGATAGGATCATATATGGTAAATACTATGGTAAATATGGTCACTTCATATGCTCTAAGTAATTTCATTATGAATGAAATTCATAAATGCGTAAAATAACAACAAGGAGTTTAATTAAAAGCTATTAGTCAACAAGGCGATTTATCATTAAATAGTTATTCTATTCAATTCTGCTTTCGTTGCCAAATCATATAGGTGTCCAGTTAACAAATCCTTCTTATGCTGCATTACTTCCAAAATTACCAAATATTTAGGGTACGAGTTTACAAATGCACTAAAATTCGCGAGATATTCCATCCTACTCAGGAGTTAGTTATCATAAAAAATAATATTTATTCATCCGCGGTGCATTGTGTCTAATTACTAGGACATTTGAAACGAAACCATTGCCTCTTTGGTTTAAGAACTAAATAAATTTGAGTCGAGGCTGTAAAAGAAGGGAACGAAAAGCTCTGCCTTAAAGTATTTCCGAAATTATCTCCCTTTCCGAGAATGAAGAAAGCGTAAAATGCTTGAAAGAATAAAACGCGCCTTAATGTTGGAAGACAAGAAATATGACTAATCATCGGTTGGCATTCATTATTCCTTTCAGACTCCCTCACCCATCTCCGCCCGCATTTTTTCCCAACCGCACTCTTCTCTTTCACTCCTTTCTTTACGCATTTTTGCCTCTCCATTATCCTCAATTTTCATCGCAATTTCCTCCGCACTCTCCCTCTTTGTCCTGTTCATCTCAATCTCTGTTAATTTTCTACCAGATTATAACCCATCCCTTCACGCTTTCATTCCCGCTCTCGCCTTCTATTCACCACTCCCTTCGCTCTCTTTATTAATCCATTTTCTTCTCCCTGTATTCCTCTCCTTGTATGACTCTCATTAACTCTCGTCGCTCTCAACTCCACGCAACCTCTTCCACCGCACTGTGCTCACGCAGTACTCAGTCATTCTAATGTTTTTCCTCATCCTCTAATTTACAGGTTGTAATGCATTATTCCCGGGTCCTTCGCACTCTCGCTCTTCAGAATCCTTCCTTCCGTCTTTCCCTTTTTTGATTTATGTTTCTTTCCGCAGCTTCCTTCCTCTCCACTCTTCCACATTCGTCTCTCCACTCTCGCTCCCTCCAATCCCTTACTCTCCACTTTTTCTCTGCCACAAACCGAGGATACACCACTTCTTTCTATCATTTTCTCTGTAGCGACATTCTTTTTCGACACTTTTGCGTTTCTTTACCCTCCAAAGCCACCGGGGTTGCTCTCTCTCCTTTCACATAATGCTTTTTAGGTAATGTG
Source organism: Ladona fulva (assembly GCA_000376725.2). NCBI lineage: Eukaryota > Metazoa > Arthropoda > Insecta > Odonata > Libellulidae > Ladona > Ladona fulva. The sequence goes on along the minus strand of KZ308131.1, from coordinate 2,031,343 downwards.
AGCAATTACGTGATGGGATACGTCGTACCTACAATCGCGAACGTGATAGATGAAATGAAAATGTCGTTTCGTTCACGCTAACATTTCCGCAAGAAATTCTGTTTTTACCATGTTCGTGAATAAATATGACAGAAAGAAAATTCATGAACTGTTTACTCTGCTGGATTAGAAGGACATAAAAGAATGTTACAGTGGCTTCATCAGTTTATGTTGCGCTATTTTTAACTTGGGTACTCTTCAATTTGACGAAGTATGGTAAAATGGTTACATTAATGGATCTCATGAAAAATACATTACACCTTGTTGGAAATTCTCTCAGTACCTACCTGCTATCTAACAACGGGGGTATCGCCTTTGTACAACTCGGATTCTTTCGAGGCATTTCTAAAATAATGTAATAAATAATTTTTCGTGCATTGACTATCACTCACAGCTATCTGATCGTTGAGAGATGCTTAAGAATAGAGTTCCTTTAGATTCATCTCCATTTAATGACATAATTCTCATTTTCTTTCTCCAATCATTTCCTGATATTTTTATTAATAAATAGATTATCATTCAATTTTTTCATGGCATCGCCAGAAATTCTTCCTTTCGTAATGTATAGGAAATTAAAAAAAAGGTATTTCGTACACAGTATCCTTATCGCAATGAATAAATCACAAAAAATATGCTAATCAAAATATTTTAGTGATAGATATATGGTGAATTGCAACATTTATCCCTCATACCTAGGGATAAAGACTCTAGGGTTAAATGCTTATTTAAAAAATTGCGTTCCTTACTTTTTTCCCTCGTTATTAATATTGGGCCCCATTTCTCTACAAATTACTCAATTAAGGGTCGTTAATAAATATAATTAAGTAATCATAAATCCATTTTTGTTGAAAGAAGAGAATTTGGATATTTTTTAAACGGATGAAAACATCTTTCGACATTGAATTGAATATTATTCAGTCATTACAAGCAGAGGAGGGAGATTGATTCCGCATCATCGTTAATGTATCGTTCATCCTTTCCGAAAATGAAAGACTGAATCTGTAGCAAAAGGTAAAGTGCAAACTTCCATTCACTGCAAAATCGCACGTAGAGATAATGTTGGGCCGAAAAAAATTGGAGAAAAGACGTGGGAAACAATTAGGACCGTCATTTGGCCCGTTATAGCTGTGCACGTATACACTGTAGCAGTACGCGCTTGTAACTGCGTAGCAATTTTACGGGGTGCGTAATTCATCGCTCCCAGACCGTGAAAACTCACGCAGATCCTTAAAAACGAAACGTACAACTCGTTCACGCAGTTTTTTCTCACTTGCAGCATCTCGCTTCCCCACTATTGCTCTCTCTGCTTTATCTTCTGCATCTCTTCAAACTCACATCTTTTCAAAAACCTCGCGCCCCGTGTTTTTAATCCATTCCTCCAACATTCAATGCCACTCTCCTTCGAATCACGCCTTCTCCCCACGAACTTTCCTACACTTAGGCGCCCCGTCCTCTTGCTTCCCTTTTCACCCCCTGCAAACTTCCATTCTTGCCCAAATCCTTGCTGTGCAACAAACAATGTCGAAGCACTTGCGACTCCCCTGGGGGTACCGTTGGTGTTTGAGGGAATGCTCGGGGTGCGGAAAACAGAGAATACGTTTCCGAACGCAATATATTCAGGAAAAGCCGTCGAAAGTAATCCGGCGAAAAAGAAAACGTGAGGCTTTAATGGACTCCGCGTTATCTGTTTTTAACTCCTTCTAGTTTATTTTCTGGGAGGAACGCGCTAAAGCGTGAACCATTCAGGAAGGAAAGGGAGGCAGTACTGTGAGCAGACATTTTCAGTGGTTATGTCTCGTACGTTTTACGAGTGGAGCTTTTAATTCTTTGGAGACATTAAAGTTCCACCGTAATTTTCGGTGTTCTTTGCTGGGAATGTACCGTCTTGGTAACGTCTTGAGGTCTGTGCCTTCGTTCGTCCAAGTATAGCACCTTCGGAGCATACGTTTAAGGCCTAACATTGGGATATAGGGGAAATAATGATGCCATGCAAATAGCTGAGGATTTCCTTTCTAATTTTAGCGACGAATGCAATCTACTCCAGCCTGAACAACCAAGGGGTACGAAAAATATGAAAAATAGAAAAAAAGCAGTAAAAATACAAAAGGAAACTGACATGAATCTCACAAATAAAAATGAAAACGATTCGTAAAGTTAAAACACTAACCTTGCTGCTAGTAAAGGTTTTACGTGTTTAGACCTCATCTTGTGTATGCATGTAGTGTATTGAACTCTACCAAAAAGTGTTGTATTCGGAAATTAGAAAACATAAAACGAAAGACGGTACTGTTTCTAAATTATTGCTACGAAAAATCAGTGAGTATCTCTCACATGTTTCAGGGCGCAGGATGCGAATCTCTAGAAGATAGAAGATTTAACAAAGGCTTAGTTTACTTAATAAGTTCATATAATGCTTGCTCGTGGAAGATGTAACCAATATTACACGTCCTCCTTGTTACATAGGGGTTCCTGATGTTGAGAGGAAAATCAGAAAAATAGGTACTTTAAATAGTAGTTTCCAGAATTCATTTTTTCCACGAACGATACGCGAAGGTAATCGATCAGGGAAGTAGAGTCATAGTGTATGCACCCCCAGCCTCACCCCGAAAAGCACTTTGCAGGGTACATATCTGGATGTAGCCTAATAATTGAGGTTTGTGCAAAATTCAATTTTTAATGTGTTATTATATTAGGAAAGATGAATATCGAAGCCCCTTTCAACATCTTTGATTTCTTTTGGTAACGAGATTACTTTTCAACGCATTTCACAGACGGGAACATTAATTCAAGGGTATCAAGAAAAGGGAAAAAAACTATTTCGTCAGTGGAGTAAAACAGAAGAACAACATTTCTTATATTACTTAAAGCTTGAATTTTACCGCATGGATTCGTTTTTCCGTGATGTGAAACATACTGGCGTTCTTCATTGACTGATAAATACAAATGATATTTGTCTGCCACACGCCGGAAGGCGGCTTGCAGGGTACTTATGTAGATGTAGATGTAGATATTTTCCCCTCCTCGAGGGAGATGTATGAACATCTTACATCCGGACATAAATATTCAAAATGAGCTTCATTTGGATATATTTACAATTATCAGCATGACGGCTGATCGGATCCCAAACCCCAGTTACCAAGAGTTTTGGAAAGAAAATAAGGCACATTATACCAGGTGAGAATGAAGTAGTTTCCATTGATTCCCTCTATGAGCCAGAATGAGGAAAAGGTCGTCGTAAGTGCATCAGAATAACCCTATGAAAATTACTCTTTTTATAGCATTTACGAGGAGTGACTAGAATTAATATCATTGCTAAGAATCACTAAAAGTTTTGGAAAGGAAATTAGACAAGGTGAGAATGAAGTAGATTCCTTTGATTCCCTCTATGAGCCAGAATACTATGAGAGAAAGAGGTCGAATAAGAACAACCCTATGAGAATGACTCTTTTTACAGCATATGCGAGAAGTTACTAGAGTTAACATCATTACTGCGTATCACTGTCTAACGCCTGTCTATAATCACTCTCACAATGTATGAAGTATTAAAATTATTGAGGCAAAAAATAATATTCAGGGACATTAAAATGGTCCGTTCCTTTTTACAACATATTCTACGCAAATAGTAACGGAAAACCTAAAATGAAATGATTTGGAAGGTTTATAGGAAAACGAAAGATTCCTAAACCGTAAGATTGTAATCCTATTCGTTTCCAAAGTATCTTCTTATGGAACTTTGTAAGAGTCGACCTCCTTATCGCGGAGTTTCAATCACAGTAGCGAGAATTGCATTCAACGCACGCAGACGGAAAAACAGTCAAACAATCCCTTACCGCGAGCAGACAGCAATGCCTAGGTTTGAAAGAAGAAATGCCGGAAACTACAACGTGAACACAAAGAAACGTAAAGCTTCTTTGCAGGAGACACTACATCCTGACGCTTTTAACATTTTATAAGTCGCAGGCGAGGAGACGGTTCGACCCAACTGATCGAAACAGGAGAAAGAAAATACTTCTGCGTTTCTTCGGTACTCAGTTTGCAAGGATATTTGAAGTTAAAACAGACTATGCAGGAGGGCTGCGTGGAGAATAGAGACTTTTTATTCTGTAACACTATAGAAAATTCATTTATCACGTTCAAAGTTTCTCGTAGAGGTGTTCGCCGTCGTGAATTGACATAACAATATTCTAACAAGTCAGGTTCGATTCCTTGACTTTAGACTTTTCACCGATGATCCTCTATAGCATGCTGCACGCTTTACATTGGCATTTCATGCAAATACAGGGGAATGACGCCTGACTCAAACACTGACCCTTTGAGGGAATTTAATGTCTTCTCGGAATTGTTTCGTCCACTTTGAACGCACACTTTCTTTTCCACCATGAAGCCAAGGTGAGAAGAAAAACTCAGACAGGATAAAAAACTTAATAATTCAAAGTTATGTGCACGAGATAAACAATTTATATCAAAAAGTAAGTTATTTCCTTTTAAATCCGGTGGTTATTTCCGGTACTCTCCATTCAAATAACAGAATGAGACTTCATTCATCGATACGTATAATGTTTTTATAATACTACAACTGAAGTCTGTAAGTGCTACGCATANGGAAGAAAAAAAGCTGTAAATAATTAGTTTTAGTTATACCTTCATCATCTAGTTTAGTTTAGGTTAGGTTAGATTACTTCAAATATAAGAGCCTATCTCCACTACTTCCTAGAATAATAAACAAATGTCGCTGTTTAACATTACTTACAAACAAGTATAACTTGAACGAATTTCTTGTTATTTTATTGCTGATTTCCCCCTATAATTAGCTAAATATTAATTTCGTCGAATACTATTTATAATCCTTCACAGAATCTGGCATGGTATTATGGAAATCCATAACGGAAAGACACTCATTAAATGGTACTTTCTCCAAAAGTTTTAAACTTGTGAAAAAAGTCCTACTGAGTGTCTTACTATATTTAATCCGTTAGGTTAAAAAATATGTCTCTACTGGCAATTGATAGAGTTATGAGATAATTACTGTATGAAATACATCCGAAATAAACGCCTCTAAGAGAGAATATAGATTTTTTCTCAATAATGTCTTGATTTTAATGGCATTGTCTGGAGACAGAGAGACTGAATAGGAAACAGGAAGATTGAGATCGGAAACGAAATTTTCAACTCAGAAGATTGTATTAAATAAGCTGTCACAGAGATCAGAAAATGATTCCCTCAGAGTCTTAAAAAGTTAGGTATTCAATATCAAATGAAAATAGCGATTAAATAGTTCAAAATTTCCAGTTAGCTACCTGCATAAAATGCGTGTCTTCCGTATGCACTTGGGTACCAAGAGCGTTAGAGAAGTCGAAAATTTTACAAGTATGTATGTCGCACGCGAAAGAAAAGGGAATTATATTTGGTAGGAATACATGTGAGTGGAATATTACTAAAAGCGGGCAAAGAAACTCGAGTATGCGGGCACCAGTAGATGTGGGGAGGAAGGTCTGCCAGAATAATAAGAACAGGAAACAGGTGCGGTAGTGAGGGTAGGTCGAGATAGCAGCGACCACTCTTAGAGGACGGCGGAATTAAATGGAAGATCTGGAGTTGATGAGACGTTTAACAGAAAACAGGGTTGTATATGGGCATACCAAAGTGGTGATGAGCGATGCTGAGATATGATAAACCACTAAATGCGGGAGAATATATCATCAGCCTCCGCCATAATTATACACCGCGTGAGATTTTGGACACATTATTTGAACCAGCCATAAATTAAGAAAATTAATGAAGAGATTATGTAATTAGACGTAATAAGGAAATGACCAGGTATGGGCTAATGTATCAAGTTCCTAACAGATTGATGGTAGTCCGCAGCTAATTCCAAGGGCATTAATAGATGCAACATTGAATAACTCAGTTGTAACTATCACAGCTCCAGTAAAAGTACTAGTTTTGCCTGAAAATAGAAATGTTAAATGTAAAGAAATTTCAGAAAAGTCTTGTATGAATATAGCCCAATTTCGATAAAAACTAAGAGACCAATAATTGAATTATTGAGAGTAGATTGAACATTTATCTTCAAAATCGTGACGGTAGGTGTAGGCTACTGCATTATCCATTATTTGAGAATCTTTGATAAGTAAAATAACATAAGCTAGAAAAAATATTACGAAACAGCACACATGCTTCCTGCTGTATATTAGTACTGTAATATTTTAAAATTTTTATAGCAACGGGACGAAGAAAATTTCAAATCCTACATGCAGCTACATCAAGTAATAAACTTACGGTGAGTTAAGAAAGTTTAACGCCTTCAACTTGGTGATAAAAATATTTCTTATGATTTTGGACGGTATTTTCAAATTAAAAGAATATTAAAGAATGCATACCCTCAGTAGAAACTCATGGCACTAAATTCTCATTCGCGAAAGTTGCACTTGTAACGTGCATCATCCCCATTATCGACTATGAAAGCAAACTCTTAACATCGTGAAATATATGGCAAAACAAAAGAAGAAAAAAGAAGCCGAAATAAAAGCATCCTATCAAACGGATAGCAGAAATAAAGTCAGCGATGGAGATGACATCCAAATTAAAAGTGCTGCTTTATCCTAATAAAAGCGCGAAAGATGGATGGGAGAGAGAAATATGAGAAGTTTCCAGATCGAAGAATCAAGAGAGAAGAAAGAGATAAGCTCACAGTGGGAGACAAAGAATGATTTCATTAATCTTCTCGACCATTGTTTGGAAAGCATTTTGATTGCACTACCCCGCTCCGATCAAAGCCGCGGACCTATGTTTTGAATCAAACGTCTGCCATCGAGTGGTATTAAAAAAATCCCAGTTCCACACATTTCGACAGCCCTCCAAGTTTTTGTTTCCAGAAGAAGCGATAGCGCTCAAGAGTCTCCTGGAGAGCAGTGGAATGAGACCGAAAAGCCTCATCTCCCGGAGCACGTAAAGATTACCATGAATTCCACCAGATTTATTTCGAGTCCCTTTATTATGTCAGGCACTTGAGTCGTTTTTAGAAGTGTCGGGGAACGCAAGGGCATGTGTGTGGGTGAGACAGACGAGGTTCCGTGGCCTCTTGTTTTCGGGATCCCACAGGGACAACCCCTCGCACCGCCGCTTTTTCCTTTTTTACCCTCTTTGTTAAAAGAGGCTAAGGGTACGTATGAATGGGGAAGGAAGAGATGGAGGGGGTGAACAAAAGAAAGAAATCTCTTTTTTTTATACGCGGGGAGCATTAAGGGCAAGAGTATGATCGGGATGACGATAAAGCGTGAGGGTTACGGAGTAGAAGGGGGCAACCCTTTTCCGAACCATTGTTTTGAACGGTTTCAGTCTTCCCCAGAGATGACCGCTTATCTAGGCGATGTCCTTTGCAGGAGAGCACTCGTTACAGGCGCCACGATCTGTTCCGTTTGCCATGTTTCGAAAGAAGTCCCGCTGAAGAATACAGGAGGCGTCAAGTAAATGAAGCTGAGGAAGGACGAGAATTATGCATCCCTAGTGACTCTGTTCAGGAAGGGACTTCACTTTCAACGCCGAAATGACACAATAATACAATTCTAAAGAAAGCTCAGAATGGGAAATGCGTGAGCATTTAACCACCGAAATGAGCGACTTCACACATTGCTAAAAGTTAAACATTTTCCAATTTTATTGCTGATAAATTTTGGAGTTAGAAAAAAAGCTGTAAATAATTAGTTTTAGTTATACCTTCATCATCTAGTTTAGTTTAGGTTAGGTTAGATTACTTCAAATATAAGAGCCTATCTCCACTACTTCCTAGAATAATAAACAAATGTCGCTGTTTAACATTACTTACAAACAAGTATAACTTGAACGAATTTCTTGTTATTTTATTGCTGATTTCCCCCTATAATTAGCTAAATATTAATTTCGTCGAATACTATTTATAATCCTTCACAGAATCTGGCATGGTATTATGGAAATCCATAACGGAAAGACACTCATTAAATGGTACTTTCTCCAAAAGTTTTAAACTTGTGAAAAAAGTCCTACTGAGTGTCTTACTATATTTAATCCGTTAGGTTAAAAAATATGTCTCTACTGGCAATTGATAGAGTTATGAGATAATTACTGTATGAAATACATCCGAAATAATTTATTCATATACAAAATGGATACAGCACAGCTCTTTAATGATGCATAGGGCTACCAACTTTTTATAACTATGGTTCAATTTGAATATGATAACTTTTAAATATTTTAGAAAGGTTCTTATCCGCTGCCATTTTTAAGGGTGACCCTTGAAAACTGCACCAGAAGTTGTTGCAAAAACGTCGGAATTATTCAACAGAGGTACCCAAGAAGAGTTTCTGAGTTTAAAAGACCTTTCAATTCTAAACGCGCTACCTTTTCATCAAGGTTACAAAACAATTTTTTCTAATTTTTTAAAAATATGAACCTTAATGGTTTACTTTCATGTTACAGAAACTGCGAATTTTGCATAATTCATAATTTTGAAATAAAAAGAAAAGGTTGGTAAATAGATTAATCTAAATATCAAGATAGGATTAAGCTTGGAAAATTCATGGCGATGAAACCCGCCATTCATGACTGCACCCACAGTGAAATCAGATAGAAGGGAAAGGTGAGGTCACACGAGTCACGAAATACTTTAAGAGGTCGGTGACCTAAAACCGAAGCTGGACAATCTTAGGTACACTGTACATAAGATAAAAAGTTTGACTTGAAATAATGATGAAATTATCAAAGAATGCTAGGAGAAATTAAAAACTATTGATTAGTGATGCAGAAGATAGGTTCCTCCTATATCCAAGGATACAAATTACAAAAGTCGAATATCGTTTTAAAAATTTAAAAACCTAATACAAGGCGCCAAACCTTGGAGCAATAAATATTATGTAAAGCATTTTTTCGATAAATGGTATAAAAAATTAAGGAATTGTATTGATGTAAAATATAACATTTATATTGAGATTATTTGATATTTTATATTTTTCAGTAAGTAGTTATTCACTATCCTCAAATAATAATTGCCCTTGTAGTAATCCTTCAGCATTATTGTTTAATAATAAAATGTTATATAATAACTACTCGACGGATATCTCTTGCCTTTTTTACAAAATTTGATCGTGATGTCTTTAGTACTTAATAATCCGAAATATAAGCTTAAAGTATAGACCTAACGATTTTGTAAATGTCACTATATTTTAGGGAAAAAAACTTTTCCAATACCACCGTAACGTAAAGGATTCTCACGGACTCAAGCAACGGAGTTCGTTCTTATTTTACTTCCCACCTTATTCACTCTAACATCTCCTCATCACGCTCCATATGCAGGAATCGCGAAGCGTAATTACAAAATCGCAAAGGAAAACAAAAGGAACGCGCGAAGCGCTACGAAATAAAAGAAGGGGCGAGCGCGCTCATTCCTCGCGACCTGAAAGCTTTCATATTTCCTCCTTTCATCGTTGCCGTGCACGATTTCCTTCGGAAAAAAAGAAACACACGTAAGGGATCCGAAAAGGAGGTTTTTACTCCTCGCAGAGGTCGTCGTCTCCGTCAGGAAAAATGACATCGGGAGTGTCGTGGGTTCACATCTCGTAAGAGTGGGTCACCCCTAAAGGAAAGGCGATCGAAAGACAAAAGGGAAAAGTGAAACCGAGACGAGATGGAGAAAGTCAAAAAATAAGACGGTGGCATGCAGACTGTCCGTCGACTTCCTCGGAAGTGACATGGTCACGTGACAGGAATGAAGAGAGTGGAGCGCCCTGTGGGCAAAAAGTGGAACGACACCATTCATTTATTTTTCAGGAGTTGGCAGATGGGTCGGGACGTACACAAGAAAGAAGGGAAGATCGATGTCCCCTTAGAAGACGCGAGAGAAAACCAATACCCATCCGCCCTCGAAAATACGTCATATTTTTGGAGTTGTAGATTTTTATGACTGCTTATAATTTGCTAAAAATAAGCAGAGTTATGACTACCATTACACAATGATGGGAATGTAAGATCTTAAAGGACAATGGAAACCTAGGCATACAGTTCAGATTTATTTTCATATTTTCAAAACGTTGAGGCTTGCGTAACAACAGTCGATAACTTCGATTCTCGAGGTAAGCTACCTTCTGATTTCCAATCTCATTTTTAACGATTTCCGATTGGATATGCGGTTGCAATACTGAAAACCGCTCGCTCCAATTAAGCTTTTTCCCTTGCTTAGCTTTTGTGTTACTATACATTTTATAATGAAATCCTCAAGAAATACACATACCTCTCCTATTCATAGCTATCAAATTTTGCGTGAGCTGCCAAGTATTAAACATAAAAAAAAATTACCTAAAATAAATTAACTATAGTAACAAAGTAATTTATATAAACTGAAAAATAAGGAGACATTGTAGATTCATTGAAAACCTTTATTCGTATCTTGTCATGGAAAAAATAGAGATTACGCTTCAGGAACATTATAGATAGTACACTACAAAAAAGAGTCTTCATGATAATACCATTAATGATTGTGGGTCTGCATAAAATATGCGAGAAATATCCAGAAATATACCCGCCGTTACATATTTAAACTCTTGAAGTCTTCACTCTCACCATTATCAATAGACCAGTACCTAATACGGTAGAAGGATCTTTCCATATATCTCTTTAGTCACTACCTATGAGTTAGGTGACAGTATTTCCTGAACCCCAAGACATTGCAAAATTTAGACCCATCCTTTCTAACGTAATAACGAATGAATCCTTTGGAATATATTATCCCTTAATTTAGATAGCATCTCTTCTCCCACATTCTGGAAATCATTAGGTCACATAATCTCTCCTGAAGGTCCCTTTCTCTCCCTGAAATCTTCAATTTCACCAGAATCCTCTTTCCGCTTGGATATTATTTTCGGGGGATCTATTTCCTCTTTGAAGCGGACCCTCGCGTTTTTAATATCGGTCACTAATTTTCGCTCCACAGATAGAAAGTTATCAAAGATCTTTCCTCTAAACCAGAATTATCTTATCAATGTGCCATAAGTTCTTGCTATCCGATGGGAATATAATTCTTACGTTGCCTATTATACGAGGTGCGCACAAGCTCTAAAGTCCAATTTTTTTCTGGAAAAGTACTATCCCCAGAGAATTGAAACTTCTGTTACTTCTCGACGTAATCTCGGTAAATCTCAAATCTTGAGCACATCTCCATTTTATTTTCGGATATATATTTTGTGGTTCAATTAGTGTTCGGTGAATATAACAAACACCTATTCTTAGTCTTAATCTAGATACTTTCACCTATATCAATTCTAATTTAGACAGAAATATATTACAATGTGGATCAGTTTTCAGCAAAGTTTGAGCTCCGAACGTTTACAGCAGCAATACCACGTGCTGAATAATGGTTTTGAGATATCTGAACCGAAAATATATGCATGCCGATAGTAATTTTTTAAAAAATCTATCGAAGAATTACTAACTGAAACACATCGGTGTATTAAGATTATCGATCAAAATATTAGCCTATTAATAACATTTTAACAATTAGAATATTTTAGTACAAAAACTCAAGAGGTGAGGTAAATCAAATTTTACCGCCATTTTGTGATAGTTCTGCAAAAATAAAATCGAGATGGCTCTCAAAAGGACCCCTTGTCCGTAAAGCACAATTTGATGTTCATGGAACGGTAAAAAAAGCGTTCTGCAAAGCTGGATACCCCGCGGGCAGCTTCAGAGCCCATCGATGGTGTTTGCCTGACCCAGTGACCCTACTGGTCATGCTGGCGGCCGGAATAAAGCTACTGGAAGTGGTTCCTGAATGGCGGAGGAGTGGTGCCCGAAGGGATGGAATCAGCAAGGAAAATGTATTTCTCATCCAGTTAGAAATTCAGGGTGAGTGGCAACGAACTGTTCCTAAAGTTGTTATTCATGCAAACAGGAGAGACGAGGTAAGGGCTTGGAAAGTATCAAATTATGGAGATATTCCTGAATTGTGAGGAGTATATTTAACAATGAAAGAATATATTCGGCTCTAGGGAAGATATGAAATGTGCACTAGTGAAACGGAAAAGTATTCTGTCGCAAAATAACCAAAATTAGCATGAAATATGCATTTATATTATTGAATAGAAGATCCGAATGTAATTCATTAGAAGAGATTTTTAATAAAGATTTGAATACGTCGTAAACAAGAAGGGAACGAATGGTTGAAGGAGTGAGACACATTCTAAGACGCTACACATCCTAAGTCGGTATCGTTTCAAAATCAAATATTAACATTTAAACCGAGTTCCATTTTCAAAATGTTAAATCCCTTCTTTACTATTCAACAGAGATAAGATTTTTCATATTACTACGTTCAAAAAATTATAAGCCTAATCCATAAAATATTTAAATTCGTAGAAGGCACTGATCTCTGCCGTTTCACCTTTGGGATCTTAAATACCATGATTTCACGCTGGAATTATCCTCTATTGAAGAGACTGAAAAATGAATTTATTGGGGCGCGAAATAAAACCGCGTTTAGGGCAGGGAAGACAAAAAAGAAAGGACCTTTGAATCGGGAAAAAGGCGGAGGAGCAAAACTTGCAGGGAAGCGAAAGGAGCGATACGCTTGTTACAGGGGCTGTACCAGTTGTCAGGGACAGAGAAAGAGATAGAGGGGAAAAACAAAACAGAATCGTGCGATAATTCCCTAGCTATTCCGCGCTCTCGATCCCGCTCTTTCTCTTAGTGTGTGTGCACGTCGTATAAAAAAGGGGAAGAGCGTATCTCTCCCGAAACGCAGGTGCAAAAACCCAAAAAAACACGTCAGGAAATAAAAGAATGAGAGCGAAAAGGAAAATAAAACGGACGTTGGAAAAGAAAAGCGGAACAAAAATAAACGAAATAAAACAGCGATGATAAACGCCCGGCGGCGATTGCTGGGCGGCCACCCGAGAGAATTCGTTCGTCCGAGCAATCGGAATGATAATTGAGATCGAGATCGATTGTTGGCGCATGCGCGGAAAGAAGACCGTGCGTGGCTTTAAGTCCTTTCTTTTCTCTTCATCTCTCTCCTACTGTACTTTCTCTCCTTTCTTACATTACCCTTCTCCACCTTTCCCTCCTGAAATATATATCTTTCTTCCTTCTCTTCCCTTTACTATTATTTTCTTACCCTTCTCCTTTCGTGATCTTCTTATTCCTTTTTTACTACTCTTTCACCTATCCTCCGTTTATCTCTACCTTTATTTACTTTTCTCTAGATACTTTTATGTATATCCCATTACTGTTTCCTCCTTTCTTAATTCTCTAATGCTACCTTTCCTACTATTTAACTGTTTCTCATTTAATCTAATCTCTCTTTCCTGCCTTTCATTACACTCTTCTTCCTTTCATCATGTAGGGCTTCCTTCAATTACCTTTTCATCTTCCTTTTCATTCCTTTATAATTATATCCTTCCTTTCACTATATGTAACTTCCTTTACCAATCGACTATCTATGTTCCTTTCACTCACTTCTTATGCTTTCACTAATCTTTTCTTCCCCTTCCCCTTCCTTTCACTATCAACCTTCCTTTTCAACCATTCCTCATTCTTATCACAATTCTCATCTCCTCTCCTTTCTCTTAAACTATCTTTCTCCCTATTATACTATCCATTTTATGTTATCTAACTTCATTTCCTCACTCTTTTCACGTTCTCTAGCTTATTTTCTTCACCCACACCTTCCTGTCATTACTCTTTCACTATCGTCACATGTTTCCTTTCCTCGCCTTCCTTTCACTATCTCCATCCCATTTTCATCCACACAACCTTCCTTTCACTATAACCATCCTATTTTCACTTCCCAAACTTCCTTTCACAATCATCCTCCTTTCACCACCACGTCCCTTATTTCCCCCATCATATTCCTTTCAATCCATTTCTTACTTTCATTCCATCATCCTTGCTCTCCTACTCTACATTTCTCCTCTTCTGCCTTTCTACCTCATCCAGCTCCCTCTTATACGATCTCTCTCTCGTCCGATTGCTATCGAAAAAGGAATCGATTAGTGAGAGAGGGAGGAGCCGGCAGCGTTAGCGGCAACGCAGAAGAGTGTGTTGTTCGCTCGACACGCGTCGTAAAAGGATGAAATTGCCAGTGTGTGATACCGCGGGAGAGAGAAACGGCCGGAGAGGAAGCCGGTCAATTGCAAGGCAACGTGAAAAACTGCGCGTTTGTGCGAATTCGTCGTCCGCGTCATCTGTTTATTCTTTCGCGAGCGCTGGAAAATTCCTCGAGGACCTGATGCCGAATGAAAATGCTGTGCCTGCTGAAGGCGACGTGAAGTTTCGGTGATTTAGGAAATGGCGTCTTTCCCGAGGCTCTACTCCATTCTTTTTTTATTTTTTCTGTCAACGAAAAAACTTACTCCTTAACGAAAATAATTGAAACATAATAATAATTACGTGTTGAAAATTTTACGCTCGCACAAGTTTACTTGAGTAGAAGTAGTATCAGTTTTTAAAGGTGTCAACAGCTAAGGTCATTTGCACCAGGTAGTAAAAAGGAATCTCAAACAGACAGTTTCAAAATTTTACCTGAATGGTAACTTTATTATAAACATTTATATCGGAAATAGTTTTAAATAATAATACACTAAATTTAACATAGGGTATAATAAATTTCAAAATGTTGAATTTCATTTCATTCAACTACGTTTACGCAGTTAAATCGAATAACGCAATGTTTAAGTAATAACTGAATGTTAAGTACATGTCCCAATAAGACTTAGCAACTTTCTTTGATTAATGAGTACCCAATTTGAGGATATTTATCCTTACAAAACAAAAAGTATGTATGTCAGTTACACTCCATATAAATATTCTTATCAAAGACGAATAAAAGATGTAGGAAATTATCAGCCAAAATTTTCTTTGCTTTCAAAGGCGTGAAAATAAAAGTTCTTAAATTATATTTGTATCGAAAATATTGAACTTCTTCGATATTTCTCGAAAAGGAACAGAAATTCAATTTCGTCTACTGAAATATTATAAATAGACCATTTCATAAAAATATCGTGAAATCATGCGTGAGTGAACTGTCAAGAAATACCGTCATTTCGCCCAATAAAAGTCACTTTTCGGATCTGAAGTATTTCTCCTTTCATACATAAATAAATGATAGGAAGGAAAACTTCAAGCGCTCTCAATATGTGTTCGAGTTTCGAACAAGGCAAAACAGGACTTAGAAACAAACACTCGAGAAAATACATCAGCGTCATGGAAAACAATATCGCCAGCTAAACCCCACCTTCGGAGTCGCGTGGGCGAAATTTCTCATAACCTGTGTCCCGAGAAACAATCCAAGGCTACGGAGAATTTCGAGCCCCAGATTGAAATCGAATCGTACGCGTTAGTGCATAATTTCCGCTACATTGAAAACAGAATTGTCAACTCCCTCGGCTCCCGAAAGATGCGGAGGCGCAGTTACGCGAACAGCGAAACGGAATATAGACAACGAAATAACGGCATAATGCTCCCTCTCAGGATATGGAAAAGAATCTGAAGGAGGAAAAAATGGTCGAAACAAAAGACTGGCGAAGAGAAGAGTGGAGGAGGAGAGGGGAGAGAGGAAGTGTAGAAGGTTCGAAGATGGAACCCTTAAAATCAATCCGGAGTTACTCCTCTCGGAAGAGAAGTGGATTTCTCAGTTCGGAAGGAGAATGGAACGAGCCGGAGAATAGGGGATGGAAGGGGGTTGAGTAAGCCGCAGGGTGGAGATGGGGAAGTGGTGTAAGAAGAGTCCCGGAGATAGAAGGATGGTGTTTGAGGGCGTCTTGAATGCGCGATGGGAGCGCTGGAAATGAGACGGAAGCAACGGAAAGTATGGAGGAGGATGAACTTGGAGACATAACGGAAGAAGGATGTTTTAGACGAGAATGGAAGATAATGCCACCGAGCGAAGGACAATAAGAGAGGCGTTGCAGCGAACACATCCGTAGTTCTGAAGTCTTTCTTAGCATTTGAATTATCGGAATGGGGCATAGGATAAATCTCCTGCTTAAGATTGAGGTGGCATATATTGTCATTCATAGTTAGATAAGCTAAATGCAATGAAACGCAACATCCAGAAAAGAGAATGGTTAGCATTAGATGAACAAACCAGGTCAAAAGTTTATCAATTATTGAACAATTGAATAACCGCCGGAATGTTCTCTATTTAGCTCTTTCATTCAATTTTCTGTATGTTCTCCGTTCCGAAGAAAACGAAGAAATTCTTGATTGAGAGCTAACCTGGTTTAAATAGCAATTTGCTCATCTACACCATATATTTCTACTCAAATAAGGTACATTAAAATCAGCTGGGGTAGCGAAATAGGCTTATAATAATAGCAGTGTCCATTTATTCATAATCTTTTTAATGAGAGTTTTTACGCAGAAATGTTTCGCCACTGTTGTTTCTACATACGACTGATTCATATACGACGATAAGATTCAGTTTCTTCAAATTTTCGCTATCTCTACAAGTAACTTAATTACATTGGCATGAGTAGAGTTCTCTTCCTGAAAGAGGAAAAAAGTCTCACAGCCGCATCTACACAATTACACTCCGTATTATATGGTGCGAAACATTGGTATTCGAAATTTATTAGTTGCCGTAATCAGAGATATTTGTCAGATCCATTGCATGAGTTATATGCATGAATGTTTGGTAAATTCCTTGCCCTTGTTCACATGCCTATGTTTCGAAGGATACTTTTCGCTCTTAATACCTTCAACTTTAAGAAGGAAAAAGTACTTCTCGTTGCCACATTTAATTGGAATATACATACTATTATATGATGCGAATCGTCTATAATTAAACTTGGAAGTGCCTATAGCTATCCAAACAAGTGATCCATAAATGCATCTCTATCATCACAAAGAGAGCGGAGTTGCGCTTGAATTTATAACATCCACGCCCCTCCCTTTTCACCAACAAGAGAGAAATCCTAAGTGTAGTGGGAGAGGGAAAACAGGGGATTTCAGGGGAAGGGACGGTAGAGGGAGAATTTAGTGTTCTAGGGTGTTATGCGAAAGTTGGCGGGGGAAGGCGAGATACGAGGGTTAGCGATAGAGAAGGAAAAAGGAAGACTACTTTGGGGTCGAAAATGGGGAAATGAAGTAGGGGGAGCTGATCCTATAGATTTATGATCATGTGCATTTAGTGGTCAGATTGTTGGCAATAAGAAGACCGTTCCTTCTGCCGGGAATTTAGTGCCTTTGAGTAAGAATGGATCACGAGCAGAATAGATTGGGAAAGAGATCGACTTCTTTGTTTTTTTATGAAACCAAGCGTAATAGTTGCTTCCAATGAATTTCTATTTAATTTGCGAAAGTTTCGTATTTTTCTCGAATACTAAATATAATTTTTTCTTTCTATATTTTAATGATTTGTGATATTTGATGTGATTTGCTACTGTGACATTCTTTATTTTATTTTTTTAGTGGGTATATCCCGTTGAAAGAATAAATAAATAATATAGAGACAAAAAACGTGTAAAAAGGGTGAGTGATTGTATGAAAACACCTAAACTTTATATTGTTTCCACCATCCACATTTTCTCCGTACAACATTCTAAACAAGTCATCGTAAATTCTTCGAGCCATTATCGAGTTAACCGCTTCCTCATTGAAGGCTAAATATTGTTTAGCGAGAGCAAATACCGCCGTTCTTTCGAGAGAGCACCTACCATTCAGCTCGCTTGATTACTAAGGTCAGCATTGACTGGGATTAAATTCGAAACATGGGCCTTTATTCAAATCCGGTAACAATCAAGTTCTAAACAACTTGCTCTATCTCCATCAGCACTATGTCAAACGTACACAATGGGGTATTTTTATTGCTTCGAGAGAGCACAGAAAACACCACAATGAGGTAATTTCTCTTGGTAGATACCTCTCCTAAAACTGATGGACCAGCTTCGCGCAAATTTGGAGAATAATTCGAAAACTGAATAGCTATTATTCGATAGATTATAGCTGAATAACTATTAAAACATATAGTAAAACTGAATTCAAGGGAAAACATAGGCTGTTTTATCCTTTAGCATGATTGCAATCATAAAATCGTAAAGGGATTACAAGAATGCGCAGTTGAGAAAACTAGTAAAAACAAAATATGGTAAGAAGTAAGCAGTCCTCAGGGACCTATACAAAATACAAAATAACTGAGCATAAAAAAGGCGTTATCCCACAATTGAGTTCACCCATCTCCACAACTTTAAACGCCATTTTACTGCCTCATGAGATGATCCTCGGACGATACTTATTCTTCAAATAGGACGTTTTCTTCACCACAGTTGAAGGAAGGAGACCATTACGGACGGCATTACGTTAGTTTCCTAGGGCGGTTGTTATGTGCTGAATGGCTACCAGTTATTATGGGGTGAGAAAGTACCGAGCGCTATAGAAATGGGAAGTTCCTTAGGGCGAAGAGGAGCAGTTGGACATGTCCTTCTGTCACGACATCACTACGCTAACAACCAAATGCGGCATACACCCTTAGGAGAAAGGCGTGTTATACGAATGCAATCCTAGTCTGAGTTTTTCTCCGTGATGTCTTGTTCGGAGTCAACTCCTAGCATAGTCCTTAGCACATAAATTTCTTGCCACAGTCAGTTGCTTAGCTGCTCAACCTCGTAATTCATAAGATACTACTATCGTCTAATGACACATCATCTGTAGATCTGATCAAATATTCCGTATTTTGGTTCACGAAACATTCCTTTCAACACTTTCCATCAATCGTTCAATTACCTAAAATAATTCTCCAAAAATTGTAGCTAATAACTGGGCCTATATTATTTTATTTCCATGCGTCACAGACACTTTTATAGGCATGCCATTTCGTAAAAATCAGCCTTTTACGTCAGCATTTACCTTCTGTCCGGAAAGTTCCTGAAGAGCGAAGATTTAATTACTACAGATAATTTAGAAGGAAACCTTACAAAAATGGAGCTTTATAAGTTGCTTCTCTTCCATAAATTTATTTATCCTATGATGTGGAATATACAAACATAATACTTCCGTTACTGAATGAACAGCGTGAGAATCCTCATATTTATTCACGGGGTCATTGAATATTCCCGCTGTAGAACATCACTAGAGAGTACAACGTTCGTCAGTAACGTTAAAGATAAATAACTCATTCATTTCATCCCTGTAGACAATGTTTAAGCATTGACGAGGATAAACAAAACAAAAGCTACTGCTAACGCTTTACGCTTTTCATAGATTATCCAGTTTATATTTACGAGTTTGAAATCTCATAATATGCCAACTTTACAGAGAACTATCTGGTAAAATCTCAATTACTGAGCGAATTTCGGTTATTGAGTTCTTGAATGCGTGGCGCCTATCGTAGATTACAGACTACGACACCATACAAATCACCGTTCAATGGCAATAAAAAACTGCATTGAAGTTAATGTTTTTCTAGTCGAAAAATTTCAATGAAAATAAAAACTATCACAAGAAAGTGAGAAAGCATTTTATTTGCTCAATAAATGGTTTACTAGAACTGAATACACGAAAATGATAGTATTAACGATCTGCCAGAGGTTAGTAATCTTCCCTTTTCATGAATTAATGAGTGTGATTGTTTATAAATGATAATACCCCTTTTTAAGAAATTACATTAACATTTTGAGAAATACCTTCAAATTCGATCATAAACTACACATTTATGAGACAATAAATATTCGACGATAATATTATATTAAACAATATTATATTTTAAATAATACTCTTTCGCGTGCTAGGAAAAATTAATCAACGGAAAATAATCGTATGGTTACATTTATACCATCTCTTGTATTTGAAGACCAAACGTTGCTTTGTCAGGTGATACGTAATATTTTTTGCATTTTGTATATATTATTCAGGCATATTCAAATGTACAATTTTTTCATACTTGAATTACCAGCATCTTTCATATCTTCACGTTCACAATAAGTTATTTAGTGATCATTCAATACTCATCGCTACTGAACTTGAGAAACAAAACTATCCTTGCATTAAGGTGCACAAGTCTTTTTCCCTTCGCATTTCCGCCACATAAAAGTCTCCCCATGATGTGTGAGATAGGATTGTAATATTTTTCTCAGTATTACTCCTACAATTACGAGAATAAACCCATATCTCCCTCCATTGCGTTCGCGGTAATACATTCAAACCCTCTGTCTCCTGATGGCGCATTGTCTCAAAATTCCTCTTCAGTCAAAGATTCCGCGAATTTGTCGCAATGCTTTCCAAAGCACTCCGCAAACACGATTTTTCACTAGCTCACTAAACAACAAATCCCTCACGCATCCCTTTTTTCGCCGCACCCCTCGATCTCCCAGTGGAATAAAAAAACCGCTAAGAATAGGGAAGCCTAAGCACGGGGCTGTGCACCCCTTCGCGGAATGCTCCCCCACTTAGCGTCAGCCCCACGCGGCGGGCGGGCTTCTCCCTCGGGGGCCGGAAGAAAAAAAGGTTGCATACGCGGAAGCAGCACTCCTCTCCTTATCCGCAGATTTTCGTAGGGAAGTATTCGCCTCGACGGATTTCGAGGTGGAGAGATGTATGGTTTGTGTTGCGTACCAGATGTGTTTATCAAGGAGAAGAGGTGCCTGCCGGACCCTTTTCTGCCTTGTTGAATGTTAGCACACGCCCCAATGAACACACACTGTAATGGAATAGACGGAATATCCCAGCATTGGTGGCCTTTATTCTTAGGAAGGCCGAATGTATCTTTCGGCCGCCTCAAGTTGAGTACTACTTCTTATATTTAAATAGTTTTAAATCCCGTTTTCCTAGTTTAAAATCAATACTGTGCGAAGAGAAACGAATTTACTCGACAATCAAATTCCAAGAAATAATTTAAATTTTATTTTCGCTTGAAGTAATTGACCACACTGGGAGGCAATATTATTTAAATACATGAATGTGTCTCAGGAAGTGACAAAAACGTCGCATTGAACTCTCAAAAAGTCCGTTTTAGTTAAGAAGGTACCTCAAAGAGAGAGAATATGCTCATTCGGATACATACGAAAACGTGCTCAAATGGGTGCTTAGTTGTTTGGAAGAGCCAATGTTCTTCTGTATCTTAATAAAATGCTGTTTGATGTTAAGTGCCTGAATGGAAAACGAAAGTTTTCTTTTATGATCTATGATATAGAATTTGTTAGTAGTATTGCTCATATATATCATATATATATTGTTATGATTCAAGTAAATGCTTCGAGAACTAAGGTCATTTCACTCATATGGACACCCGGTGACCTGAGCCCAGGATCGCTTCCACCTGCGGCGAACGCGCGGTCCTCTTGGTCTTTGGATTTTATATCGAGACTGTAATATTTGTAAAGTTTGAAGTATACTGACAGAGAGGTAGCAGCGAAAACGTCAGAAAATCATAACAGCTACGCACATCCTAAGAGAGTACGCCTTTATAAAGGCAACTGAAAGTTATACGAATATGACGACGAAACGTTCGTAAAATATGAACATAGACATGTGTGTGTCATGAATGTATTGGCAGATATAAAAAAATTAAACTCAAAAAAAAAAAAAATTATGATGAAAAGAAACCCATTGAATAATTGGTAAAAATTAGTTTTTTTCACTCTGATTGAATAATGGAAAGTTATTCTTATAGTACAGTTCTTGAAGGGAATCACGAAGGGAATAATTTCAAATTCTTCGTCGAAGAAAGACATGCAAACATTGGAGCAAGCTGAAGATCAATAAAAAATACTTCTGATGCTGATTCTGCTAATATTTCTAATCGACATTCTACGACATTACATCTAATTTCAAAATCTAAAAGAAATCGCTTCACGTATAACTTCTTTCCCGGATCAAAACGATAAACATTCCAAGATAACGCTGTACGCCCTGTTTATTGAGGTAAACACGATTCAGTTCCTTAACCGAAAAATTAAGCTTTATGTCCCCATCTTCCAATTCAACGACGACGATTTACAAACCCAAAATGACCTACGCTTGTTTACTCATGTACATCGCCGGCATATTCCCTTTACTCAGTTCTCCTTAACCCATCTCTCTCACTCCATTCCCTTCGCAATGTCCGACGTTTTAATCGCCAGCGGCCGCCACTGGAACTACTATCAATCATAAGTGACACGTCGATGTATCAGATCAAGGGAAGGGACGGGAGATAGCCGAGGGGGGGTAATGGAAGGGGGATGAGGTAGTTGGAATGGGATGGGGAGATACGAGAGAGGATAGGATGCTAACCGACAATCGCACTCGCAGAAAAAGATTGATACATTTAGAGAGAAAAAACAAGAACCGAGGAGGATGGAAATTGAGTAGAGAAGGTGGAAGAGGGAGAGAAAATAGCGATCTTTCATACGATGGAGTGATTGAAAAAGGAGAAGAGAAAGATGGGACGTTACCCATAGAGAGATGCAGAGATAGAAGAATGAAGGAACGGGAGAACAAAAGAATGATAGAATGAAAGGAAAATGTAGCTATGATGGATTTAAACGATGGCACTAAAACATCAACTGCAACATCAAAGAACGAGAACATTCGACGTATAAAATAAGAGAAATTGAAAGGTATCAAACATTACACTAAATAAATCAATGGCAAAAAGTAGCAATATAAGGGAGAGAAATCTGCTTAAAATGTGCAACTTTTATCACGTTTGCCATAACTCTGTAGATCAAAATGCTTAACGTTCTTAGTGATCCAAAAACTTCCAGAGGAGCAGAATTCTATATTAACGTAATTAACTTTCATAACGCTTCAAACTAATTATACAAAATGTGAGTGAAATTTTATCATTTTTAAAGTTATAATACATTTCTATTGCCAACATCTGTAGTAAATTCAAGTGAACTCAAACTATTGTTAGCATCGGGTGATGTTGATGCATAATGCTGAAAGGTATCTCTTCTCCATAAAAATGTAATTACTTTAAGGTATCTCCTTGAGTATATAAATAATATATGGAACACTGTCGAAGAGAAAACTTGAGAATCAGAGAAGGTAAAGCGAAAGGTAATGCGTTTTTTTCAATTCTTGATATGAAAAATAGGTGAGCATTACCCAGATACATTAAAGCGTAGGATGAGAACTTTTAGAAAATGAGAGTTTAACCTAAGAATTAAATTCAATGGAAGTATGTTCTAAGGAGATTTTGCAAATTTTTGTATCCTTCCTTTTGAATTGGCCGATCTGAAACTACGAGAAAATCAGAGAAATAGATACTAAGACTAGGCACCTAAAGAATTAATTTCTTCCGCGAACGATGTCTGACAGTGACCTATTAGTGAAGAGACATGGTGCATACACTCCCGCCACATACCGAAATGAGGCTCGTAGATGAGAATACCTTGAATTACTTATATCCTTGCAATGCGTTTA
Organism: Ladona fulva; assembly: GCA_000376725.2. Taxonomy (NCBI): domain Eukaryota; kingdom Metazoa; phylum Arthropoda; class Insecta; order Odonata; family Libellulidae; genus Ladona; species Ladona fulva. The sequence goes on along the minus strand of KZ308131.1, from coordinate 2,007,937 downwards.
CTGTACTCTAGAACAAAATAATCAATTTAGGGCTTGTAAGAGTAAGTATAAGCTTGCAAATCATGGTCCCACAGAAAAAGTGCCGATTAGCCGATTTACGACTAGCTTCAAGGTATGAGCCAATGAAATATATCTGAAAGGCAACAAAGATCTAATAAGATGAATTCTTTCCATTGAATCCTACTTCAATTTTAGAACATTGTGTCCTTTTATCAGATCATTAGTAAAGTATGACGGAACTTAATTTACTTGTAGTTTAAAAATATATCTATTGTCGTATATATCTGGTCCTCCGCAGCCACAAACAGTCTGTCGTAAGATCATAATAACTAAAAATATTTCTTACCATTATTTATAATATTTATTCTACTGTTTCATGTCATGAAAGCCTAATTTACGTAAATTTCTTATTATAATTATAAGAACTAATTATCCCCGTGCACTTATATGGGATATTTCATGAAATCAACATTCAACAATTCTGAAAAATTTTACGAATTTTCTGTGTATTTTATCAAAGTTCTCGCAATTTCGAATTTATATGAATGATTTATGACTATAATAAGATGCTACGATTATTTTCCTTTCTTGTGATACTTGTCTCAATTTCGTAGGACCATTGTTTCTAATTTAATTTTGTAAAAGAAACGACCTCTGCAAGTCATGAAAACGTAATTTACGTTCATGTCTTATGGAAACGTATTATGTGCTCCTGGGTTCGAACCCGGGCCTTTACAGAGATGAAAATAGTTTTCCTTTGAGTTTCAGCATCGTAGAAACACAATGCAGTTTGTTTCAGAACTCTAAGCCAAGCCGTTTCTGAGATAAATAGAGGGACGGACAGACGAACAGACGGACGGACAGACATTTGCATTATATATATATGATTATGAGCTTTTCGCATAAATTTTTCTTAACGTTTATCGGAATGAACAATTTGAACCATCTTTGTTACAAATCGTAGTGGACGATCTGAGAAGGTGAATGAGGTGGATCAAATGTTAGGAAGCATAAAATGAGAGGAGGAGATGCATTAAGAACGAATGAAAGGGGAAGCAAAAGGAGAACGATAAAAGGGAAAGCAATTAGGGGATTGAGGAGATGGCAATGAGGGAGATAAGGAAAGCTTAATTCGAAAGAGGACGAAATGGGGGTTTTCCTTTTACGTAGAAGATACAAAGAAGATGTACACAATTTAACAACGAGGGTTGGGGGAATGTGAATAAAATGAAAACGAAATGGAAAGTGAGGTTAGAAACGCAAGAAACAAAAATATACCAAACAAGAGGGAAATTTGTATAAAAAGAGAAATGGGGGTGAAAATGGAGTTCAAAGGACAGGAGAAATAATACAGAGAGATAACTAAGTTAAAGAAGTGAAAGGATGGAACCAGAGAAACTGGAGCAGACATGGCGGTCTATCCAGTCGACAGAAATGAGCAAAGATTGAGTTATTGACTCAAAAATTTCGATGAGCAGAAATTTTTGTTTGTGTAATATGGAAAACTAAAATAGGAAAATTGTGTGCAGAAGTGAAACGACGTTTTGGTGTGGATGCTACGGGAAAATTGCGAAAAGTGAAAGGAGGAACATTTTGGTGCCAAAGCAAAACTAACGAGGAAATGTAGAAAAATGAGTAGAACGAGTGAAGTGAAAGGAGGGATGCGAAACTAAAGGAGAGTAACGAAAGTGAAAGGTGAGAAGTTGAAAATAAAACGAGAGGAAAAGGGAGATCCAACAAAGCGAAAAGTCTTAGTAAGGACAATTGGAAAAGTGAGGCAAGGGAAGTAAAGAGGAATATGTGAAACAAGAGAAATGTTAATGAAAGAAGAGAAAAGCAGTAACGGAACGAGAGGAGAGGGCGTGGCAACAAAGCGAAAAGTATGAGGATCACAATCGAGAGAGAGAGAAAGGAAGGAAAAGTTATGGATGAAAAGAGAGAGAAGGGGAAGAGCTTCGCAGCGAAAGGGGTTTCGACTGAAAAGGGATTGTACGGAGGAAGTGTCTCTTCTCTCCACGCCCAGGGTTTGGACGGAATAGCGAAGTGACAGAGTGTGAGAGGCGAGAGTTGATATGTGGGAGTCATTAAGCATCAGGGGATTTACAAAAACAACTGAGCGGGGTTTTTCTCGAACCCCCACCCCTTCTCTCACCTTCCCCTTCTCTACATATTCCATTCCAAATTTCTCTCATCCGTCTTCAAGCTTTTACCTCTCATGGTTTTCTCGCCAACTCTAATCCACGCTCTCTCTCTCTTCCGGCGACGTCTCCTCTGTTCCCTTATTCCTATCCAATTCCTCCCTCTTTCCAACACCGACTCTATACTCCTCATTCGGATATCATCCTGGACCGAAACAGTTCTGTTGCTGCCGTTAAAAACCTCGCTTTTTAACCTTTTGGACCCTGAATCTATAAGAGCTGTTGGAACCTATATTGCGCGAACTCTTTTTCCTTTCTCTTTAAGTAGGGATGCTACAAAATAACATCTGGTGCCTGAGTCGACAAAAATTACGTAAAATTAGAGCTCTTTGTGTAAGGATTCTATCAATCTGCGGAGGAGTCCCAGAGAACTGAATTTAATTTTCAAGAGAGGAACTAGCTATAAAGCTATGAAAGTGAATGTTTTCCAGATTAATGAAATACCAGTATAAACTCAAGAAATTAAAGCACAAGACGCTTAACATGAAATAAAACAAGTAATCTTAAAATCAGAATGGACAGAGAAGGAACATTATAGGAATTTTCATTTGTAATATTAATCGAGAACTAAAGTTTAGAAATGGACTACTTAACTAAACTGCTATTTCAAATATATGTAGCTAGTCGTGAACAAAAGAGGGTTCATAAATAAGAATGGAAATATTTCCTTAGCAGATATGAGAATACCCTCTGACACGGCTGTGTACGAATCAATAGGAAACAATCAGGTCATCGCGAGCAATATTCTAAATTTATATTCAATTGATGAATTTTGGAATGACTGAGGTCCAGATGCCGCTTATATGTTTCAGGAAAGAATTACCAGGGAATCATTTCTACATTAGGGTAAATATTCGAAATTTGCGCTGTCCTATATTTTCATAAACCAAATTACATCTCAGGCATAAGATGAAAAGCTTTTAGATGCATATATGTTCTAAAATTGGCTTGCGTGAGAAAAACCCACCAACAGATTTAGGTCCGAAAGCGTTAAATAGAGCGAAGGAAATAAAGCACTACCGCTACTTCCATTTACGTAAAAAGAGAGAAAAATTAGATTCCGAAAAGAAAATACTCATCGTCGCGCTGTGTGCTGCATGATTTTAAAGAGGCACTGGAAGTATAAAAAGAGCGCGGAAGTACCTTCACAAAACATCGACATTACCATCACGGGTAGCCCAATTCCTTATACATGTAAAGATAGGGATTCATTTAGAATTGGAAATTACGCGATTTTTTGCCCCATCTGAATATTCCTATCTTGAAAGTAGGTTACGTCAGTAATTTTCCAAGTATCTTTCTCTCTACGGAGTTTTCCCATTATTTTTACTCCCTTGCCTACTCTTCATTATAATTAACATTTATATGGGCCACGTATGTTAGAGGAAGAAGTTTTGGAACCATCACATTCTTTGGTTATCAAAGAAGTACGTCATTGTTAGTCTAACTAAATACGATGTCATCTTCTCAAGGAAGAACGGACTTGGATTTTTATTTTTCCTTGAGAATTTTCCTGTGAACGACTTTATTTGCTAAGTTACCTATACCCTTTTTCTTTGGGGGTCATCTTCATATAAGAGGTATTCCAACACTCAGAATATTCCATATTCTACAGGGTAGTTTAATGACTAATACCAACAATGAATCAGAAAAACATTTTTCTTTCCCTCTAAAAATCCACGACTCAAAAATGTACTCCTTTTTTTCCTTATTTTCTATTATAACTTGTAACTTATTTAGTGAATAACTACTTGTAACTTATTTGATATACTTGATTATTGATTGTTATGTACTTGATTTTTGTTGCATTCAAAACTGTTTCATTGATTTCTTTTAAAACTACATTTCTGCGAAATTTTTGTTTTATGCCATTTTCGAAGGAACTATTTGGGCTACGAACGTTCTTTCAAATTAAAATTAAAGCTGAATAAATTTGCTAGAAATTCATTTCCTATACATTTACTCGTGGGATCTATGCATTCAAGTTTCACGACCAAAACGGATTTTTAAAATTGTTTGTTAAAAAATTGGCAATTTTTGAAGAGCTGTTTCTCGGTAGTTCGGAATATACGGAGCCTGTTTTGGGCTTTAAATGTGGCAAATTTCCAGTACCTTAAAATTTAATCCATTAATTGTTTCTGTAGCACGTTTAAATATGAAGATTCTGACCAAAAACAGAAAAAGTGCGAACATTTCGGGTTTTTGGAGCTCGCACAGGTCTTTTGAAGCTGCAAAATTGGATTCCTACTATCGATATAGGTTCTAACAACTTATTTAAAAATTAGAACTACATGACCTTTTGCAAGGTCGAGCCTTTTTTTGTGTATGAATTGACTGGACTATAATTATTAATTAGTGGCGTATTACTTTTTCAGATATATATATACGGGAAAATTGCGAAAAGTGAAAGGAGGAACATTTTGGTGCCAAAGCAAAACTAACGAGGAANACATACTGTATGCTTATGGGTGATAAGTATCCATCAAACCCCCGACATCGTATCCACATAAGAACTTACGAAGTTCTCTTTTCTTGTATACGGAAAAGGAGGTAAGTTCATTACCCAACCTTAAAGTCTTAAGGCTCCCAACTTTGATGTCATGGAGAGATACCAAAGAAATGGACAGGGAAAACTGACAAAGAAACTGATTACAAAAGAAATTGACAATGTGTCTTCGGAGTTGTTAGAACCACATTATAAACGATCCAAGAAGTTCACTTCTCATGGCCAACCTTTACTTCATTGAGACGCACAAAACATCTCCAAGGAGGCCCTCAGGGGACTCCAATATGAATAAAATACTCAGAAACGATCAAGGCTCACGTGGTTTTCAAGCAAAAATTTACAGTTTGCCGCTGAAATTCCACGACTCTGACCTTTCTCAGTTCCCCATATATTTCTTACGGAAGGACATTTATAGAGACTTTGGGTCAGTTCTGAGCACATCCAAGAGGCATATGTAATTAAACCAGCGCAGCCAGCGATGATAGAATACACGACGTAAGAACTTCCGCCTTCTATGCATGCGTAGATCCGGCAATATGATAATTCAAGGTAGCAATTCGAGCCATTCATATTTCCTCACCCGATCACAATAGTCTCCCGTCCAATCAATCAGAATTGATAGAGATCTGTGCGGCAACTAATTGGGAATCGGGCCGTCGTCGCTAGAGACGGTGCGGATTTCATTCCGTGATCGAATGTGCTGTACTTGAGCACGTGATTTCCAATGCTCCACTGATTTCGCAGTCCGTTGGAAATCCCATTTTCCTCGTTCCGCCCCTCCCAACCCCCTCGTCATTCTATATAAGAGACACTCTTCGAAACGATATCACGCGTACAAACAAAAGTTGGAAATTCTCTTTCGCGAAGAAAGGAGCGTGTCGAACACTTCCTACCGTACCAAACCCTTTCTCCCGCATCCCGCCATAATTTCCACACGCGAAAACACGACTCGTCCCACACGTGAAACACACCAACCCCCATTCAGCCAGACCCTTCCAGCAAACAAAACTTCCTCCATTTCGAAATCCTCGCGCCTTCTGATTGAAGGCGGTGTGAAGCCCAAACTAAATAAAGACGGCGACGACAATAAACCAGGCACCCCGCGAAAAAATACCGAAATCCTCCCGAAAAAAAACTGCATAATACCTAAGTGCGGAGCGATGAAAAAAAGGACAGGATTTCGGAAGAGATGATGCTAGAGAAAATTGAGTATCTTTTTGTGTTGAGAGGGGACAAAAGGGGTTTTTACGTCATTTCGAAGGCGGAGTGAGAAATGAAAAGAAAGCCTGGGGTAAAGGCGCGAGAGAGGCGGGAATCGAACCGAAATTCGGAGAGGAAAACTCGCTGACAAAATCGGCGGGAAGAGAAGGAAGAAAAAGAGTGAAGATATAAAACGGAAAGTCTGAAAGCTGCGGGAACACAAGAGGCGGAAATATAAAAAAGGAGGCGGAAGACACTCGAGTTTTTCCGCGGCGAAGTGATATCGCTCGGCACAATCGGTTTGCGAGCGTTGAGTGCGAGTTGTAATAGAGCATTGGTGTGCGGAAGAATATAAAAGGTTGAATATCGAGACGGAGTGGAATATCGACACTTGCCTCCTTTCTCCCCCAAACATACTCAACTTCTCCCTCCACCCATTACATCCGCAGAACTCCTTTCCTATCATATCCACAACTATTAGTCCTGTGACAACGACTTTGTGTATCTTTTCGCAGTCGATGTTAACATCATATTACAAAAATATTCTAGAAAAAGATCTTTCGAGTTGAATGAAAGTTTTCCATGCTAGATTTTACTGCTAACTATTTATCAAATATTATAATTCATCATTATCAATGTAAACCTGCTGATACATCGAAAAATACATTTGTAATTTATGGACTTAAATGGAAAACAATTTTTTTAGAACAATAAATACTTTAATAGTTTTAGGTACTATATCTTTTGAGTTTTAAGCTACCACCTTGGAAATACAAAAAAATTTCATTTTGTACTTTCAAATTTGACATGGAAGAGTTAAAAGTCATACCCCTGAAAACTATGAAGTTGGATCCACTGTTGACGCTTATCCTAATTCCTAACACGAAAAATACATAATGAATGGTAAGGAGACTCAAAGCCTATCTTAGTAAGCCCTTTCAACACGCAGTAATTGCTAACTGATCCTATTCATTTATGGATATTTTTCGTACTTTTTCTCTCCGTTAATTCTCATCCACCTCCACTACTGCTATTTATCTTATCTTCAACGTTAACTTGTATCTGCAGTTATATAAAGCTATTTTCTCCCTGTATTTTCTTATCTCTGTCTCCCAAACCCCTTCCGATTCCATTTTGAAGGTACGGCAGATGCGTCCTCATCAGTATGCTACTTTTCCTCGGGAGGCTATTCTCTGCCCTTCTGTTCAGCAAAGTTTTTCCCACCAGAAATTTTCCATTCCTCCTCCCACGTACTCTCTTTTCTTTTCCTCTCCTCCTCTGCATCTTTCCTTCTCCGAACGCTCTGCTTCTTTCCTCTTGATCGTTTTGTAAATCTGACAGCCAAAACGTCTTAATTCACAGCTGCTATTGTTGTACTGCGTTGAACGGTGGTTTGTGGACCCTTTGATGCTCATTTCTCCTTACCACTCACATCAGTGGAGACGAGATAGGAAAGCTTCCTTTTCACCGATCCTCCTTTTTCAAGCGGGCTTTAAGTTTATTTTAGGAACAAATACTGGAAGAGTTTCCATGCCAACGGTATTTCGGGATAAAGAGACGCGCGATATGATGGACTCTGCTACATTTCATTTACCCCAGCGTTAATGTCCTATAAATTCCTGATGCTCTTTTCTCGTAGCTTAAAATATACACTCTGAAAAGTAGTTTTTCATTGAAACAGCAAGCTCTGAAGTTGGAGAGTTACACAATTCCACTATTTTTACTTAATGTAAAACGTAGTATCATAACTTACTTTCCCTTTGAAAGGGTCGCACATGACTCTTACCACGAGAGTCATGTGCTCGTACTAAGAATCCATAAATTTAAAAGTAATATTTTGTCCTAAAATGAAAAGAGATATTCAGTCTGCGTTAAATGTACACTTACAATTGCTACCTATTCTTACATAGTTGAACTCTCCAAAGAATTAATTAGCTTCCAATCTCAATTTTAAAGATTCTGTAAAATTGCTGGCTTTAAGTTGCATTTAAGGTATATTTGGAATAAACATCAATTTAAGGCGATAGTAAATTATCACAAAGAGAACTTCAAGAACCTCCTTTGCTATCCTTAAAAATATTGGATGTAGTAAATACGAATAAGGGAATTTCCAGAAGGTAAAACTTCTGAATTTAAATAATTTAAAGCCTCAATAATAAACAAAAATTCAGAAAACTTTAATTGCACTTATGAAAAATTATTTAAATTGATTAAGCATATTACTGAAAATACACGTAATATACCTATTTAATTAAATATCTTTCATAAATAGTTAAAATGTTGTGTAATTGATAAAATTATACATTATATAATCGTAACGAATCTTTAAATGAACAATGACGAAGTAAACATCCATTACATATCAATTGGAAAGGCATAATTCCAGGAAATTAAGTCTTTACATATTAACTTTATGATAAACATAAAGGAAAACTGCCAGAATAAATTGAAAATCCATTTATTAGGGAAAAATTCTTCAAAGAGTATAAGGATCTTCCATGTTTAAACATCTTTCGAATTAGCAAAAGCTTGAGGCAGGAACATTTCCCTTCAGGAAGCGATATGGAAAAAAGTTTGGTAATTTGAGAAAAGTTCTAAGGGCAGAATTCAAGATGGTGGGAAGATTGAAAGATTGCCCTTGATTAAGATGAATAAGAAATAGAAGAATGCAAGGGTTTTGAGAAGCAAGAGAAGTTGGAGAGGATATGTGGAGGAGAAATATTCCGTGGACGGGAAATTAGAGTTTCCAGCGAACGAAGGGAATGTTGCGAGAGGATAAAATCAACTGAGAAAAGAGAGAAAAATATCTTAGAGGATTGCTTGAGGTTATACGCTCTTTGAAGCATGTTTAACATCTTACCGGAGAGTATGGAAAGGAAAATAAAATGAAAAGTAAGTTTGAACTTAAACCTTAGCGTAATTCACCTAATCGATACGGATTCAAAGAAATATCGTAACTGGGTAGAAAAACCAATATATTTATACGGCATATTGAATCGAATAACGGAATACATTATTTAAATTTAACATTAGTTTAGCGAAATAAAACATTTTATGGCTTTTTCAATAATATCTTCGGGCTCAAAATTATTTTCGAGCTGGATTAACATAATTTATGCAAATGTTTATTGCTTTTGGTATAACATTATCGCGAGAATTTGGCATTACATTTAAATGAATTTTGTATCCAAATTCATCAGAATCAGCTGAAATTAATTCAAGATTATATGGAAATTTTGCCTTAGTAGGAGTTTTAAAAAAATGTGTTATTTTTGGCCGTCAAAATTCAGGGCTTCAAAATTTAATAGCACATTCACCTTCTCCCATCCATCTGAAACTCAGTTAAGCAATTTCAAGAATCTGAGGAAGTACACTAAAAGTTGAGGCCATTATGTGACTGTACAATTTTAAATTACATGTTAATATAAGCTACTACACAATAAGCGAGAATCGTTCTTAGGAGTGAACATGCGCCATTTCTACTGTGCCTACGTATAGGCAACCTCGCAATCCTACGTTGTATCCTGGAGTTGCATCGCTCAGGCGCTTTCTTTTATTTAAGTCACCGCACGTATTGGAAACCCCGAAGATTTCCACTCCTATATTATGCAATACATTCTGCCTATTACTTGAACTTACTAAATAAACTTATATAAACAACTTAATATTTTACACACGTATATATTTAGTAAGTGGAACAGCAATTGAAGCATGGAATTAGAGTACTTTAAGTTTAAAAAATAACTAGACTCTTGCATTACCATGTTCATGATATACTTTTAAACAATACTTTATCTAACACTCATTCAAATGCATCGTTAGTACGCCTGGATGTTCTTATGAAGTTTCCAATCATTACTGATAAAGGTTACCCGAAAGAAAACAAATGAAAAACCTTGTTTCTTCTTATATCCTCACAATCAAATCTTGATGTTTCACTCTTTTAACGAGTAATAATGGACCCAGAGACTAAGAAACATGCCGGAAACAACTAAATATAAACTGCAGGGAAAAAAAGGGGCAAGTAGACAAAGGATAAAGGGATGAGCGAGCATGGTAGAAAAAATAGCAGCTGCGTGAGAAACTTTTCGTAATATATGAAAGGATAGGAGTATTATAATGAAAGACACGAGATAAAAAAGTAGACGAAAGTCGAAGCGAGGGAAAGGTGGAACTTGGAAGATGTAAAAGGTGAATGGAGAGAATAAAGAACTTGAAGGGAGAGGGAGGAGATGGAAAGACTTAGTAGATTTAAACGAGGGAAACTTTTTAAAAGCAGGGAAAAGAGAGAGAAAAAGGTAGGCTATAGGGAAGAGGTTGGAGAAAGCGAGGAAAAAGATGGCGAGAAAGGATAAAAAGGGGGAAGGAATGAATGTAAGGAAAGGGAGGCTTGGCAAGAGCAAGTTTTTCGTAGAACTAAAGGCAGGAGGAAAATCTCGCCGAACTGGGTGATTTTCCGGATAAAGAGAGAAGATGGTGGAGGAAAGGTGGGTTGGGTGCTTAAAGAGTTTGAAGTAAATAAAATGAAGCGATAGGGGCAGAAGAGAAGGCAAGAGATGAAGAAAAAGATGGCGGATGCATCATTAAGAAAGCCAAAGGGGATACGAAAAGTGTGGTTTGCTATGGCCATTATGCTTTCCCAAAAAAATCTACCTTTTTAAGAGCCCAGGAAATCCCTCTACGAGGAAAGAAATGGGGAGAAGGAAGTCGGTGTAAAAGAGGGTGGCTGATATGAAGGGGGAAAAGACAAGAAAATTCGCCTCGTGCGGATAAAACAACCCTCCTTCACCGTTTTCCTTGTAACGGGTGCGTAATTAAGAAAGAATATTATTCTGTAATAGTCTCTTTAGCGTTTCTCGATTATTTCAAAGGTATGGATTGCTGAAAAATGAAACAAATTTTTCGTAATCTTTCAGGAATTTTTTTGTTTCTCAAGGACCAGGATATCGAGTTATTCAGAATTGTTAGCATTTTATCGGGTCATTATACTGAATGAGAAAAGAAAAAAAATATATATATATATGTATGTTTGTATCTCTTTCATTTTTAAAATTGTTGTATTAATGCGGAACGGTAGCTCTCCTAGGTCGATCAATCACATTTTGCTCCACTCGAACAGGAAAATTTCCTTCAAAAATGAATGAGTGGAGCTACAATATTTTACGTTTACAGTGACCACATTTTACTTTCAATTCTTGAAACGTATTCAATTGAATTAAATTAATGCCAGCGATTAACAAAATCATACGAGGGGAGAAGCTCTCGAATGTATGAGATACAAACGTTGCTGGAGACATGAAAGGTACACACATTAATATAAATCATTAATAACAATCAGATAATTCCATTTTCTTTGGATTCAGGACGAGAGTATTCCCCCCTGTACTGTTGGTAAACCAGTATTTAGTCCATGGCTCTGAAACAAACCCCCATAGACAAGTAATGGCTATGACCTTGAGGATGAAATAATACGCATTAAATGCATATTATAAATTCGGAATCAATAAATCCACGATTCTTGTGGATTGAGAGTCGATAGTGTAAAAGACCGACAAAAAATCCTCAGAAAAAGACATGATACAGGTTGTGAATTTCAGATCTTGTGAGAAAAGTTTAGGTAACTGTTTATCGAACAAGGAAAGGGTGGTCGTTGCATTACACAGAGTGGAGAATTTATAGAAGCGCTCATTCAAAGATAACGGTAAAATGTTATTATTTTACAAACATTTCATAAGAAAGTTATTCTCGACTCTGAATGAAAAACTAAGAATATAATCAAGAAAAAGTCGGAGACCATCGTGACTGCGTTTAGAACCGGAAAAGCAATGGAATTCTTTTGTTTCTCCAGCATCTTTAATGAGTACGGAAAGGTCGTTGAACTCTTAAAATATCAACCGAGCGAAGATAAAATTCCAGCCTCAGACGGTCAGACACAAAATACATTTCCCCAAGGCTGAATAGTCTATCACCAGAAACACTGCGAGGAACACTGCTCTCATTTATCATTTCGGACTTAGGAGAATGGAAAGAGTTTTCAAATCCTCTCACTCTGGGTAGAAAAATCCTGCGCATTTTACTATGTCAGCCGCGTGAAAATTTTAAGGTTCTTGCGAGACGCTCCAAGAATCTGATTAAAATTCAGAGTGGAATATGTAAAAGAAGCAGTGCGACTCTTCCAGGACTGCAGATGTGCAGTGAGAATTTTCTTTTGTAATGATAATGCGTTTCCATGAATTCGTGACTTATACGAGAGTAATACTATTCCACGTATATTCTTGATGAATAATATTAAATTCGCAACGTCTGGATTTTTATGATTTTCCTAAGGAAACGCTATCCGATTCTCAAAGGATCACTCGTAAGACTCTGAAGGAAAAGTTACGTCACAATACACCGGAAGATGCAATAAATATGAGGAAAGGATCATAAAAATCGTAAATGATGAAATTATTGTATTGAGAGAAAATAACGTTTGAAAATACAAGCAACTAATTTCGATCAATTTCAATTATGAGCAATACTAGAAAAGTACGTACCTTATATAACCCTTATTTCCTATAATTTTTATTGATATCTAAATGAAACGTTGACTAATACGATTGTTTAATTCACATAAATTTATGAATCCATGTTTCAGAAACTCGCTGATAACGTGAACTATTGTATAAAAATTAGTATTGAAAATATTAAGAGGTTAAAACTGATGGTAACCAAAGAATGGTTCACTTTATTGAATTAGATAAAGTACATAGTAATCTTACTGTGAAAATGAGCTCCAAATATTCCTTTAAGTTTAATTAAACCTAGGATAACATAAGAAAGAGTTTGAAAATGTCAATCTAATAATAATTAAATACAGTAAATACATATAATACAGTAATACATATATTTAATAATTTAATACAGTAAATACAATAGTATTATTATTAATTTAAGGTTGATGCCACCCTCATAAAATATAATTATCCGCATCAGAATTTCAATGAACCTGAAACACTGCAGTGAAGATTATATGCAAATGAAACAAGTGACGGGAACTAACCATGGAGTGAAAAATTAATTCTGGTAATGGTTTCACGAGACGCTTTTGCATTGTCTGAGTATTTACTCGCGTAAAGAATATCGTGATTTCATCGCACTTCATTCATCCTCGTGAAAGCAACTCAGTTCATTACACCGATCCAAAAAAAAACGCGCAAATTGTTGAAAAAATTAGCGCGGTATCCAGGAACTTGGGACGCCTCGGAAGGACATCAAGATAAACTCCCTTCCACATTAACGAACAAAACAATTGCGTCGAGGACTCAGAGCCAAAATTACATGGAAGAATAAGCGACAAAGAGGGTGCAAAAAACTTCACGGAAATGTGCTCGGCGATCCGACGAGCAATATATTCATTGTGACGACAGCAAAGAAGGAAAGACTACTAGGAAAGTAAAGAGATAATTCAGAGACGATTTCTTCGTCAAGGCGAGCCTCACCATATAGATAAGAATTTCGCAGAAAAAAATGGACTTTTCTATCTTTAAGGCAAGATTGAAAGAAAAAATTCTGGAATCCATTGCTTTCTTCAGGAGTGGAAATACAATTAAACCAACAATAAAAGAGCACTTCTAGTGAAATGCATCATGGGTATGAAACTCCTATTTTCAAAATATATATTTTAACTTAATATGTAAAATTAATATTTAACTATGTATATCAACTTAATTGCAAAGTTTGAAAAGGTCATGCTGTTTAAGGAATATCTCCTTGTTTATCTATTATATCTATTTACATAGGCTTGCCATCGGACATTTGACAAAATATGAGAATGTATTAGATTCCCTTGGTATCGTGGAAGGAAAAATGAAAGATCTCTAAGGAAAATTTGCGACTTTTTTTCGTGCATAAAAATAGTAGATGCATAATAGTTATAAACATCCTTCATCATCTTTATTTACTTGCATATAATTCAATGATTAAATTACTAGTAAACTATAGTGATTGCATATGATCGATAAGTACTCCAATAATGACGCAATTCATTATATATTACGCTATTATTGTATTTATTATAGCCTAACAATTACTTATAAAGTAGATACATTTTTTTAATCATCCATTGTAGGAAATTTCTCTCCGTATTCAAAATTCTCAGCTTTTAGCGCAAAAATTTACAAATTTAAGTCTATTTGTGAAAGTGAAATTATATCATAGGTAAAACTTTTCAAAAACGTCAGTAATTAACTCATCGAAGAAGTAATAACTGATGAATTTTTAAAATAACTGAGAGAGTACTAATACCATGAAGTCCGCAAGAGGTTTGCCAGTTGGAGCGTCCAAATCAGGGTGTTGTTCAACCGTGAAATGCACCCAATATACGTGCATTCTGCTCACGAGGTAAGTTGTCTCTAAATTAGAGTTTAAGTCCTTCAAACGGCTCCCACCAAACCAGAGGTATGCCCAGCAACAAGCAACGAAGGCGCGACCACTCTCCTTGTGTTCACTTGAATAGTGCAATTGCCCTGTGGGCACACATAATAACGCGTTCGACCCTCTCACTTGTCCCTGATTACGCCAATGCAGTGGGCGAACTGCGAGGAAAGCGCGGCCGCGTCCTCAGTGTGCTTCATAAATTCCGAAATGCGCCCAAACATCTATTTCTGTGGCCGAGACCAATACAAAATATCTGCAGGAAAGTGAGGCAGAATTTGAAAGGAATTATTAGCGGTTGTTTATAAAGCGTACACAATGAAACCTGGCCAAACTTTATAACAGCATCGTTACGCTGGAAAGGCAGCAACTAATCGCGTCAATAAATTATGATAGTTACTTTGGGGGTGCCATGTTTCCGATGCAATATCAAGGTCAAAAATCAGCTGACTGACATAGGAATGTCATTATAAGGTTCATAACGAAGTTAATAAATAATTATTATTGCAAGGAAGTAATTTATTAACGAAAATGTACTATCATGGTACAGGTACGCCCAAGAAGCTTGTCCGATTAGAGTTAAAGAAACTAAACTTTAGAAAACAGAGTAAGTTTAGCCAATGATAATCCTTCTATGCCTATCGCAGTCTTTCTTTATCATAAGTCAAGAACAAGAAGAGAAAAACTTAGAAATTTAACCAAAGATAGTTCATTTTCTTTAACAAAATACATCGCCGAAGTCAGTTCTTGCGGAAAGAAACAGCCACGGAACTTATTGGGTTAAACTTTTTCTACATAAATGAAAGACATTATTAAACCCTACACATATGGCTAACAAGTTATCAACAAATTGAACGCCAAAGGCTAAAGTTTACATTAAAAGGAGTAGGTAAAATTGGCGAACCCCTCCATTCTTACTGATCTAACAACCACACCATAAATTAAATTTCCAATTATTGTTCGACCGATTTATTGGGGTAGAAACATTCAAGATCAAACGTATCGATATGTTTCGCGTTAACCTATAACTTTGTAAATAATAATTGATATATGGAGTGCGCCAAATTAAATTTTGATACAAAATAATGCTCCATTTTATAGACCCAATACATGAAAATGTCAAATATGTCCAAAAAATTCTTTGTAAAAAGTCCTCGTACAAATGATATGTTGTTAAAATACAAGATGGATAATAAGAAAAATAAATTTTACAATTCACCAATGATATTGCAGAAGTGAAGAAAATCATATATCAAACAATTCGAACGATATTTATTCATAATTTTATTATATTTCTGGTACCGAAAAGCAAATAATACGTTAAGGAATCACTTTGAAGCTTTGATATAAACCGATTTACTAAGAAAATAATAAATAAAATGATTTACGACGATTTCCGTCAAACAATACGTGTTCTGCTCAAACATAATGTAGCTTTTTAAAGCGCGCCTTCAGATGTTTGGAAGATGGAATGTATTTCAGGATATTCATCTTGGTGGTAACTAGAGCCTGGCTGTTAAGTCAAACGGTAAATAAGGGAGAAAGAAGTCTGAGCCGTTGAGGAATCATTTTCCCAATCCTTCCCTTTATTTGTGTTTCATTTCCGTTCCCACTCCACCAACTAGGATCCAGCGACGATCCCATTCTGAGAGTCGCTTTAGAGCTTTGGCCAACGTTGAATAAAGAGGGACGAATTCTTCACACGAAAGAATAATAAGAAACAGTAAAACTCGTGATGCAGATATGAAGCATAAAGAGAGCAAAAGAAACCGAAGGAGAGGTAAACACTTCTCGAAAAACCTCTGTATTCCGCACTTTTTCATTTCGCCAGATACGAGCACATGCATTCCTTGCGTTTGTTTGTGTTTTTAATCATGTTGTCCGTGTTTTAAATCCCGGAAAAAGCAATATTTAGATGAAAGACCGTGCTTATAGTATTTCTGCCAGCGTCATTTGATTATCTTTTTAAAAGTAGATGAATGTCATGATTTCTATGCGAGAATATATTCTCCTCAAAAGTGTTTTTAATATTGAATTTTGTACCTCCGCGTAGTTTTTTTATCAATACATCCAATTCCTGTACTCTATTCACAAAACTTTTGGAGATAATCGTATTAAAGTATATATATTTGAAATTTTTGAATTTGAATGTTACTTTTCAATCAATATAATTTCTAATGCCGAGTTATCGTTTTAATAATTTCTCTATCGTGCGCATGGATAAGAAATTCGAGTAACAGAAGAGTTTTAATGCCATCCTTACTAAACAGGTTTATGCATTTCTAATTTATTGATATATTTAAACATTTTCTTAATAGATTTCGAACATTTATCGTTGTTACTTTACTTAAATTGAATCTTTGTAATCTATAATTACTTATTCCGAATTTACTGAATCAATTTCTTAATGAATGTTTGTTACTGCTGCTGTTATTTTCTTTCTCTAAAGAAATAAATTCTGAGACGTTTACATGTATGAAAAAGTTTGGTTCTACCTTGTGCTGTTTTACAATTATCATGACATATCAATCTGAGAAATGATATCAACTTTAATCAGCTTATTATCAGCTCCAATACTAATCTCACTTTTTTCTTTGAAATTGAAAAAAACGGAAGCTACCAGAAAAACTACTTTTTTTCTAACCAACCATAGAGATTAAGCACGATATTTTATGTCGTTGGTGCTATAATACACTATAAATAAATAATAAATTAAATAATAATTAATTGATACATTTCAAAATAAAAAAGAGAAGTTTCATCTAACCTATCTCGCTTTTGAAAACATAGTCTCATATAATACATGTCTTTCTTTAATTTTTCCCTGGAAATGTTCACATGAGCAAGGAGTGGCGTACAAACAAACTCTTATGACCCTACTGTCAATTGCTTTTTCACCAACAACTCTGTACACCTCAACTTTCCGGTGAGAGGCTTTTAGTAACACAATATTTGCCTCTCCCTTTTTGGCTTTATTTCGAACGATTTTTTCGCTTTCCTGTTCTTAAAAATCCGATTTAATCTTCCCCGATACTAAAATTCGATCTAAAAACGACGCGTACTCTTAACGTATTATCCACCTTGCCCGTTTTTCCTTCACCAAAATTCTTTCTGTTCATTCTGGACTACTTTTTACTCTCCTAGTAGTTTATTTCACTCATTCACGAAAGAAACGCTTGAAAAAGTATACATCCGCGCAACCCTCTTTCCCGTGATCATCTGCTCGTTTCCCTTATAGGGGATTTTCTCGGTGGTATTTTTCCTTTTCTCGCGAATCCCGCCTCGAAATGAAGTCGTACGTTTTCACAGCGTCCTTTTCCGAGTCTTGCAAGAACGTCTCGGAATCTCCGGATAGTTGAGATGTAGGCCGAGAGTTTGGGGAACGGTACTGCGAGGAGCAGGGAATGAGATGGAAAAGAATGGGAACGAGAGAATGAAAAAAGGAATGGAAATGTTAGGTAATGAATAGCAAGTTGGAATGGAGAAATGCAGAGAGAGAATATTTAAGAGGTAATCGATGTTCCAAACAACACACTCCTTAAATAGCTTTGGATAACACTTTAGCCGCTATATCTTAGAATAGATTTGTAGTAAACCGTGCAATATTATCCTACCAAAGATCGCTATCCTACCTTAAGTTAATTAAAATGTTCAGTTTTTATTTTTCAATTTTTCCGTTCTGATTCCGCTGTATCCTATAATAATTAGATATTTCACCATCCGTTTTTCTACGGATGTCTCTGGCTTCGTCTGCGGAGTAGCCTTCGTAAAAGTTGCTTAAAAGTATACCTATCTAAATTCATAAAAACATGGCCCTTACTTTCATTCATATCCATATTTGATAAAAACAATACTTCATGATAACAAATTAGTTTCAATTTCTATAAAGTAAAATAAATACAGCCACAAGTTCAATGTTCAAACAAGGATTGCAGATTTTTTCAAAACTAAAAATTACATTTTAGTTTTACCAATGAAAATTAATAGGATGTGACCAAAACTTACTAAAAACGAACCAAGGGTGATTGAGTCGCATTGAAAAATAGTGCCTTCAGTGAAAGAAAACAGTGAATTTAAAACAGTGGAATATTACAAACTTGGGAAAGAAAGCCAGGTTCGTACGACCCTTTAAGATATGGATTTTCTGAAGCGTACTTCAACGTTCTACTTTTTAGAAAAAGCTGTCCATTTGTAAGGATAGCAATACAAAAATATGTGCCTAAGGTAGAGAAAGTGAGAGAGCCAAGCGCTTTAAGATATTAATCCCAACGCATCTTTCTCTTGACAATGGACGATGAGAAATCATGATCAACACGATGTTTCTAACGTACTATATTCCAAGATATAAAAAGCTCCTGCATTTGACATGGATAATGCAAACGCATTACGAAAGTAACTGATATTTTATTCGACTGTATCGTCCTAGGCTTATAATATCCTATCCTATTTTCGAAATAACATCTAAGTACTCTAGGAAGATTTAAAAAGATCGTGAAAGAGTTTCGTTACTTAAAATTTTAACATATATTCCCTTACATCTATGTTATTAAAATGTGGTTCTGACTTGTTTATGACTATTGAAATCCAGGAATTTATGGAGATTTTTACTTTCCTCTTCATGTTTATTTAAAAATCGGTAAGTAGTCACGAAGACTTCAAACATTGTTTGCTATATTATCTTCTAGATTTAGCTGTTATTTTCTCCTTGAAATACTGTATAACATGCTTTGGCGCGAAAAATTTTATATTTTAGGAGGGAATTAAAATAAAAAGAATTTTACATCCTATAAGCCATTCCCTTTCCGAATCTTTTCACCTAGTGTCTCAGCAGAAATGACTTGCAACCTTAATTCTCGTGTAAAATAATGGCTGTGTTACAAATGAAAACAGAAAGAGGTGGAATTTTAATTATATAACATGCAAAATAAATCTATGCTGATATTCATTGTTATCTTGTTATTACTGCCTCTTCCTTTTTGTCTGAGACCTGACAGATCGATAACTTTATATTCCTATAGTCGTAGGTGCAATTACAATAACTGATAAGTATAAGATATTTCACACTGCGACGAAGCTTAAATTAAGAAAAACCATAAAAATTTTAGAAGATCTAATGATAACCTATAGATCTTGGATTTTACAGGATAAATAATTATTTCCGTCAAATATTTTTCGAATGCAATTAAAAAATATTTGCTTAAAATTTCAATTGCTTTTCGTACAATGTCATGCCTATTTTTGCGATCATCTTGCTGCTCTCATTCATCACTCAAATTTTATTCATGCTTCGTTCTGTTCTCTCTTAGAACGATGTACTGTGACTTTTTTTTAGCGATATGCAGACCTTCAACCTCAACAATGGACACATCAGGATCTTTCCTCCTCCCTTTTCGGTTCCAGTCGTTTTATCCCCAAAACGAAATCGCTCGCTTGGGCGAACAGCGATGGAAAACTCAGTCACTCACTTGTTATCTCAACTTCCTTCAACTCCTGGCGAATAGAAGGGGAAATGTTCTTGAATACTCTTCTTTATGTCAGCCGATTTGAAGAACGCGGAAAGAATTTTTCAGCGATACGTATTCTCGAGCTGGAAGTTCCGTTGTGAGTGGACTGCGTTTATCCCTCGGTAAAAATCCCGCGACTTTGTGAAGAAATATCGGAACGAGACATTTTTACGAGAAGTCATCAAAATTGGCGATCTTACTTGTTAGAAACCAAGCCTACTTTTTGAGAAACAAAGCGATTCGACGACAATGCGAAAAATTGGCTCCAAGAATTGTACATTTTTGTACATTGATTCTTTACTTCGGAAAACATTTAACGTGGTTGTTATGACTGTCAATAACAGAAAGGGTCATGCGGGGCATTTATACTTCTACCCAAGCCCAGAAGTCCAAGAAATTCGTATAAATCTAACAAATAATACTCAATATTCGAAAAGGAATCTAGTTCTGCTGGTGACATATTGTTAGCACGTTGATCCTCAGCCGCGGTGGCGGAGTGGTTAGCGTGCTAGTTCTGCAACCCGGAGGTCCTAGGATCGAGTCCCGGCTGATCAGCTTTTCTGGTTAAGGAATGTTCTGAAAAGTCTACCACTTCTTAGTCTNAGCGAGGAAAATAAGAGAAATAGATGCGAAAACGAACCGATTCAAGAATTCGTTTTTTCCGCGAACGATACGCGAAAGTAATCGACTAGGTAAATAGAGTCTTGGTGCATGCACCCCCTGCCACACGCCGAAAGGTGGCTAGCAGGGTATACACATAGACATAGACATAGACAATTGTAAAATTAATTCTGTGGAAAGTAAACCTTTGATTTCTTCTTCGTTTTTTAAAAATGTCTTGACCTATTGTTTGATACAAATATTATATCAGTGTGTTATCATATGTTTCCTCTGAAGTCGATAGGGGGACACTAAGCAACAGAAATTAATTAAGGAGAATTTAAAAAAGAAAGATTGATAAACACAATATTACCGAATGTCAACTAAATACTTAGTGAGGATATAAATGGGGATATGAAGCATCGCCAAAAAACAGAAAAATGTTACAAACACCAAAAAATCTGAGTAATTATACAAAATATGAGTAAACTGATTGAATGTCGGTCATTGAAAAGATACTGGTCTAAAGAGTAGAATTCGCAAAAGGATTCATCGGTACCACTATAATATGAATAAGAATTGATAAAAGAAAAATAACTATTTAAATTTACCGTTGTTCATGAACATTGACGAGAAATATTTGCATAACCCTATAGCATAATAGTAAATGCATTATTATTAATGTCCTGCTTTATTACATCTCCTGATATCATTTCTTTCATTTTAGCTCGCGTCATAATTTCATTTTCCCAAAATGTTTTACGTGAATAATCACATTCCACTTTTTGTCCTTCCATGTCTTCCAAAATAGGAAACATATTTGCTAACGCTGTAGTATGGTTCCTCTTTAGTCTTTTGGGAGCCAAAATGTATTACTCCGGTGAAAAAAGGTGCTTGGAAAATACCAAAAAGATACGCGCATGAGAAAGAAAACATTGGCGATCACTTTGTTTGATTGGAGATCGAAAGTGTCTTGTGCCAAGTCTGGATATACGTATATATTTTTTATCTGAAAGGAAATGCCTTTTCCGGACCATTTCTCTCTCAAACTTGCCTTTCTCTTCGTCCACCTTTAAACCTACCCGCCATCATAGGCAAACATTTCTTCGTTCCCTAAAATTTTCGAAATTTACCCATCTTAAAAGCATTGGTATATCGAAGTTCTACCAGACGTAGAGGGATTTTTAATCGAAAATCCGTGGTCTTTTCTTTTGCTTTCCATTTTTAAAACCAAATTTTCAACCTCATACGTAACTACATTTTTTCTCTTTTCTGATAGTTCCTCATTAAGTTTCGCGAGAAAAAGCATTCGCTGGAGAGAAAATCTACAGAGAAAAGCTGCGATTTTCAAAAATGTTGTCATTCATTCTCAATATTTTTGAAAATTAATATAAAAATTAAATACAAGATATATCTATCATTGATTAGAAGGAAGAATCCTAAATTTTAAAATTTGAAACTATCTGGAACAGAGGTACCTAAGCTGTAGTCCGCGATTCGTGTGTGGCTATTCCATCGATCATGCTGGTTCACTGTCTTAAGGAAATCGGTTTGCTTCCCATTCCATACTCTTTTTTTCTAATTGCGAACGCCAAAGTAAAAACAACGCTTGATTCGAACGGCATCAAATTAAATAATGCTGATTTTATAATGTATTCTTAAAATGGACTTAAACTAATGCACCTTTGAGGGGGTTGTATCATAATTAATTAGAGTTAATGTGGAGATTATAATTAATGTCCTAAATATATGTTGGATTACAAAAAGAAGACCAAAAGACGGATGGGAAAGAGACATCGTCAAGTATTTAGTGGTAACGTGACAACGAGAAGCTCGAAATAGAGAAAATTTGAAAACATTTAGGGAGGCCTACATCCGATGTCGGATTGAAAAGGCTGATAATGATTAATGTGGATATATTTATAAGCTACGCGTTGACTTAAAATAAAACAATATAATACTGGATCCTAAAGTGACCAACGTTTAGTCTATTTTAAGTATACATTATAATGCAGGTCCTAAGATTAACTCGCTACTAACTCAAAAAGCTACTGAAGATTGATTTCTATGTCAGCAAACATTCGGTATAAAATATTGGTATTTGAACATAATTAGAATATCTGCGGTTGCCGAAATCCCACTGTATAAGAGGACGTGAAAAATAGCTGAAACTGAAACCAGCTCTCACATTTTCGGAGCAGGTATTATTCACATTGCTGATAAAGCCCACTAAGATTGTAAGACTTGGAGACCCTGATTTATATTGAAAACTTTAAAGTTTACATAAACCTACACCAATTTACAAAAGAAAGTAACGGAACTCCTGATTTAAAATGCCGAACTTACATAGACTATTATTAACAGTTGTTAAAAATTGTATTCCGGAATATTTTGCTTCCTGCAAATTAAGAATATTGAAGAAAATCATACGAAATATAATCGATTTTAGCGAAGAGGGACCGACATGTGTATCCGTAATATCCATTTATTTAATGAAAATCACTAATGCATTCATCGAATTTCAGCATTACCTTATATACACGTACACGATGTGTATTATACAGGAGTATAAACTGCTGCGAGTGGGAAAAATATTTCGTCCACTCGCAGCCTTTTTGCAGAAAATGACGTAAAAATCCAAACACTTGACCATATTAAAATCGGAAAGCGCCGTGGAATGAACCCACATTAAACTACCGCAATAAATTCCCTAAAATATATTATTATAGACATAATTATAAAGCTTTTGTACTAACAAGGAGAACGTCAGGTTTGTGGAACACGGATTTGCACGAAAATTTCATCCGAAGGGAAAAACGAAGTATGCACAGTATATGGGAAGAACATTTTCTACAATTTAAAACAAACTGTACTGAAAATATCGCAATAAAACGGGCTATTTCTCTACTAGAAACTTCGTGATACATAAAAACCTGGAGTACCTACCTAACGTATATTTTAATAAATGTTGACGGGAAAGGTAAAGAATGTCTGGGAGATAAGAAGATGAAATTAAATAGCAGAAAAATTAAATTGCTTGTGAAAAAAAAACGAGATAAACATTTTTCTAGTTGGAAAATTCCGCTATATGTATGGCAATGCACGTGTGTTGCGTGGTTGCCTAACTTCGATTTTCAGTTGCAAATTTTGCATAAACAAAGGCGCATTGAGTTGAACGGCCGGACACATGTCTGTTATTTTGGTGCAAGGAAAGTGTCCTGAAATTTTCGTGTAAATCCGTGTTCCACAAATCTGACGTTCTCCTTGTAAGTAAAGGATGTATTTATCGATGTTCTTTCATTGATCGTACTGAGTTTAGTTAAGATAGAGAACTGTAATTTGAAAATATTTACCTCACTGTAAAGAACAAAATCTGGTCAATGAAGAACTAAAGGTTTCTCCCTTATTCTTATTCTTGAACAATACAAGGAAAACATAACGTAAAGATCCTTCTTTAACGACATCCATTTCGCGTCTCTTCTTATCTTCCCAGCCTTCGCTCTCATTTCAGCTCTACCTCCTCTCCCACAAACTTTTCAATTCATTCCACTAAAGGTTTCTTTTGCATCAAGTATTGACACTTCCTAAAAAAGCCTTTTCTTAAAAAAAAACACACACAGCAACCCATCACACCCCTATCTCTCCTCATTCATCACTTCCTTTCCTCCACCCATTCTCGTTCCGCAGATTTCTATTAATCTCCAACCACCCACACCATTATCCCCTCATTCTACCGAACCATCCCTACGACGGTCCATTGTTCTCTTCCCCCGCCGCTGCATCTCTGAAACTGCTCGTTCTCCCACACTCTCAACCATTTCTCCGCATCATCTCTCACGCGTTAGGAGCACACTCAGGTGCGTTATCCCTGTGAACTACGGAAGGGTCCGAGAAAAGGGAAGTTATTGCGACCATTTCATATCCAGCCAGATCACCCACTCCTACCTCGCCACCTGAGCAGAATGACTAAAGAGAGGAAGAGATGGGTGGAGAAAGTGGGGTAAAGAGAGGAAGAGATCAGAGCGGTTACTTTCTTTCCCTGAAAGGGAAGGATCACTGGATTAAGAGGGTTAGGTACACTGAGGCTGCCCCGGCTTTTAAAAACCTTGTTCAGTGTCATGGACATCAGAACCGATTATAGCCTAAACCGATTAACCGGTTTTTGTGTAATTTCTAGCAGGGAAATATAATTTTTTCGGTTAAAAGTTTCTTTAAGTTACAATAGCGAATGAAAAAAGAATGCGAACGAGAAAACTAAAGGAAGGAATTGAAATGTTAGGTAACGAATAGAAATTTGGAATGGAAAAAGTCAGAGAGAATATTTAAAAGAAAATCGATGTTTCCTGCAAACACTCCTTAAGTAGATTTAGATGAGACTTCAGCCACTACCTCTTTGAAAGAATTTGTAGAAAATCATGCAGTATTATGCTAACAAGGACCTTTATCCTACGTTAAGTTAATTAATTAAAATGTTACGCCATTTTTATTTCTCATCTCTCCTGTTCTGATTCAGTTGAATTTCCAATATCAATGAGTTGTTTTACCATTCTCTATGGTATGACTCCATGGAATAGCCTTCGTAAAAATATCATACACGTACGCTCTTATTTCAATTCCCACAAATATGGTTTCTACTCTTATTAATAGTCTAGTTTAAATAGACAATAATATTGAAGTTAATCGTTTTATTCGTATTACAAAAGCGAGTTAAACAGTCTGAAATCATAAGCAATGGCAATTAAAAAATTAGGTTGAGCTATATAGCTAGAAAAACCTTAAAGAGAAGTTATTTGTATAGCATCTAACCGTAGAAATTAATCTGATAAAATTGGAATCGATTGTCCTCAATGAGCTTATAACAAAATTTAGTTATCCTTATACGTAATAGGACACCTTGAATTCATTCTTCTTACAACAAAACATCTCTCACACATTCCATTTTTAGGATTGCAGAGATTACTAAAATCTCATTTGAGTATAACTTTCATACGGTTTATGTTGAGGAGGGATGTCAAAATATTCCTTTACAAAATTATTAGCCCATTTATAATGTTGATAAAACCTGACCCACATAATTACTTTATCTATTAAAGTAAAATTTGTGGTTTAATCATGATTTCTATCCTAACGAGGGACATTCCACTTAGTTTTCCATCTCTGGTTTACATCTTTACATTTAATTTTCATTTTTGTATTTTACTTCTTCGTTTACTGCCTTAACTAGTGCTCCCTTGTTCTATGCAATCAGCGAGTTGAGGATACATGTTCTGAGGGCAAAGTATAAACTGATTGAGGCAGAATAGCATATTAAACAATAGAAACGTTTATGTTCTGATGCAGGATGAAGAATCTCTCGGTTAACTTAGATCTACCACCGAGCACCCGATTTTTTAAATTTACTATTTTTTACGTATCAGTGGATTGAGTGGGGTTGGAACACCGAGGCTCGACCAGTTTTAAAACCTCGTAGTGAGTCTCGCAGATCGTCTTATAGGAGGCGTAGCGGAAAATACCTCCCATCTTTTCGTCTCTTTTATTTTTACTATGCGCTCCCAAAGTGAAAAGCATTGTAAAGAGGGAGAGAGGATATAAAAAGATCGATCCCGAAGAAAAAATGGTCGTATAGTTATGTATATCACGACGGGGATAAAATTCCTATCGCGTTTTATGCATCCAGCCACGGTAACGCGGTGCACATAAAGAAGAAAGCCCGTTCGAAATAAATAAACGCAATGAGCGAATATGGTTTTATTTTATGCCAGAAGGTGAACCCAAGGTTTTCAATTTAGAAATTGAGTCGATATGAATCTAAATAAAACAGGATTAATATTTATGTATGAGAGAGACTTCATGAGGCCACCTTAAGTAGCACCACCTTAAGTAGCTCATATCTGAATAGTAAGCATCCAGCTCCTAATACAAAATAAATCCGTACTAATACTGTTCATTTACTAAAGATATTAGATATACACATATTATACCAGCCGCGGGTGTAGAGTCATAGGCGTTCTATCGCTCTAACCACAAGGTTCCGGGTTCGAGTCTCGGCTAGTCGGACTTTTGCGGTTAGGGATGTTTGTGGGGACATTGAGATATTAAAAATATATTTCGGTAATTTTAAAATTCAGACGCGCATTAAATTTTACCTTTCTTATTTAACCGCATCGAACCCGATATGAATACCTACATCGGTAACATGCATACGATCATCATTTTCTTTCCTCCCGTAATACGATTCCTCTCCTCAAACCTCATTCATTGAAAATTAAAAAGTATGAGCTACAATATTTCTTATGGGAATATACAATAAAGGTTTCCAGAAAGAAAATGATCATACAATATTCTCAAAACAACTCCTAGATTTCCCTTTGAATCGAGAAAAATAAGTACTTGACTACATTAAGTAAATTTATTCCGTTAGTTTAAAGCTCTCGTACAATATACCGAAAAATAGAGCGTTTACTTTTATATTAATCAGTCTCTTTGAATAAATTTTACGAAAAATCGGCAAATTTTTTAAATCGAGAGCTAATTTAGAAGAAAATTCAACGTAGGTAGCGTATATTTACGGATCCGTCGAAGTGATTAAAGACGCACGAGGTTGAGGAAAATAAAGGAAAACTCGGTTTCCCGCACAAGAAGGGGCTACAAACCGCTGAGGGAGCACACGTAGGCGGATGCAAAAAATCCGCGATGGGAGAGGAAGAATACGGAAGAAGAGGGAAGATGGGATAGAGAGGAACGGGGAAGAAAGAGGGATCCTCCCCGGGGAGGGAGCAGCCTCTTCCGGACTCACCTCCCTATCACCGCCATGCCCCAAAACTACCAACTCTTACCCCACGTGGAGGAAGACAAGTCCTTTCATCTGCAGAGCTCCCCCCACTTCCGGCGCCACCCCATCCTTTGTCCCACGCACTTCACTTTCCCCTTCACCGTTCCCCCTAACCTGTTCCTCTACAGATACAAACTCTCCATTACCACCACGTATCTCGCCGTGAAGCCGGTTCCGCTTATTGGAATGACCATCGATTCCTAGAAGCAAGGTTGCCAACCGTATGTAAATAAGGTCCTAAAATGCCGACAAAGCAACAAAGTGCATTGTTAAATTCTCATCTTTACTTGCATTATAATTAATTTTCTTAATATTTTTTTTTGTTGTAGAAGTCATTCATTCGAAGTGCTTCGACAGATGAGGCTATTTCGCATGTGAGCCCCCACCGGGAATCGAACCCCCGACCGCTTTTACCGATGGCAAACTTGTTACCCACATGGCTGTCCAGAGGACCATTTTTTGTTATTCTTATTGTTAGCGTAACAATTTGTACTTAATAAATACTTAGTTAAGTATTATCTCCGACCTTATATAAAATATGCGCAAATATAGGGAATGTTGAGCATAAAACCTGCATCCGAAAACCCGAGGGAAACCAACATGAAAGTGTAGATTCGTTAAAAGTTACTATGACGAGAAAGAAATAGTCATTGAATGCTGTGATATAGTATAGTAGTATTGTTAAATGTTCCTCGACAGCTGAGATAATTTCGTAGATCCCCACCGGGAATCAAACCGAGACCTCTACATGTTCCCTTACTTAAGTGGGGATTCACGGGACAAAATGAAGATTAAAATCTTGTAGACATCTGTAAATAATATAAATAGGACTCGTGAAAGACGTAAGACGTACCTCCCTGCTTTCTCGGGCGATTTGACAGTAAACATTTTATAATGAATGCACAGCAAAGATTTTCTTACAATACTGCGTGTTGGACAACCCACTTCTAACTTTTCGTGACTGATGATGAAAATTGATGTATTTAATATATGGATATATACATGCTCTCATGAGTTTTTGATAAGTATTGATCGATTCTAAACTTTCTGACACTAAAATATAACCCATTTAGGAAGATACTATGTGTAATAGATACGGAGCAGCCATGTCATCGCTTCTAGCAAAGACTCTATGTCTTAACGGAGTGAGACATCGATTATTGTATTTCATTCTTCTCTGTGCGGAACTAAGTAACTTTCAAAAGGTTCTCAGAAGTAGCTCATAGAATTATACAATAAATACTTCTTATTTTATAGAGACTTTGAAAATATGAAGTGAGGCATTTTCTGAAGCGTTTTAATATGAAACATTCCTTACGAAATGACTAGACTAAGATGGAAACTTTCTATGACAGATTTAAAGCAAAATCCTGAACGTAAAACTGCAATACTCCAAAATGAGTTTCGAAGTATCTGGAGAATTGCTGTAAATTCATCCATATAATTTTTTTATATGAGATTTTAAATAACCTTAAAAACAAGTGTTGTAGTATAACACAGGAAAATAAAATATAAAAATATCGAAAGATGGAATTCTTCCAGATTGATATGGTATAACTTATCAGACATATTAACGCGTTGTATGAATCATACTTATATCAAACATTAAATCTACAAACATCTAATTCACATGAAAATACCCTGTCCTTCAGAATGTCAACTGATGCTATGAAAATGCACTGAATGGCAATAAATGATATATCTACATCTACATAAATACCCTGCAAGCCGCCTTACGGCGTGTGGCAGGGGGTGGAAACACCGGGCGTTCGGACTATTTTTTAGCCTATTATTATCATGTATAGTTCGCGGAAAGAATGAATTCTTAAAACGACTCGTCCTAGCATCTATTTCTCTTATTTTGCGCTCATTGTCGGATCGTCCAAGGTAGCAGGGGGGTCTCATAATATCTACTAAATCTTCCGCAAATGTACTTTCCCTAAATTTATCAAGCAATCGAAATCTAGCTTCTAGTCTCCTATCTTTTAAGGATTCCCAACCTGCATCTGACAGCATCTTGGTAACGCTTGCTTTTTTATCGTAGCACTTCTTAACAAAACGTATCGCTTTCCGTTGTACTTTCTCGAGTTCACGGATGCATGTTTCGTCTGCCGGATCCCATATACTTGATGCATATTCAAGATGAGGCCTAACCGACGCAAAATAACATCGTTCTCTAACTTTTTCGTCACATTTACCGACAATACGCCTAATAAAACCGATTTTTCTAGTTGCTTTAGCACAAATGTTACGGATATGCGTGCTCCAGTTCATGTTATAAGACACCCTTCGAATTCCAGTAAGACACAGCAAACAGGGATTATGTCCTACTTTCACTATGCATGGACATTGCGTCCTATTTGATTCTAAACATATTTGTCGGCTGAGATGATGGTTGGGGACATCTTAAACCTCGATCTCATCTCTCACTGAGAAGGAAGACTTCCGAAGCAAACAATACTATTCTCTGGTCCACCAATTGGGAAGCTTTTCGAATGATCGAGAGAATAGTCACGTGAAGGATGTGAGCGGCTTGTTCTCATGGAGGTGGAATGCTGCCCACTTGCATCCAGTAATGGAACTAAGAGAGGTCCATTCCGTTTGATCCCAAGAACCAGTCCTTCATCTCGTCTTTCGCAACGGATTTATACACATGTCCGCAATATTTACAGGAACTATGGAGTGAGATAGACAGGACGCCATGATTCACAGCCACGCTTGTTTGCTCCAGAATTAACCCATGACTTGACTCTAGTTTGGAGATATTGAGTGACGTCACATAGTCAAGAAATAGTAGCTTTAAACGCAGATTCCAGGCCAACGGAAACAAAATTGGCCGTAGAAATTACTTGGTAGGATCTGCCAGTGAAATAATTTCGATTGCCTCTAATTTAAAGAGGCACACCTCAAAATATACAATCCTCTTATGGAAAAAGAATCCAAAAGTAGTTTTAAAGCCCTCTTTTAAAGTTGATTTGCAGAGAATCAAAAAAAAAAAATGCTGATTTTTCTGCAACATCTTACCTTGAGTTAATTTTTCTGTAAATCAGTGTTCAGCATCTTAAAACAGCGAAATGAGCCGCGGTCTTACCTGAAAAGAGGACGGAGAAAATTAATAATGACAATGAATTAATCATGACATCTCCGATATAAAAATATTTACATATTAAATAATTATTAACTGAAAAAATGAGAGAAATTAAACAGTTTCAAGCATTCTAAGAACTATATGCACCCAGAATATGGTGAAGAGAGATAAATCATTCATCTTCAATATTCACGTCAGTCCAAAGATATGTTATTGATGGTTAACTTTGCATTAAAATTATAAATTAACTCTTTAGATGAAATGTAACACGACTTTTTTCGTTTATTTTATTATTTAGACTAGTATTATTAACTTTTCAAACAAATCCAAGAAAATAGATGCTTTTACAAGTAATCCTGTCTTCAATTGATGGCTGCAGAATAAAATCTACGCTCCGTTACAACTCTATATATTAAAAAAAATTGATTTTCATTAAAATGCTTCCCATACATCCTTTTATATAACTCAATTGTTTGACAATATTTTCCATATTTTCGTTTCGATATTGTACTCCTGATAAACTCCCAATGGCCTTAGAAAACGAAATTCCCAAAAAAAAAAAAAATAAATCCATTAGTAGTGACCAAAGATTGATTTGAACCGGAAATTTACGAATGTTTCCTTAATGTAAATATAAGCTGCTAAAATGCTGCTATGAAACTTCACTATCCCTTTTACTATCCTTCTGCTCATTCCTTAATTGCGACATCCATCTTCTCTTCGTGAACGTTTTTCTACTGTAAGTATTCACTGAGTAATTTCTTCTTAGAATATCATTTTTTATCCAACATATCATCCTGTTTTCATTAAGTTCTATTATTGCATACATTTTATATTTGAGACGCTAATTTCGCCCTCGATTTATAGTCAGGCCAATATATAGTCGAATGATCTTTGAGATGCTGCTCAAAATTTCCTAAAAGGTGGCACTAGATGAAACTGCAGAATATCTAGATGTTATGCGACGCTGTGCCTTCAAAGCAATCCCTTGCAAGTGGAAACCAATCATACGCATACAGGTAGCCTAATAACAGTGTTTCTTATCATATGAACCAGCGACATACATTTCTAATAAGTGGAATTCTTACATTACAATGTGAGAGAATCTTAACCTGAGACAGACGTTAAAAACAACGAAAACTTGGAAACCTAAGCGAAGAATCACACAAATTTGCTCGCAATTCCCTCACCGAAAGGGAGAAACAGGAGGGAGAAATAAGAGCGATTCTTGATCCGAAAATAAGCTAAATTAACTGAAAGCAAAACCGACGAATCACACGAGTGAGCAGACGAAGATCTACTTCCGCACAAATGCACACCAACGTCTTGGGGAAGTTCTCTCCATATTCACAGAGCAGAACTTCATCGGATGTTTTCGGTCCATATCGCAAGAGAGAGGAGATCAGACGAAAATTCCAGCGTTACAAACGATCCTTCTATTTCCTTCGACTCTCAAGAAATGTTCGCTCGGGTTATGAAAATAATTCCAGCGGCGCTCTCTCTCATGAAAGCCGCGGCGGGTGAGAGGCCGTCTTCAGCCGAGAAACTCTGCGAAACTCTCTCGCACATGCTCTTTCACGGGATCCCCTTCGAAAATCCCGTCGAAGCGGAAGCAATGAAGGAGTCGCGGGAAATGAGGAGTTCTCCGGGAGATGAACGCAGGACGCCCAAGGATGGAGAGTTATAATCAAAGGTGAAATTGAGCTCTTCCAGTAACGCAACATCAAAACTGGCTAATGTATCCCCTTTTAAAACCGACGGTGAAAGTCCTGTAATTATAAAGGCAGGGTAGCGGCAAGCTAGGGCACGGGTGTAAGATGAAGTTCTTTTATATAAATGTTCGTATTCGCGCTCCCTAATAGCCAAGTAGGTAACATGTTTGCCTTTGGTGAAAGCGATTCTGGGTTCAATTCTCAAAAGCAAGCCGTGTTTATTGAAGTTCGTTCATCATTACAATAACCACGTGTAGGTATTTAAATAAAGAGGTTCCGTATTCGGTAATATAGACGGATACTATAACCACGTGTCCCAACATAGATTCCGTATGATAATCGCAGTTATCAAAAAGATAAAACGTAAGTTAAAAAAAAACATTTTCGAGAAAATAAAATAAAAATCTTCGGAGCATCCTAATTTTAATTATCCTCAAATTGTTTTGTTGAATCTGCTGGGTAAATAAAAGTAGCATATATAAACTAATACTTCTTTTATTTCTATGAAACACCCTTTTCTTTGTACGACTGTCTTATCTGCCGTACTCTAGTTCTGTGCAATCAGTATGCTGCGAGATAGCCCCTTGGTGTGTCACAAGTTGTATCGATGTTGATCTTTTTCACGTGTCACTACATACATTTTCACGATGAATTTTTAAATACATATAAAAAAGTTAAAAGTGGAATTACTCGTTATACTTTCATATTTACCCCAAATGAGCATATCCCGATATTTCCTAGACTGAGAAATATATTGGGTGTATGTTTTAAAATCACACATTCTTGGAAGACCTGCAAGAATGACTTGCAAAAATGCATATTAAACATGGGAATGCATACAAATTTTGAATTATATATTCAGTTGATTTTTTAAGGGTAAGGGTGCCATTACGTTTAAAAGCTAAGGATACTATTTTAGATTGCGCAACTCTTATGTGAAATCTCCAATACATTTGATAGCCAGATAACCATCCTTTATTTATAATGGAAGCAATAAAAAATAAATTTCGTCTCTAATACGATCAAATATTTGCAAAGGAAGTGACTTTAAAAGCTCCATTAATGGGATTGGTTTGAGAAAATAAACAGCAGATATCGGTGCTGAAAAAACATTGCCTCCGGAAAAATATTTAGTTACTTAGGGCCTACATTTTTTACAAATAATTTACCGGTCTAAAAATTTCCTTCTTCAACTTTCAAGAAAACATCTCGTGCGTACTATCGGTTTGGAATCGCCGCATTTTTTCTTCCACCATCCTTTCCCAGATCGAAGTCTTCCTCATGAAACAAATAATCCGCAAACGTTACTTCCCTATTCATCTTATTCCATCAAATTCTCTCCGGTCCTAAAGAAAGAGAAGGGTTTAGAATAGAAAACGTCATCTTTTTGATCGATTTATCGGCCACGTTCCCAATTGGGTAAACCAAACAGTTGATGCTCGCTACAGTATTTTTTCTTTTAGCCCGTCCATGATCTCTCCTGCGTGGATTCTCAAACGACTAGATAAAGCGATTTTAATTGGCGTAGAATAAAGACCAATGACCGTGAGGAATTTATATAAAAATAAAATGACTTCAAGAGGTTCTCCCTAGAAAATTAATCGTGCCATTTTACCCTTTCTTATCGGATTCAACAGCAGTGCCGCATTGTCATGTTTTTACAGCTTTCACTCTAAGGAGGTCACCTTCAATTCCCCTTTTTACCACTAACATCGTTGTATAGGGAAAATAAACCAATCACTTGACCTGTAGGTAAGTTTACTAACTCTCTTTTAGTCACATTCTTTGACTACGCTGGAATTGAAGGAAGAAAGTATAGGTCTTTTTGTCGAAATAAAAACAGATCTCGAAGATGACGATATAAATGAGCCATTAAGCGTGAATGTCTATAGAAAAATAGGAATTGATAACATTCTTGCAGAATTAATACAAAGATGACGGGTTAAGACAGACATTAACAAAAATTGGAGAACATTTCATAGCTCATATTAATGAAATAATAATGCCATAGATAACTTACAACAAGACTGCAATCCGCTATTATTTACCATCATCAGGTTGTATAGTCTTCCATTGAATCTCCAAATCTTACTCTAACATTAGAATGGAAAACAAAATAATCTCTACCCACCATAGAGCTATAATTTTTTTGGATTGAATAGTATACAGTCATATTACGATTTTTCCCTTATTAATTTACGATTTTCCATTTAAAGTAATTGAAAATAATTGAAATAACGATGATTGATAAAATTGATTCTTCGGATAATATTTGAGAATGAACTTTGAAATGAATCAATGCGAACGCAATTTAATAAGGTTAAAGAAAACCATAATATTCCAATAAATTGATTAGAGATATAATTTATTATTTCCTGTTAAAATATTGTTAAATGTTAACTTACCAGATATAAAATAACACTGTGCACTCATTTACATTCAATAATTTTCAGTTTTATTTCAAGTGAAATTTTATTTCCCTTCTTGATTTCATTATCCTAGGAATTTCCTCATTGTGTTCAAATCCTGTACATAACGCATGATTATTTGACGTAGGAGACGAAGATAGAAGGGCATCACAAAATAACTTTTATCACCCTCAAAAAAGACGGGAATTTACATTGATGAACGAAGAAAACTTTTCCTTGCTACAAGTAAAGTTAGAGGATAAAGTTAATTGAATTAACACCTAGATACATTGGAGTATTAAGAATGGGAAAACACGCTACCCCTAATACCCCGGGATACCTTTGAGCGAGTTGCTTACCAAAAGCTGAACCCTACTGAAACAAAAACTTCTCTTGAGAGATTTGCCGCAGGACATTATTCAAATTACGTTATTACTTCCTACTAAACACACGCTCACGCTTGTTGAAGCAAACTCATGGAAAATGCAGAGTATATATATTGTCCTCCTTTGCATGTTGCTACAACGACTGCGACAATAAAATTGAACAACTCCGCAACACAGTGAATATTAATCATCGTCCTTTTGTATCCCTGCTGCAACGTGTAATGCGAAGAAAAATATCAGTTATTCAAATTAACGCAACACGGCGCATGAATAAAATTGTTCTCTTTCCGCTGCGTTGAGTCCGAATTAAATGAGAGCCAGTAAACAAAATACACGCGGTCCATTTGCTGGGCCGCGTGCTTCAAACCCTTTTAATTTATGCTCGAAGCTAGACTGTTTAATGGGGCGGAATGAGCCTCCTAGTAGGAAATATCCCCTTGACAACGAGAGGCAAAACCGCTCCGGGGAAGAAAAAAATGTATATATTTATGTCGTTTACTTCTGCTACTCTTTTCCTCAACCGACTTAATTGAAACGTCCCAAAAACCGAATGTCTTTGAATCTTCAAGCCGGAAACGCTCAGAAAATACTTTCATCTGAGCCCTAATATATTCCGAGATTTATTAGTGTAATCACAAAAACATTCAAACGAGAGTTAGAAAAATTAAACTATAATGGAGCAATAACCTAACTAACTTTCCGTACAATTATTGTAAATAACTGTTTTTTTCAATGACCGATTGAAAATCGAAATTTCCATAATAATTATTATTTTTAAACAAGAAAATGGACGTTGCAAGAA
>KZ308131.1:1957973-1971853 GCA_000376725.2 Ladona fulva | reverse complement strand
TAAAATAAATTCTTCGTGAATTCTTCTCCACACATATTTCTGAAGGCAGTAATAGAACTAAAATAATCACTAAAAGATAAATAAAACTGGCTGTACTTGATACCTGCCTCAGAAGATTAAGAAAGGATATTGCTCAAAGTCGAAAAGCGCTGTCCGCAGCTATTTCTTCTAGTCTCTCTAGGCATAGTATTTTTAACGGCTTCACCTGTTCTTAAGAAGCGAATGCTATTTTCAAACCGTCTTCCAAATTAAAACCGTTACTGTATCTTCCTCACACCATTTTCACGCTTACCTCAACTTATTTCAGCCGGTAGAGTCTAATTATCTCGCAAGAAACTTCCTCTCTCAGTTCACGCAATAAGTACCTAGCAGAAATGTAATTTGCACGTGCCAGAAAACGAAAACTTCACGTGAAGTTATGAGCGGTTAACTTATACGTATCCAAAGCGAACTCTTTTCCCAAGATTATAAAACTTATATTATCACTAATATTATATTACCTATGCTTCGCCTTTTCAATTTCAATAAAATCGTCATTCTGGAACCCATAGAAAAGGAGAACTTCGTGAAACAGAGCGGCTTTCAAAATCCTAAAGGGGTTTTATCCATCAGTAGACAGTTATTTGCGTATTATTATACCGGTATACCACCATTAAAAAAACAGGAAATAAGCCTTCGAGGTCAGGACAAAGAGCCAAATTAAAAATATGAGATTGACATGAAGGTAAAAATCTCTAAAAATCATCTCGTCGGAAAGGAGGAGAAAAAAATAGGAACGTCTTGTAAAAGAAGATTACGAGGGCCCAAGATCCCTCTGAAAGGTTAGAGAAGACGAAAAAATAGCGGTTATAAACAAATTTCTTCCAAAAAAACACGAATAAATTGAGACGCTAAACAAACATTTTTATAG
Source organism: Ladona fulva (assembly GCA_000376725.2). Taxonomy (NCBI): domain Eukaryota; kingdom Metazoa; phylum Arthropoda; class Insecta; order Odonata; family Libellulidae; genus Ladona; species Ladona fulva. The sequence goes on along the minus strand of KZ308131.1, from coordinate 1,970,943 downwards.
ACTCGCACCTTTTCTTCGGTTCCGGCGTGTCCGCACATAAAATGGAAATATATAAATGCTAATATCGGTTTCATACATAAATATTCGAAATTTATTCGTCACTATGTTTTATGGATTGGAATAAATTATGGACGGCCGCGTCGCCCCCCGGCACAGGCAAATATATTGCTCAGAAGTAACAAAAGTTATGTTTTCGATTTCACCGCAAATTATCATTTGTACAACCTCATTTCAGGACAAAAAATGATAATTAAAGAGCACTTGTTACGGAAAGCAAATATTTGAGCTCATCACGGAAATCATAGCCATATTATGTAAATTATTCCTTCGCATTAAAAAATAGAGATCGGTCAGTGACATTCATACTTGACTTAACGCTATCGATGTATGCGGGAGTCTACTTCGTTAAAAATTGCTCAACTTTGATCACCTAATGTAATATTCATCCGTGTTTCTATGGTTACCTGGTAATAATAATAATATTAATAAAGTATATTCGTTTGCAATCATATTTCTCGCAGCAAACACGCAATATAAGGCCTGAGAATACGGAATTGTGAGCTGTAAAGAATACTAGAAGAAAAAGAAAAGAGTATATATTCTCAATGTACATCAGGATGCAGTAAATTGAACTATTCAATATTCAGCCACGTGAAAATACACAATGGATCGGTAGACGATAACTATCTAACAAGTAAGTTTACAAGTGTCTAGCAAATATTTTAAGTTTAAAAATCTACATAAAAATATTACAATGTTACCTCAAAATATTAATAATTAAAGAAAACTATTATTATTGAAAAGTATTATTAATAAAGTTCGTATATAGAGGCCTGAATGGTGCGAGGGAAAAGTTCCTTGATAGAGCAGCTCGTAAGTTGAGATACAACTGTATGAATAAGATACGATATAGTCGATTAAAATTCATTTTTAGTTGTAAACGAAATTTAGAATACAACTAGCTCCATTCCAACTAGATCATAATCCATATTCATAGAACTGCACGAAGAAATTACGACTTAAAAAGTAGGATTTCCTCCTTTCCTTGAGAATGACCTCAATTTTGAAAGATCGTTTGTTAAACGGTTTCACCATTGAGTGCCTCCAAATTAAAAACATAATTTCAGTCAAATTAGATTTGAGTAAACAAGTAATTTCATACGTATTGTAATTTCGGCATAATCTCTCGGTTTAGCTTTTTCACAAAAACTATTGCTCCTGCGACGAATGGAATAAATTCCATTGGGTTCCTTTATTTTTCAAATTAATCTCCTTAAATTGAACTGAAAAACTCTCCCAAGTGTTTAGTTGGGAACTCGAAGGAAATTAAAGATGTCTCCTATTATCGACCTTGGCAGAATACAGATGAGACATTAGAGAAAAGCATCAAATCCTCAGAATGTCAACCAATGCAACTTTTCTCTCCTGTCTTCGGGTATTTCTGGAGCTCTCGCGTTCCCTTACTACTGTAATATGCGAATTCGAAAACTCTTCCGAAAGTCGCACGAGGAAACTTTTCAGCAAATCTCGCCTTTTCGATACAAAAGAGAAACACGGAGATAGTTTAGTGATGATGAAAGAAGTAGAGAAACCTGGACGGGGAAAAAAGGGCGAACAACACAAACTTCATGATCGATATTTCGATATTAACACGCAAAATAAGAGAAAATGTACAAAAACCAGAGAAACGGAAAATAAAGGCCATTAACTGACTTCTGCTTGAAAATACAAGACAGGAGTTACTACAGATGCCATCAAATAGAAGAGCAATGTGCCGTGAGCAAAAAGTGCCGGTTTTGTTAAATATAAGACGAGTGTGCCAATGCGATGCCAAAGCATAGAATGAAATGATAATATTATTTGTTTAATTATGTCATGATAGGATTAATAGGTTGTGATTAAACTTCATATCCATTCCATATTTATTTTACATTCATACATTTACATTTACATTTATTACATACATTCATTCCACATGTATTTATTCATTTTTCAAATGAAGAATAAATAGTAAGGATATTACCGTAATAGTTTTTCTAAGACGTTGCAAGTTCTTAGAGAAAAACATCCTGATAAATATGAGTGAGAGTAAAAGGGTGTTAAACAACTCCGAATTCACAGAGAAAAGACGGAAAATAATGAACAAGAACAACGACCGTGAATGATATATCTCATGAACGCTCGATTCAAGCACATTCACTAGCCTGAATTAACTCCAAACAGACAAAACCGCCAAGAAAACTATTTTCGCAAGTTTTCAAAACCTTGCTCTTTTAATGTCGGTTAAGAAAAATAATGCGGGCGACATCGATTCACTACCGAAATATGGAAATAGTCGACGGAGAAGATTATTTGATATAAAAAGGTTATTATTTTTATCAAAAAATCAGCTATTTTTTAAATTTAATTAGCTGGTAAACCACTACCAGTACTGCATCAGGAATGGTATAAAATATAGCGTAAATCAGGGAGAACTGATAAAACTAGTTGAATTACGAATACGTATTTCTCTCTTTGAACGGATTCCTTGCAGGAAAGAACGATATTCCTCGACAATTAATTCATATTAATACAAAAATGGAGTTGAATCACTCTATAATATTAATCTCGTAGCAGAAAGGCAAGAAAGACAAGGTGAAACAAATGTGAAAAAACCTTCCGGAGAGCCCCCAACAAGGTTTGCCCCTACATGATCGATCATCTATGGCTGAACAGACATATCGACAAATGCGTGCAGAATTGTCGAATTTACGCTTTATCTGATTCTGAGTATTGCATGCGGCGAAGCGTAGTATCTTTGCTGGACCTCTCAAGAAATACAGAGACAGCCCCATCGATTACACCAATTTTGATGTTTATCTCTTAATCAGTCACGTTTGCCCCTAATTTTCCTCCGAGCGAACGCTAAGAGCACGAAATTTGGTCGAATTTCTGGAACACGAACGCTATTAATTAGCATTATCTTCTATTGGGTTATTTCTTCCGGGTTCTTAGTGCGAATACATCCCTTAGGAAGTTTTGCTATTCTGAAAGAGATTCAGTGATTAGGGAGTGCTACTTTTGCTGAAAAAAATCTATGGAATTGTAAACGTAGGGGAAACGTCGGACAGTATCCAAAACCCTTGGATTTATTGAAGTATTAGTTGTTAAAAAGTATGATTTACTTTGTAGTTAAAAGTAATCATAGTAAATTATGCAAAGTAATCATAGTAAACTACTACTCAGTTGCATGTATTCTTTAATTTCCATCAAACTACGCTCATAAAATTTCCAATTCTTATTTTTCTGGATAGAAAAGGGTATGCAGGACTTTAAGGGAATATTTTTTCCCCAAGCATCTGTTTTAATTCTTACCGACTACGACTTCTAAAATGCGCTCAGCTCCTTTCTTCCGAGACAAAATTGTGCAAAAGAGTTTTTCTAAGACACCTCGGAATCATTTTGTTTAAATAAATCCTTATATCAGCATTTGTCTCAACATTTTAAGTAGATTCGAAAAGTATAATGTAAATTACACTAATCTGTGGAGGGCTAAATGAGGTCAACACCACCTAAATTCTCTTAAGACTTAAACAGTTTCATCAAAAATATGAATTAATTATTAATTTCCTGGATACATTTAAAGAGTAAATCAAAGAAAAACTGCATATATTACAGCAGGCCTGGCCAACTTATTGCTAGCTGTGATCAACTAATTGTTCAACCGCGATCGACTCGAAGAAACAAGTTTTGGCATTTACAGAAACCAAAATGGTTAGTATTCGAATATCCGAGCCTTTTCCTGTATTTTTTACGCTTAAGAAATTCTACAGTCAATATCATACTAGTGAATCCATTTTTAAATGATTGAGGTAATAAAAATTAATCGGAAATGAAGAACCTTTCTGATGGCCAGTCGCGATTGATCGAATATCCTTTCACGATCGAGAGCTCGTTGGACAGATCGTCGGCAAGTTGTCCAACACAGTTTTATAGCTACAGTAGCGAGTGAAAACAAAAATATCATTACGTGGGATCAAAACACTCATCTATAGAATCAAAAGAGAAATACATTACGGAGATAATCATAATGAATCCTACGTACTATAAACAAGCTGAATTTAGGTCATCTCGACAACTAAGAACGAAGTTTTGGGAACAAAAATAATCCGTACTGACCGATCACGGACGAATTTACAGTTATAAATAATAAGTGGTAGCATTTTAAGAGTGCTTGTACAACTAACGTCATTTCGCACTTATGGGCCGCCACCAGGAATCGACCAGGGACCGGTTCCACAAAAGGCAAATACGAAGGCCCCTAGGCTATTCCGGAGCAATTACAACGAAATGTCCACGATAATTACAGCTAATTTCCAACGCAATACGGCTGAGAGCAAATATCAGAGTTCAATTAACCAGGAACTAATTTACGAGGCAAAAAACTGAACAAATTCCCAAGTCCCATTCAACTCTATTGAACCTTGAAAACGGAAGATTTTGAGAGAAATAACTAATGAAATCATAAATCCGCGATATTTTCATTTAACGATAAATTTACCCTGCCACCCTCTGTCTAAGATGTATCAGGGAACGAGTCGGCTCTACGGTTGAAAGGGCGGAGGGTGAAATAAAGGGATGGAGAAGACGGTGCGGAAGTTGCGTGCGGAGGAGTTTTTAGGAAAAGGAATTCCCAGTTGTGGGGAAACACCCTGGAAAGGAGATTCTCGCGCCGAAGTTCCAAGACTCATGCATTGTTTACGCGGGAGGGATCGCTTGCTTTGCACGCAGCCATTTCTACTCTCTCCATCTCCCTCAACTATCTTTCTCGGCTACTTGGGTGCAGCGTTGCCGTTGGTGCAGAGTGCCGTCATCTCATTCAAACTACTGTTTCCTATATCCACGTCCGTGTAGTGTCGTGGATATTTTGCCCCTCCTTGTTATCTCACATCCGAAGCGCGAGATGACGCAAGATTTCACATCATGTGCCACCATGTGAGTTCATTTTGAGCCGGATAGGAGCTCCTGAAGGACCAAGTATTCCAATTTTCACTTGATTAAATTTTCTTTTTTTAACGAAAACCTTACGTAATACCTAAATCTGAATAACATAAACAGAGGATGGTTGGGTATGGTAGGTAGGATGAAAACCAATTGCATAAGAGAGGACGAAAAGACCGAATAATGAGGAAGATGAAATCCTTTTCATTAAGAACACGTTCAAAAATATCAAAATTAAGCTAAGATATTACTGTACACACCTTCGCAAAGTTTGTATCTTCCAAATTAGTTTGTGTTTGTCATTTGTATGACATATATTTAGCCTATAATTCAAAGGGAAATTAGGTATTGATCACAGGTATAGGTTTGCTCTTGATCGGTAAATTTTGTTGGTGTAATTAATTAAAATCAAGCCTTCGATTATACTTTTGAAATTGGTTTGAAATAAATAACGATAACTTCGGATACCGTTTTTACTATTTCTAAAGACTATTAGGGTAGATAATCCAGCAGTATAATGCCATGACCTCATCTATACTGTGATTTAGAAAATGGTATTCAACTGAAAGAAGGGTTATGCATCGAGATAAAGTAAAAACTACGAAATTCGTGAAAGAAACGACAAAAGCAAAGAGTATATCGTCTTGGCATCCGTAACATACTCTAAAATACGTAGGTAAGGTAAAGTTCATTCGTGAAACTCAATACTTTCCTCAATATAATTTTAGGTATTAACTTATTTTAAAGTTCTAACTTTTTCTTCGATCTTGTGGAATAATGATTCAGTTAAACTTTATTACCTATTTTAGAATATAATTCAAAGTAAATATCATCAGAAAAATTTCGCACATTCTTAAAAACAGCTTAAATTTTCAGAATAAAATTAATTTTTAATTTACAATAAGTTCAATTTTTTGATTAAATTTAACTGACTGTTGAAAATTCAATTTTCCGTGCTTTTAGGAGTGAATTTCATATATATTTTACATCTAATTCAACAGGGATATAAAGGAAAACATGTAGGTATGGACTTAGAATTTCTACTGGATATAATCTATAGGATTAAAACCTCTATGTGATAATACCTCTATAGGATAACACAGTTTATGTATTCCTTCTAGCGAAATATTTAAAAATAACTCATAATTTCTCTGACTAAAGACAGTAAAAAAGTCGAAACTTCGTCAGTAATTAATTAAATGTTCTGTTTTAATACCGTCAGAGCAAATCATGGTACGTGGATGATGAATAATAGAGTTCTACTTCAAATCGAATGAAGTAATGAGCGCTTGGTAACATGTGCCAACTTCCTCCTTTGCTGAAGGGCTCAAAAGTGTGAACTATATATTAATTGCAATAGATGAGGTACTTTCATGGCATTTTAAACTGGAACTAATTCAGTCAACTCTATATTTAAGATGCACAATCTAAACTAACATCTTTCCATAAAACGGTGAACCAAGTTAATTCCTAATTCTAGAAGACATTCCCTCTACACCCGTCATTTACATTTCACTTATAAATACTAATTAAAACTCTTTCTTTGGAAAAATATTTTCTTATTAATTTTTATTCATTATTAAGAATACCATCTTGGCATCCTAAAAATAATTTTAAATCTCCACCATGAGCTGTATTGGATGCGCGAATTTGTAATGATGGATTCGGAAACAATCACACTCACGCAGGATTCAATCCTTCGAGATATTCCATCTCTGCGTCCCTGTACTTCCTTTTCAAACCCATAGGTGTCCCCTGCCTCGCCACATCATTTGCAAATGCCCTGGAGGTTCCGGCAAAATGTAAAACAAATAAGAAAAAGGAGCAGGAAATGCGATAAAAGCTTCGTGAAGTCGGGTAGGAGAGCCCGCCGTTCCGCGAAGCACCTGAGGGAAATAAAGGGAGAGGGAGGGGAGGAAGTGATACAGGAAAAGAAGCAAAAGGCCCCTGGAGACACACTGAGAATTTTCTCGTATTCCCCACTCACTTATTCTTCTATCTTCTAGACTCCAACTGACAGAAATGAAAAGGTCTCCACCACACAAAGCTTACCGGTAATTCGCGTAATCAGCTTTCTTGGCTCAAAATCGGGTGCTGAATTTCAAAACATTCATAATTGAATGAAATCTTATTTTTACATCACAACCCGATAGGTAATGGAATAAGTTAAACAAGCAATACAAGGATCTCCGTTTCGAAATAATGTGGGCGCTTCCCAAGGAGAAACGGACATGAAAAAAGTCTGAAGGAACCGGGACTCTAACCCGGGTCTCCCAATTGCCGGTCGGTTGCTCGTCGCTGCCGCTGAGTCGGACGAACTCACGCGCCCAATACCTACGAAGTCTCCCAAACGGCATGGAAAAATATTCTGGTGGAATAGCTCAATGGATATTAATCAATGTATGTATAATCAATTGATAAGTCAATGGACTTATCGTGCCAAGTACCTAAAATCCTTTCCTTGAATGTATGCGTTTGTAGGAACTGGTTCAGTGCCAGGTTCAAAATCTCTTCGTAATTATTAAAATTAGGGAAAAATGCGATATACGAAGAATTTTATAATTAACTTATGGTTGAATAAATACCGGTGCTTTAGAAAAATATTTAGGAATACCATCTGATAGTAAACATTCAAATTAAAATTCATTCCGTTCTATTGATTACTTTCGCTGAGTTATACGGCCATGAAATAGCACTCATATATGTGGAATAATAAATCGTACTCCAGGAACTTTAGGTTTGATAAAGCTTATAATGGAGGGTCACAACTTGTCCACCCTAATTCTAAAATATTTGGTTTGATAATATCATTAAAGAGCATTTAGGAAGGATAGTGAAAATTCTTCCTCCTATTATCATCGAATATATTACAGGGAGAAGAATGATATACACTTTGCCAAACAAAAAGGAATTATCGACTACCGGTTTCGGCATTACATTACCATTGTCAGCTCACTCACTATGGCCTGACCTGTGTGACTTGACGATAGCAATGTAACGCCGAAACCGGTAGTCAATATAAAAATGTTTGTCAGGAAAAGTATACATTCTTCCTCTGTCATGGATTTACAGAGCATCTCGGTCGCCTCCGCAGATTTTAGGAATTATTCACACCAATGGAAAAACCTCTAAATCGATGATATAATCTTTCCTCATTATTAACTCTAGTCGATAATTCTCTTTAACCTAATATTCTTAACCAACTATACATTTAGCATAAACAAACTGTACATTTAGATTTAGTGACCAAAACTATACAGTAGTTTACTCATTTGGCAGCAACTACAACGTTAGCATAGATTAATAAGCTTTCCATTCCCACATCGTTGAGTCTTCAATGGGTATTACATATGAATGGATGATTACTGGTTATAGAATTACAAATGCAACGTTTGTATAAGAAAGATATTTATAAATCATATACATATATATTTAAATGAACATTTTAAATGCTTTGAATTTCACTCACATGATATTTGCCTTTGAAAAACAACGGATTTATATAATTTGGACCATAAAAATCGGAATATTCAGTCGAATATATTTTTGTGAATTTGAGTTCTCCCTTTTTCCAGAGCCTTAAATTCTCGCTTTTCAGATTCAACGGTTCGCTGACTTTTCCTCCTACTCACGGCTTCCTTCGAAAGATTATTTCTCATTTGGTTGTTTCTACGGATTCCTTTTCAGTATAAATTTAAAAACTAATTAAATAACTTTATGATGAAGAGAATAAGTCCTAGTATCAGAGGCTCTTCAAGTTAGATTTATATTGGATTAACTTTACTCCAGTATCTATTTTCAGGTATTTAAGAATACAGAATATTATTATTAAATTGAAAGGTAGGTATGTTGATTAAGGCTTAATAAGTCTTTAATAATGAAACATCTTGGGTAAGGATTCATTTCAATGCTATGCATTTTCAATGCCTTTTTAAATATAATATGATAAAGATAAGGCTGTATATAATACGAGTATTAGATGCATCCGTCGTTTTTATCAGATCTTCGATTGTTTTTTTCGAATCCGAGATAAAATGTTTGAAGAATGATTGGTTTGATGTTTAACTTTACATTCAGTGGAGAGCATCTAAATAGTAACATTTAAATGCGAACTTTTCATATGAAAATATTATTCATAAAAGTTTCTCAGAATTGGCAGATAAATTAAGCTGTTGAAGGTTCTTAAAGTTGCAAATGATACTTTTTTATGAATTGGGTAAATTAAAATAATAAATCCTATGCTGCATCGAAATCGAGGTAAATGAATCTAGCGCCATAGGTATTGCCTTCGGTAACAGTTCAAAAGATAAAGTGAACCGAATGATATTTCTATTACTTGAAACCTTAATGTGTGTTTATGATGGTTCCTGAAAAGTTCACGAAGAAAATTTTCTGTTACGAGAAAAACATGATCAACCAATGATATTTTCCCTATACATTTCCTTTTGTACTACGTAAGTCCAACATCAAGTACTCCTTCACTTACGGATTACATTCCACAGAGCGGTGGATGCATTTTAAATTATTTATCCCGCCGAGCAAGAGTACACCGAGGTACCACTTCAATCTGCATTTTCAAATACAAGGAATTGGATATAATTAATGCACTCGACACTGCATTGACTGCACATCTGCTGCCGCTATTTCGCGCCGCTGTCCGTTTACCTTCCGACGCCCTCCTCTGAAACTTTGATGACGATAAACACTCCACGCACGTAAAGTGTCTTCGACGGGATACGATCCCGGCACATTTTCAAACCCGTAAGAAGCCTTCAAAATCGCGCCTTACATACAAAAGAAGACGCCTCGCTTGGGCAGGAAGGGGAAACCACGCTTTTCCTACCCAACTCTGGGAATTTAAAAAGATAAAACTGGATAAAAACGAACTTCCAATCCGAACGGATTAAAATGTCACGAAGGTAAAGGTGGCGCCAGGCATCTTAAAGACAATTCTTTTGTCGGAATACGAGGTGTCGGGAGAAAAGGTGTAGAGAAAGAGGGGAAGAAATAAAAGCGAACGAGGAATGGCACGTCCCCCGTTTCTTCCCAGATCAAACGAGAAAAGGTCACGTTCACCATAACTAGCGGGAGGAGACTAAGGAGGGACGAGGGGGGAGGTCAGAGGGGGGTCAGGGGGGATTAGGGAAGGGGAGTTAAGGGGAGGAGGATGACGCAAAAAGGGGAATCGGACGTGAGGGACGCTGACTGGCAGACGAATTGTGCGAAAGGGATGGACGTCGAATAGGGTAAGGTCACTTTGGGCGTTGGGGAAAGGACAGGGTATGAAGAAGTCGAAGATTCGTGGTAAGCATGGGAGAAGTTTGAAAAGACCTTAAGCACGATGGTCAACTGCTGTTTCAGAACAATGTACCCGGTGGCTTTATCAGAAGAAACTTGGGGCACTTTAGTTAAGACGTGAAACTATACATGTTTTTACAACCCAAGGTAGACAAACTCTACGGTATTAAATAAGAACTGTATACCGTACACTCAATGGATACTGGCTATCAAATAAAGCCATCCTTATTTCCGAGTATAGTTGCTTGTAATTATACTAATTACACGTTATAATTATCAGTGCCAGGTTCAAAATCTCTTCGTAATTATTAAAATTAGGGAAAAATGCGAAATACGAAGGATTTTATAATTAACTTATGGTTGAATAAATACCGGTGCTTTAGAAAAATATTTAGGAATACCATCTGATAGTAAACAACTAATGAAATCATAAATCCGCGATATTTTCATTTAACGATAAATTTACCCTGCCACCCTCTGTCTAAGATGTATCAGGGAACGAGTCGGCTCTACGGTTGAAAGGGCGGAGGGTGAAATAAAGGGATGGAGAAGACGGTGCGGAAGTTGCGTGCGNCAGGTGGAACTTCTCCGCGACGACATCATAGAGAGGAAACACTGCTGGCTCCACGAAATGTATATGAATGCTATTTTGCGGAGCTCACAAAGTGTTTACTCTTCACGGTGTCGTTCAGGACGGCTTTTGAGAAAATTCGTGGTTTCAAGTAAAGCATTCATAAGATAAGATGGATTTCATGATTGCGCAAAGAGGATAAACTTCAATCGAGAAAATTTCACACGCTACTTTTATGCTCAGATGGAATTTGTTAAATGTTTTCTTGTTCTTTCCTTTCTCTAGAAGTTCCATTAACGGCAAGATTTTCATGTAGCACTGCCCTAACTTTTGAAGTATTCCGTACCAAAATAGTTACATTCTATATTTGAACAGCATTTCCATCAACTTTGCTGCTTATTACTACTATTTGTAGGGATGGTACAAGAGTAAGTCAACTGATAATGCTACTATATGACACAAAGACATCGAGATATTTGAAAGTGAATTTAAACTACATTGCTAAGGCCTAATGGTTAAATTTATTTCAACAAATAAAGGTTCGATATGAACTGCAACATATTCACTGGATGATAACTGAATTCGCAAATATGTACTTCGAAAATGGATCGTTGCTCTTACCAGTTCCATAATTATTACTACGCATTATGCACAACTATTCCTTTAACTAGGAAAAACCTGATTAGCAGGGACTCACACCCAAGACTGGGGTTGGAACGCTAGAATGCCAAACATTCTGCAACCGGTTGCGTGTCCTGGTTGCGGTGTAGGTCTCAAATGAAAAATCGAATATATTTTGAATTGAACCCATAATATATTCTCTTTTATCTTTAAGAAAACCGGTCAGACATCGTACTTTTCAAAGTAACACAGAATACTGCAATTCCATTGAAATTGACTTAATCCTTCAGTAGCAATGAGTTCAAATATACTGAAAAACCTCCTTGAGAATGTCCTTCATCCTTCTCCGTCTACTTGAACTCATAAAGTAAAAACTTCATCGAATGGACACTAAACCAAAGAATAATCGAAACAAGCGTTAAAATTACGGACGCCATAAACTGGGAGAGGGGAATTGGGATTGAATGAGAAAATGAGAAAGGAAGTCTAGAGGAGGAAGAAATTATACCCCACCGAGAGAAGCGGGAGAGAAAGATGGGGAAAAAAGGAGGAGAGTGAAAGAGCTGGAGAGAAGAGTATGGGAAGCCAAGTCGACAGTAGTTCCTTAATGATGTCGAGGAGAAACGTCAGCTGCTGAGAGACGTTGGTAGATTCTGGAAGGAACTCTGGGAAGGCCGGAGGAGGGCGAGCAGGAGAGACTGCCCCAGACTATGGCGTGGAGAAGGGGGAAGAGAGCAAAGATGAGTTAAGTCGTGTATGAGTTAGGGTGCGGAGAAGAACTTTTTTTCCTCCGGTTTGGCACGAGATTCGGATCCAGTAAAGGGAAGAGGAGACGTGGTCAGCGTGAGATGCACTCGGATGTTAATAAGTCGAGTTCTTTACATCATGAAATGACCCGGGCTGTGGAACTAGGGCTTAAAGAGGAGATCGTGTTGGCGGATGCGAGCGGGATTTTGGTGAGAAAGTAATTAAAACCAGAGGAAATGCACCAGAACTACTTGAGTGCGTTGTTTCCTCTTGGTTGAAATAAGGCTGGATGCTTGCTACAGAAGGATAATATGTAACTTTCGTAATATAACTTACGCAACAATATTCTATAAATGATCTGTTTCCCTAATCATGTCAAAAGAGAGCTTTAAACATAAATTATATTTACATACATACATAAGTGCTCTACCTTTCGGTAGGTCCATGTGCCCTAATATTCCCTATTCATAGCCCTTTCTTTCACTACATGGGAACTAACCCCATCCTTTATGTCATCTAACATCTTTTGCCTTTGCCTTCCCCTCTGTCTCTTCCCTTGCATTCTACCCTCTATTACATTCTTCAGCAATCCCTCTCCTCTCAATATCTGACCCACCCATTTCTTTTGTCGACGCTTAATTACTTCAATTAAAACCCTTTCCTCCCCAACCATTTCTAGCACCTCTATGTTTGTTTTTCTATCCACCCAGCTCACCTTCTCCATTCTACGCCACACCCACATCTCAAATGCCT
>KZ308131.1:1894702-1956349 GCA_000376725.2 Ladona fulva | reverse complement strand
GGAACTTCTCCGCGACGACATCATAGAGAGGAAACACTGCTGGCTCCACGAAATGTATATGAATGCTATTTTGCGGAGCTCACAAAGTGTTTACTCTTCACGGTGTCGTTCAGGACGGCTTTTGAGAAAATTCGTGGTTTCAAGTAAAGCATTCATAAGATAAGATGGATTTCATGATTGCGCAAAGAGGATAAACTTCAATCGAGAAAATTTCACACGCTACTTTTATGCTCAGATGGAATTTGTTAAATGTTTTCTTGTTCTTTCCTTTCTCTAGAAGTTCCATTAACGGCAAGATTTTCATGTAGCACTGCCCTAACTTTTGAAGTATTCCGTACCAAAATAGTTACATTCTATATTTGAACAGCATTTCCATCAACTTTGCTGCTTATTACTACTATTTGTAGGGATGGTACAAGAGTAAGTCAACTGATAATGCTACTATATGACACAAAGACATCGAGATATTTGAAAGTGAATTTAAACTACATTGCTAAGGCCTAATGGTTAAATTTATTTCAACAAATAAAGGTTCGATATGAACTGCAACATATTCACTGGATGATAACTGAATTCGCAAATATGTACTTCGAAAATGGATCGTTGCTCTTACCAGTTCCATAATTATTACTACGCATTATGCACAACTATTCCTTTAACTAGGAAAAACCTGATTAGCAGGGACTCACACCCAAGACTGGGGTTGGAACGCTAGAATGCCAAACATTCTGCAACCGGTTGCGTGTCCTGGTTGCGGTGTAGGTCTCAAATGAAAAATCGAATATATTTTGAATTGAACCCATAATATATTCTCTTTTATCTTTAAGAAAACCGGTCAGACATCGTACTTTTCAAAGTAACACAGAATACTGCAATTCCATTGAAATTGACTTAATCCTTCAGTAGCAATGAGTTCAAATATACTGAAAAACCTCCTTGAGAATGTCCTTCATCCTTCTCCGTCTACTTGAACTCATAAAGTAAAAACTTCATCGAATGGACACTAAACCAAAGAATAATCGAAACAAGCGTTAAAATTACGGACGCCATAAACTGGGAGAGGGGAATTGGGATTGAATGAGAAAATGAGAAAGGAAGTCTAGAGGAGGAAGAAATTATACCCCACCGAGAGAAGCGGGAGAGAAAGATGGGGAAAAAAGGAGGAGAGTGAAAGAGCTGGAGAGAAGAGTATGGGAAGCCAAGTCGACAGTAGTTCCTTAATGATGTCGAGGAGAAACGTCAGCTGCTGAGAGACGTTGGTAGATTCTGGAAGGAACTCTGGGAAGGCCGGAGGAGGGCGAGCAGGAGAGACTGCCCCAGACTATGGCGTGGAGAAGGGGGAAGAGAGCAAAGATGAGTTAAGTCGTGTATGAGTTAGGGTGCGGAGAAGAACTTTTTTTCCTCCGGTTTGGCACGAGATTCGGATCCAGTAAAGGGAAGAGGAGACGTGGTCAGCGTGAGATGCACTCGGATGTTAATAAGTCGAGTTCTTTACATCATGAAATGACCCGGGCTGTGGAACTAGGGCTTAAAGAGGAGATCGTGTTGGCGGATGCGAGCGGGATTTTGGTGAGAAAGTAATTAAAACCAGAGGAAATGCACCAGAACTACTTGAGTGCGTTGTTTCCTCTTGGTTGAAATAAGGCTGGATGCTTGCTACAGAAGGATAATATGTAACTTTCGTAATATAACTTACGCAACAATATTCTGTAAATGATCTGTTTCCCTAATCATGTCAAATGAGAGCTTTAAATATAAATTATATTTAGGAAGACGTATTTTAAAACAATTAGTCGTGCAAAATAAAAATAATTGGAATATTTCTACTTCCTTAAAATGACAAATATATAATTATCGCATATAAATTATCGTTGCAAAATATTATTTGGTTGCATCAAAAATATGTCAAAAAAAAGCTCTGAGGGGTGATGAACTCACAAAACAAAGGGGTAAGCTTCTTTTTCAGAGAAAATACTTAAGTGATCTTAAATCTTATAAAACTTAGATTTATAATCAGTTATTTCCTAATTATATTCAGCACGTCCGCAAAATGGTGGCTAAGATAAAGCGGAAATTGTCCACTAAAAGTATTTATATTACCCGATTACTATAAGGGATCGTATTTTAAACAGTAGTAGCAGTATTTTAAAAAGTGCTTTGACAACTAAGGACATTCAATTCCGGAGGAATCGAACCCGGGACTGCTTTAACCGAAGTCGAACGAAGTAGCCTACTTGGCTATCCAAAGTCACGCATTTTCAGATGCATTCAACGATTCCGAATATTTATTTTGATATGAGAGAATGAGGAAAAGCTGCATTGAAATCAAAGGTAACTATCCGTCATTTAGAAAGCAATTGAATGTTACGTAATGCCTGGGGAAAAAGAAAAACTGTTTATGTAAGTATTTCGTAAGAAAATATAGCAATATTATCACCAAGAGTAAAGTAAATAGTTATGTATGACTTATACGTTAAAGCAAACTAAAGAACTACGAAAACAAGGCGTTCTTATTAAGGAGAAACCACACGATGACTTCATCTGAAGTATTCTTATAATGTAGGTAAATACAACGTAATTGAAGACGTGGGTCACGTTCGGAAAGCAATTATTTTTCATCAATTGTCCATTCTAATACATCATTCTGAGAGCCAAAAAGAAACATTAGCATTAGCACTTCGACCTCGTTAGCATCAATATATCAAATCTAAAAAAAAAAACTTAATTTAGCAACATATGATAAACTATGACAACTGTGTCCTAATATTTTTCCGCAAGGCATAGTCTCTATTGGAAGATAACACTTCTGCCCTTGAAATAAGCCGAATCTAGTATCGTAAAGAGCTAATCTTTCGTAAGGAAAATTAAACTTTAATCTTAATCTGTAAATAGTTAACAAATGGATGGATGAGTTGAAGGAAAGCACTCATAAAAGTCATTATTAAGAATAAACTGTGGTACGGATTGGGACGATGACTAAGTAAAATAAGAATTTACAATTTTATACAAAAAATGAAGTGAAAACTCGGAAAAAAATGTCTCTTAAATGTCAATGTAATAACAAGTAATGTAAAAATACTCATTATAATTAATATAAAAATCTTTTATTCTTTAATGTCATTTTGCGCTTTTCATTACCGCGAAAAAGTCGAAATTCCACGAATTAAGGTCTCATTTTGTTGATTTTTACCTCTCCAAAATTATTTCCGTACCCTACATCCCAAAATCGCGTATCCCAAATGGAAGCTTCGGCATGAAGTGTTTTTTATAAATCGCTTTCGTTATCAAAGGATACGTAGAAATTCCCGCAAGAAAGTCTCGCTCCGGGGCAAATAACCTTCTGTCGTGGGGAATAAAAACCTTGGGCTAAAGCAACGTAATTTTAAGGGAATTCGGGTGGTACAAAGCAGCAAGGGAGATGCGATTAAAAGGAAACGAATACGAAGAGAAAGATAGCGAAAAGGGGAAAGAAAAGGGAGAGAAATTGGAGAGGAAAACCTTAATATGAAGGGAGCTCTGTAAAGATGAGACAGTAAAGGGCAGAGAAGAAGAGAAATCTGACGAAAGCAAAGAGTAAAGGAATGAGGTGAAAGGAGAGGTAGCACGTGACCCAACGAGAAATAAGGTTAGGCAAAAGGAGAGGTATCGGAAAAAGAGGAGACAGGAAAAGGCGACAAGGAAAGATTCGAGTCGAAAGAAAGGAGGAGATATTTTAACAGATCTTGGCTATTTACTTGAATAAATGTATTCATTAAAACAAACTTTTATATCTCCACCAATTTTTATTCGTTTTTAGAAGGCTAGCCAATTACCTACGGAAATACTTCATTGTGCCCCGTGGAATAAAGCTAGACTTTCATTTCCTTCCTTCGAGAGCCTCGCGGAGGATGATGGAAAGAAATGGCGCAATGAAAAGAAATGTCATTCGCTCAAAAGATTTAAGATTCCATCGCGATTGATTTCCTTTCGCTACAGTTGATTCGATATTGAATTTAGAGAATTAAAAACATTCAAAGGAGATGACAAGGACCACCGGAGAATGTAAAAGCCCAAATGATTTACGAAGAACGCATTGTAAGATGAACATCGACTATTCAATGTGTTGTTTTAATGTTAAAAAAATTCGGCACAATACAAATTAAATTGCGTGCACAAAAACGTATACTTAATTGGAGTTTCTTTTCGCCCTTAATCCGCGAATCTTCCTATATGTGTGAAATTTAATGCATAAAGATTAAAGAAGCGAAAAGAATGACATGTCATACAGACAGATTTATAAGGGAAACAAGCTTTCTCAATTTGAAATATTATAACCTCGTTGTACTTAAAATTCTCCACATATACATATTATACATATGTATAATAGTATCTGTAATTTTATAACTCACCCCAAGTATGGTTTTATTATTGAGATAATTATCTTTGATTAATAAGATAGGTCTGACGTCTGTTTTAACAAGGTCAATACTTTAAATTTTAAACATGACAATGAAATCCATTACTCCAAATTCCATAGTTCTCCAGTAAATGGAACTTTAATCTGGCCTGTGTAATCTACCTAATTTCCTAGGAAATACCATTCTTCGGGCAATTTGGTGCTCTCTAAACAGAACTTATTTAAGTACGGATCATAACAGACGGGTGTCATAAGGATACAAGGCGAGGAGGTTTGTAAAAAAATCCAAATTTCAGTCTCGAAGTGAAAAAATGCTTGATAAATGGAACTTTAAGAGACAAGTGGGTAAGAGTAGTAGGACCGAAACTTCTTTTTTCGGATGAAAGACGGCGTGCTGGCGGCAGAATGATTGGTCGTATGCAGGCACACATGTTGAGGTCCCCGGTCTGGGACAAAGAGAATTCTGGAGGAAGTAGCCTGTCGCGGCCACCCGCACTCTCTAAATGAGGGTCTGAGAAAAACTTGACGTATTATAGCGAAGGGTGATTAGTGCTACCACGGTTCGGGAAGGCAAAGGATGACGGAGGATATGAGGGGATCCATGTCACTGTCAAGGGTCTCCTGGAAGCTCAAAAATAACAACTTCGGAGCTAAACATAGTCCCGACCAACTTTACGGGGAAATTTCCCATGGAAATAATGAGTTCTTTTGCATGCGATATTTTTATTGGGAAACCTGAATATGGGGTAGGATTATAAAACATATCTACATTATTTGTGTTATTTTACAGTTATCGAACTCGTATAATATACATTACAAGTAATTTTGGTTAGATATATTGATTTATTCATAGACTTCGAAGCTCCAATGAAATTTTAAGTTTATACACTGAAATGACAAAGTTTCCCTAATTCACCAGCTGCGCTTCTGACGCAGAAAATAGGTAAATCAAAACTTTTTCTTACGTCTGTGAGTTTTCGTGAACATTATGATCCTGAATTCGTACCATAATAAAGACTTGAGGAAAAATAACAATTGAAAGCTAGATAGGAATTTGGGTTACCATATCATCCTACTATACAATCAGCGAGGGGTTGTAAATCCTGATAATTTTTTTATATCGAACCTTAACATCAAATATCTGTCTTTCTTGCGACCTTAATTTTTCATTTTATACATTGGGTTAACTCATGAATTGTCGTTTTCCTATTTTCAATATTAGTCCGTGATTCTATGGAGCTATCTGTTCTCGTGACTTGTGGCTTCCAGAATGACAAATGCTTCCTGTTGGGAAAGTCTCATTATTATTTGTAAACTCCTTTGATTTTCATCAATTTTCTCATATTTCGACTTCATACTTTTGACTTTGCATCGTTTGAGTAATTCATTTAAGGAAGATTTTTACCACCAAAATAATTTGCATGTGAATTGGAAGCTACACGAAAATTGGAAACTTAACGCTTTACTGAAGAAGTTTAATAATAATAATACATAAATCATAATAATGGAAATAAAACCTCTCGTACACTTCCACAGCAGAATTAATTTTTGCGACATGTTTTGCTAGCGAGCTACCATCATCATGCCTGATGATTCTAACTCACTAGCGAAACATGTCGCAAAATTAAATCTGCTGTAGGAGAGTACGCGACGTTTTATTTTCATTACTATGGCCTTCCACGAAGTAACACCTTCATATACCGAGTTTATTAAATGAAATAACATAACATGTCAAGTTTTTCCTGTCAAGAGTATCTTTTTATACTTTCTGTAACACGATTCTTTTATTTGCGAAAACTTTGAAATGAATAGTCGATAGTTAGCTTATTTCCTAATCCTACCCTACCCTAAATTTAGAGAAAGAGGCATGCAAATACTTTTCCTGTAGTGGTTGTATCGTGAATTTCAAGCTCTCCAACCGTTTGCTAATTTGGTTCATGAAATCCCTCCTTAGGTACAGGTAATAAACGTACAGCGTAGCATTGATGGTTCAAGTAAACATCTACACATCAATTAATACTCCGGAAACCGTCCATTGGCGTATGGCTCTCCAAAAAAGAAGTGACCAAATAAGGAGGAGATATGCTGTGAAATCTCAAAAGTAACACTTTTCGCTTTCGACCAAGGAAAATTATTCCACTAAAACTGAAAAATTATCACTATACCTCTGCAACAATTTCATCGTAACTGGACCAATTCCTAAACGAGTGAGGATTGAGGACAGCAAAGGGGGAAACCTCCACGTATGAATTTCATGGAGGAAATTCCATAACAATAAGATAACATTTTAAAAGGCTCCATTACTTAAAATCCGTTTAGAGTACCTCAGGAGTGACGTGGAATCACACGCAATGACCCACGCTACATTTTCCCCTCAAGTCACCTTTCGATCGCCCGTTTTTCCCAGAGAGCGCTCGAAACCGAGTTTCCAAACGGTTGATGAACACAATTTACCCGAGTTAAGTTGGTGCAGAATCCACTAAGTGGCGCCTCCGCGTCTTCGGGTGCAGACGTTAAGTGCCTTTACGCTATTTTATCGCGGTAAGCGAGTGGTGAGGTAAAGTGGGAGGCGAAGGGGGAGGCGGAGCAATTACTGAACCGAGGGAGGAAAGATGGAAGTTGGGTGTGATGGAGTAAAAGTTTTCGGAATGGCAGAGCGAAGGCGGCGAGGGAGGCGGGACGTGATGCCGTAGAGATAGAGTGGAAGAATACGTTTGGAAGAGGCAATTAGGGGGAGCAGGGGGAGGAAGCCACCGCTGGAAACGTGGCCAAGTCCATTCTGCGACAGAATAAAGGCCAAGTAATAGGAGTTATTACCCTCCACTCCTCGAAACGTACTTGAAATCGTAGTTGCATTCGATCCACGTAAGATTATTTTTTAATATTATTTACGAAACAAGTTCTTATGTCTTATTAAGGAGAGGGTCTAAGAGGAGGGAATAAAATTGTCGGTTGGGGCGGAATTCCAATCCCTTAAACAACTCTTGAAGTTTCTACCTACCGCTATCCTGAGTGGGTTACCTGAAGCGTTATGGGCTGAGATACGGTGTTAGTCACTCGTGGACTTAAGATGAAGCTGATTCAATGGAGCTTAACCATAGGAAGGCCATACTATCCTCTTATGAATTCATACATCTTGAAATACTGAATTGCAACACGGAAAACTAATAAGGGTTGGATAATTTACTCTAAGTTACGAAAATGACATTGCAATTTCTTCTCTCAATAATCAACTACATCAATCGCTGCTAGCTCAAACTCATTTTTTATAAGACTTCCAGTGATAAGATGAAATCGCTAACACACCCACAGCAATATAGTTTGAATAAATGTTTCAAATGCCACTTGGGCGCTTAAAACAGCTTAGAAGTACTGCAGACATAAGTTCAAAGAGCAATACTTACATTTACCTCCTATAGCATAATTTCCTACAAAACTCTCTAACAGATTTCTATACAAATTATGCAAAGACTTTTCACGCACAGCTATTAGATAAAATACATAATAATTTTCTCGGGAAAATCCCGGGATACGCAATAAATAATGAAAGCTTAATTTTCATTAAGAAATATTTTGCATATTTATTCTACTCACCAATTTAGATATTACATGAACAAAATGAGCTGATCTGATGTTAAATTAATAATATCCGTATTTAATAACGTTATATTTATACAGGAAGCAGTTTATCGCAGTGGAACAAGTCAAGCAAATTAGACATGCTTTTTTTCTACTAATATTATCCCTTCTTACATTTTTACTGCACTTCCTTGGAGAAATTACAACAGGAAATTCGTCATTATCATTCGAGTAGTCAGCACACCACTTCAAATTGTTACAGCTGCCATGTTTCAAGAGTTGAGAGCTATTTAAATGCCAACGTTACGTATTTGGAGCAGAAAATACGACTCTATAACAATTGAAAACCTTTAAGGAACAAATTTCCCAAATAAATGCGTTTTAAGCACCCTTATCGCTGATCCGTTGAAAGTGGACCCACTTAAAACTCAAAAGGTCTTAATCCACAGAAAGGGAAGAACTCCTCTTGTTTATCCGCTTTTTCTATATCATCTGGACCATTTAGCTTCTGAATGAACCTCTTAAAGAGCCCGTAATGCCACTGAGGCATTAGCCTTCGATTCAAACCACCGTTCATCTTCATATCTCTAGCGTCCGAAACTGGATAGCTTCCCCTTTCGCTCACAGTAAACACCCTTTTCACGCCCGTCACCGTGAGAAAATTCCCCAAATTTTCCGCTTTCCATCCCTTATATTGACCCTATCCTCACTGGGCACTTATACACCGATGATAATGCTTCCATCCAGCGCACTAAAGCTACGAAACTTGACTTCAAAAACGGCCTGTATATTCCGATTAGGGCGCCCCGCGAAGATATAACGATCCCTCTTAAGTATTCCGTGGAAAACGCTCGCTCCAAAAAGTCCCTCTTATCTCGCAAAGTAAGGCAGCCACTTCTCCAACTTTGTTTCGGAGAGGAAATTGGGGTTTTACTCTTTATCAGCCAGGCGCCGTTATTCAGGGCAGCAATGGAACGAAGAAATTGCGAGTTTTTTTATATTCCATCGGCGTGAATTCTTTTAACGCAAGAGTGGTGCGGTCTGTTAAACTTGGCGTCAGGAAAAGCGGAGGCTGCGGCCTGGACCACTCGGAGACCAACGGTTCGGAATTAATGCCGGACGTGTTAGTGCCGTAATTTACGAGCGCGACTGAATATCTATATAAATATATCTTCTGAGAACGAGGAGGTTTTAAAGTTGGACTACGTCCTTGGTGCAGAATATAAGTCGTTAGTCATCGAGCGATGAACGTCCGAGAGCCCATAATTCACCAATGGAAAGCGGTCTTAAAAATTCCCTGGGGTGTGATGCTTTCTAACAAGGCTTCAGTAAAGAATTCGCTTTGTGTTGGCATAGAAGCGGCCTATCTAGCCGCGAAGGCCAAGCTTTCCATTTCAGAATCCCTTCCGGTTGCTGAGAATAAATCGATTCGGCAGAGAACACGTTGACAAATTTATAACGAGATGGCATGCAAACGGGGCTTTGATACAGCAAACCTATGTTGCGAGCCTATTAAATTAATGTAATACATGCCGGGCAGTTCATCACGGGAACATATGTAGTTCATTAAATATGCAGTATATCATGCATCCACAGATATGCACAGCACCATCGTTTAATTCATAAATATGGTAAAATTTATCATTTTATCTGCACTTAAAGGAGTTAAAGATGGACTAAAAATTATTAGCAATAAGAAAAACCTCTATGTACGAACTGCGTAGAAAACTCCAAACTCTATGGGTTTTAGTTGATGATCACCCTTCCTATAAAGAAAGCTTCTTTTATAATATCTACCAACTAGAATAAGAAGAAATTTCCGATATTATTAGAAAATTAATAATCACAGAATAAAATTCAGCCGAAGAACTTTCAGCATGGGTTGAATGTATTCAACAGGGCAGATTCAAATATATAAAAACGAAACTATACCATTCGTTGATTATGTTATCTTATTGATAGCCGTTGAAATTTACATGAGTACCTTCACGAGCTGTCATAAGTTAATTATGTTTCCATTAAGATTATCATCGAATGCTGACGGAAATTTACGGAATGTTTCCTTACATTCTAATCCTATCGAGTATGATCACAAGTTTTTACTCTTAACTAAATTCCAACAGAATTCGTGAATTCATTACTCGATTTGCTATTTCACTAGTAAGAGAAGTTACTAAAAATCCTCATTCATTATAACGCATTAATCATAAAGTATTCCTTCCATGAGAATACAGCCTGAATAACAATTGTTGATAATAATAGCATATTTTCAGCTGATCTACCGACATAAATGCTTGTGTAGAGTAATAAATCTACTTAGGTTGATAGAAGGCATGTAAGGTGTATATATGAATGCATTAAAAAATATATAAATTAAAAAATATAATTTTTAAGGCGTAAATTTTATAGCGAGTGTCATATTTGATAAAACAAATAACTTTCATATCCATTTGGTGACAAACCATAGACTGAGATGGGAATGTTATCAATTTTGTTAGACAGAATCTATCTTTATTACATAACAAAGATACTGCCATTAGATTTCCGCATACCACTTTGATTACGCGTGCCACAGGTTTTCCACCCGTACAATCCCTGAATATTATTTTTTTTAAACCCGGAATGAATACATTTTTTCAGCAAGCAGCACAAGAAATTTCAATATAAAAGGATACAATCGGAATTTTAAAGAATCTTTCTCGACATTTTATTACGCAAGTTTCGCTATATTTCTTCATCTTCCACTCCTCCCTAGGATCATACTCCCCTAAGTCTCGATGCATTCTTTGACGTTCCTCGTCCCTACCGATATTTGTTTTTCGATTTTACAGTAGGTAATCATGTACACCGCGTGCGTGAGGAACTTAGAAAAGGAGGAAAATAAAAAGGGGAAGGAAGAGGGGTGAGTTTAAAGGAAGGGATAGGCCTCTGATGGGAAAGGAGGGAGTGAAAATCAACTCTGGTTGAGATATGCGTGGGAGCGACTTGAAAGTCTCGAGGCAGCTAAAGCGCCGCCGTTGCCTTTGCTTCTTGAAGGCGACGGGCATACGAATGAGCGATTCCTCCTTTCATCTCATCTCTCTCTTTTCCCAATCTTACACTCTCTCTCGTTCCATCTCAACCGATCCCTCTCTCCCGACGACTTAAGCGCAAAGGACAAAAGACGATCGCGGAGGAACGGAACGGCGGTGGCTGAAACGGAAAAGTAATGCGATAATGGGACGGCGCCAAAGTCAATCTACGCACTTATCGTTCGACGGGAAGGGCTTTATTTTTCTCTCCTTCGGCTAAACCTATGATTACCGAGCCGTCTTCACAAAGGACGGGTCCGTGTAAAGCGCTAGAAATGTTTTCGCCCGAGGCGGAGAAGCTGACTACCGGAATTCGCGCATCTTTCCTTCGAGGGGCGGCGGGTTTTCCTATAGGGAATCGCTACCCCTGGAAGACGGGACTGCTAGGGAGGGTGTGGGGTATCTATTCTCTCTGAGTGGAAGAAAGATTAGCCACGAAGAAATGCATCTAACCCTCGATTTGTATTTCATTGATGCGATCAACGAATTGTTGCAATATTTTGTTTCGTGCGATAATAAATTTCTGATTATCACGGTTCAACTATGCTTGGAAAATAATTTAAAATTCATCATTTTTTAAATATTTTCCGCGTATTTTCACCAGAAGACTCCGTTAGCATCGGCACTCTTATACGATTTGCACTCTCACTCAGATAAAATATTTGATTAATGTGATCTCTGATTCCTAATCTGACAATCTGACAATCATCAGATTAGGAAGAAAATTTTCGAGGAATTAGATAAATATCTCAAGTAAAGATCTACGACCTTATGCACATGACTGCTTAATCCAAAAAGGTGCAGCTTTTGAAAAGTCAAATAATTTTTAATAATTTTCTCAAGTAACACGAGGAAAGTGTATTTAAACTCTATAAAATATTTAAACTACTCCGGAATGAATTCCCCTACATTCCTCCTGAAAAATAAAACTCTCTTAGCTGTTTGTAGTAAAACGAGGAAGCATGTAAAGCAGCAGTTTTAATTCCGGAAGCTACTAGGCTATCAAAAGATAAACAAAGGATAAGCTAATATTTCTTAACATCTGAAGAAATTCCAGGAACAATTTTGAGCGAGTAACTTAGTGTCGGAGGAAATAAAACCCTTCAAAATTTGATCCTGATGATAATGGGAGCGAAAAATCACCTCGGGGAGAAGGGATATCTTGGCTTGCACAACTGGTTTTCCATATCATAAAAAAAACTACCGACCATAATTTCAAAGCCCATCACCAAGAGTATAAACTTTTGAACCTTGAGGGCTCAAATTTTATGAGAGCGATTCGATAAAAAATGATCTCTTTGTCTTGCTCTAAACTGCATTAGGTGTACGAAAATTATTTTTTAAGCTCCCAATCGGTCATCGTTTTGCAAATTTCCCTTAAAAAACCAAGGTTAGAGGTGAAATTATCTATCCTTATCACAAACTTGAAGAGGATGATAAAGAGACAAACAAGACAAAATGAAAATATAATTCGTATGGCTACAGTTCTGAGCGTGTGTACCCTATAATTCCATCTCAAACTCCTTGCGGGAGAGCGTAGACCTTGAGCCATAATGCCTTCATATCGCAATATAGACATCAAGAAAGGGCCCAAGAAGAAAGGTAGGTATATTTGAAGATACTCAATCAGAGAACGTACTGAAGTGAGATCATTTGAAAAATACATAACAGGTGAATAAGAAAGTGTAATTAGGCACCTTATTAAATATTTGGCTCACAAAACACCTAGCATGGGTTATTCGATCTATATGTATCTTTAGACCAATATCCAATGGTATTACTTGGATAAATGTGAAACAAATAAAATCCTGTTTCATTAAAAAAGAAGAGCAAGAAACTAGATTAAAGGAGTAAAAATTCCTGAAGCTCAATAAACCATTAGTATCCAGAAAGAATGAGACGGCTGACTGGAATGCGTGCAAAAAATTTCTATATTTATAAAAATTATAATTTGAATAATATTCAGCAAAACCTAATTGTAATTACCGCAATAAAGAAACAGATGGAACTCACAAAAACTTATAAATATTAATGATGTAAAACAATACTAACGCTGAAGATCGTATACGGAATAAATGAAAGCCTCCGAAAGAAAGGATTCGGAAGCTTTTGAGATAACTTTCGCATAACTGAATAACCATTTCTTTCTTAGATCTTGCCTCACGAGAAACACCATACTTTTTTTATCAGCATGCTAGTATTCGAAACCATTAATATCATCTCGCTATACGTCATTAAAGTTTTACGCTGGAGAAGAAATCGTTCGTAAGTCTGTCATTAAAAACGCTCATTGATGCCAAAGAAAAAAATTTAACTCCCGCTCACACAATTATTTCGTAATTTATGCAAGGAGTAAAAATCAATCCGATGATGGAGTGAGCGGCATTCGTTTGTTTTGGAAAGAAACGGCGCGAAAAAGAGTTAATTCGTGAACGGCCGTTAAAAAGAGGAAGCGACCATTTTATGGGGACGTTAAAAAATTCATTTCCTTTCTCCTTAAAGGTAAACGATTTAGTTAGCGTCGGAATCCAACTTATATTAAGTCGCATGCTAATTCGGTCGAGCTGCGATTTTTCGCTTCTTTAACTGCTTATTTGCCTTGCAGATTTTTAGATACGGAATAATACAAGACGAAATGATGTAGTCGTACTATAAATGCTGCTAAAGCTTCAATTAAATCACGGCTTTCCTTTCGAACGGAAAGCTACACGTAAATCTTGAGACGATAATTGAAATTCGTTCCTCATCCTTTTAATAAGCCGCCAAGGAGGAAAAACCATCGGAATATATTCATAGCCCTGCTGAATGGATGATTCATAATCGATAAATTTGAGGGTCCTAGACTACTTTGCATGAGATAATTAGGAAACGTTACTTTACGAACCCAAGTTATTTTATAGGTATCCCACTGAGCTTTGAATAGTATAACAGTTTACTAGATCATTCTAGCCGAAGGAAGTATCCATCGTAGATACTTATGCATAATAATATCATGAAGAGTAATTGCTAGTCCGGGTATGATTGTGTATTACTCTCGTTATACCTTAACTACATTGAATTTTTCATATCAAGCGTTCAGAAATGTTAAAATTCATTCCTAGATACGTTTTACACAAACTTTACAGTCTACGACTGAGTTTCGTTACTTGGAGATAGATACTTAAATACTACCACTAGTAAAAGTGATACATTAAATTTTTATAAAGATTAATAGGGAAGAACAGCTATTGAAAAAAGATAGTTAACACTTCCTAATAACAGTAACTGATTCTAGATTTTCTCGAAATTGATTTATTTAAGCCATAACGACATTAAAATCTCAAGGGAGAAACGGAAATTAATGAAGTCTCACGGAACTGGGTTAAAGCAGCCAATCGGCAATTGCAAGACCCAGTTCGAGTCCCGATTCCGTCAGACTTCTTTCATGTCCATTTCTCCTTTGAAATTACGAGTCCCGATTCCGTCAGACTTCTTTCATGTCCATTTCTCCTTTGAAATTATCCTAAGTGCATATATTTACGTTCCAAGTCGATCCTAAGCCCTTCTTTGACATTGAAATCGGTCAACAACCTATGAATAATATAATATAAATGGTATATTTTCATATCAATGCCTTCAGCATAATAGATAGCAACAATTCGATAGTTTTTCCATAGAAAACGCTGTTTTAGTTATAAGCTACTTCAGTTCAAATAATTGCTATGGATAAAGATTTACTTTCTCCAGTCGGCTGCGATTTTCTCCATCGAACACCGTCTTTAGAACATTAAGGAATTCGTGTGTGCTGCAATTGGCACAACCCAAAAATAATGATAAAGTTGAATATAATATAACATTCCCATGAAACAGCGAGAGAAAGCCAAATTTAAACTTCCATCTTAATTTTCCAGAAAATATCTGAGTCGGAAAGGGAGATACAATCGCTTTAGTTTTGCTCCGAACGACCTACCAAAAATATCTTAGCCTTGGAAATAATTAACAGAAACCATGGATGACGCCTTTCTTCAGCGTTTCTGTTTTTAGGGTTCGCTAAAGCGGAAAAGAAGCTCGATTTCAAACTGTTGCACCCCATAATGCTTACTCGTCGGATTCCCCTTCGAGACTGGTGCCATATTTTTTGGCACTCCATTTTTTTAACTCCCTTTCTCTAATCCATTTTGCCTTGAAATGTTTTCCCCCTTACGAATTCCTCTCCCTTCCCAGCCTTTTCCCAAACCAAACAAACGAAAATTTACCCGCACTTAAAGACGTTTGTCGCTAGGGGAATATAAACATGCGCTAGATTCTATTATTCTTTTCCAAAAACTCCCATCTCGTATATAAACATTATATCGCCCGGAAAAAGGAAAACGTACTCTAGTGAATAAACTTCGTTGCCCAATATTTAAATTTAGCGATAAATTTACGGCAATGGAAATTTTGAGTCGATGGTAACCTGGCACTGACAACACTATGCAATAATTCTCACTCTGGAAGAAATCGATTACATTGGAGCTATTGTGAACAGTTACGGTAACAAAATTCAGCGAAATTCCAAAGTAGAGAGAAATAGATGTCATATATCCGTGCCATTCTGATGTAAGACACAATTCTTAAGTCTTCTTAAGTTATACCTATATACGGCGAAATGCACGATATATTTCCAGATATCTCCAAACTACTTTTATCGCCTCTATAAAAACTACCTATTTCCCTCTTTTTTATCACCTTTCGCACTTATCTCCAATGTTTAGGAGAAAACCGCAGAAGACCGTAAGAGAATTAGTCACTGTTCATATAAAATTGGATCAGGTGAAATAAGTTCATTCATCACAAACTAAAAACATATTAAGCTCGTAAAAAGGATTGCAAGGAAAGAAAGAAATGTTGATCTGCGAATTCATTTCTTCACGACCTGTCTCTAAATATTAGAGATTTTTCGTAAATTTTCTTCTTTTTGGTAGAATCATGCGCCCTAAAATTTCATACTTTAAGCCCTTTCCATTATGAGATAAAAGGCAGATTATAAATTTTTTTGTTGAAAGTAATAAGCTTTATACCAAAATGCAGCTGCTTAGTACTATCAGCGTAGGTTTTCTACTTTTTGGTAGAATCATGTGCCCTAAAATTTCATACTTTAAGCCAATTCCATTAATAGATAAAAGGCAGATTATAAATTTTTTTGTTGAAATTAATAAGCTTTATACCAAAATGCAGCTGCTTTAGGTATTTTAGAATATCCTTTGGCTAATATTCCTATTTTACGTTCGAGAAATCGGCTTTTAGATGGATTTACTGTTCACATATTAAGATACGCGATTATAAAAAGTGTAATATATCTCTACTGTATGAGATGTTGATGAAAACGTAAACAAATTTTTAAATTGAAAAAGAAAAGAAAATTCAACAAGAATTGGTGGTTGCAAAAACCTAAGTAATATCTTAGGGAAAAATATCCATACCAAGATAACGGCTACAAAGAAGGGGAGTGTAAAATATCTCCGCAAATCTACTGATTGTACAAGCTAAAAGGTATGAAGGAACCTATGAATATGCAAATTCCTTGAGCAGTAATGTAACAAAAATTGGCTTGAAACTAATTAACTAAAACAATAAAAATCATAAAAATTAAATTTAAAGCAAAAACATCCGAATGATAAAATCGCTGAAAATTTTAAATAACAACTTTCAATAGAAAAATTACTAAAGAAGCATTTGTTAGTTATCCTTCTCATTCGAAATTTGTGTAGAATTTCTGGCGGAAAGGAAGCGTTAATCTTACCGCTTGGATTAATTTTAGCCTTCTAACGCTTTTTCTACACAAATAATCTTACAACAATTCATTTCTATCTAAATAAAGGTGTTATATATAAAATATCTTACTTTAATGCAGCAAAAGATGGTACTTTACTATGACTCTCCCGAATATACATAAACTAGCGCCGATCTCTAACTTAAATACATCCGGCTTTACACACTATATGGCCTACCAAAAAATCTAAATAGAGCTTTTATCAATCCATCCTCCTACTTTAGTACCTCGCCAGTTCAATTCATTTCTCCCACCTCCCTTCTCTCCAGCTCACGTCCCTTCCCATCGCATGTTTCAGACTGCGTCAGTTCGTCTTCATTTGTCTCGCAGCTTTATCTCACCTCATCTCTCATTCACACGAAGACGAAAGAAAGCTCTTATCTTCATAGCGATCTCCATTTTTCTCCGCGCCTCGTAATCTTCAAACTCCTCCCTTAATCTCGCCTCAGCAGGGACATTTTTCAATCGCCCTCCGCATTTTTTCGCTATTATTATAACCATCGCTTTCTTACCGTGTCGTTGAAATACTCTCGGAGACTGCGAGAATTTTTTTTCTCTTGAAACGCGAGATTCGCGTGGTAAGCGGCCCTCAAATCGGATGACGGGGCCCTCCTTCAAGTCACCAGAAATTACTTTCCCCCGCCAGAGGTCAGCCTTATCGCGCAAATTGACGAGTATATCAAGTGGCTCGAAGGGAACTTTTAAGTAAGTTTATCGGCCCCGATTGAAACTCCCTACTCTGCCTACGCCATTACTACGACTTTAGTAGTTTTCTATTCTTGCTATGAAAATATTCATTTACCTAAATACTTCTTAATATCATAAACCAATTATTTTAGAATGAATTCGTGGGATAAGACGTATAGGTTCTTCATAATACAAATATGTTTCTATAAATTCTCTATATCTACAAACACATACAGAATATTTAAGGAACCAGCAGTTAAACATAAATCTTCTTAATATAAGTAATAGGAATGTATTTCTAATGCCTCATAATAACAAATATTTCTAACTGCACTGAGATACTGTGGTTTGCTAAATTTATAAGGAAGGGTCGCATGGATATGACAAGTGGTTGTGGGCTGTAGATGTTTAATTAAGGGAAACATATTAATAATTTTGAATATTAACAATAAATTATTAATGTTATAACTGATTTTTACGGAACATACGTTTAGTAAATTAGAAGTCGGTGTTTTTTCAAGGTTTCTCAAAGACCACTTTTATCGTTAATACCAAAGTTTTGTAAATAAATATAATATCCCAAACACTTGACCTGACCGCAAAGTTACTCCTAACGGGTGGCATGTGGTCGTATTTTGTTCAGGCTTGCTCTAACGGCTTACGTTTCCATCATCTACCTGAGAATAGATAGTGACATACGTATTCACTTTAATTCGGGGCTCCCGCATAGTCAAGTTGGCTACGCGTTCGACTTCGGCGAAAGTGGTCCCGAGTTCGACTCCCGGTGGGGGCTCATGTGCGAACTGACCTTAGCTGCACTTAGAGGCACTTTAACATTACTACCACTTTTTTAATTCAGATGAAGAAGATCGATCGGGATTACTCTCGGTTGAATTGCATAAATTGTTATTTCCGTCAAGATTCCATGTCATATGGAGTAGCAGTTTTGTAATCGACGTATAAATAAATGCTCGGGATGCAAAAAATTAGATTTACACCTATTAGCCAAAAACGGAGTAAAATTTAGGAGGTACGATGTTGCAATTTCACTAGTTTTGAGCAGCACCTCCTGTTTATTAGATATTTAAAATTTTATATCTAGAATAAAAACAGCAAAAATCTATATACAGAAACTATGCAGCCCCTTCTGACGACCTGATGTTATCATGAAAAGAAAGCCGGCGTTTCCAAACAAATGCTTAGGACTCAAGTAACCCATTGCCTATAGCGTAAGTTGTTAACATGCAAATCAGGTTAAAAATATTTCAACTCAACGGAAAGTAGTTAACAAAACAGTGTAACCTATACAACAAAATAACCAACTGCGAGGAATTCCAGAAATAATTTCTTCGACCGAGAATTATTCATGCCGCGGGATAGGGTAAATCTCTTGTCGAGGAGTGCGGATAAAAGGGAAAGAAACGAGAAGAGAGTAAAAGGAAGAAAAGGGTGGGGGATGAACATAACGCGTTATCTGCGGGAGAGAACCTCGAAAAAGATGGTTCTCTCGCACAATGCCGCTCTCCTCGGGGGACGGGGCTGGTGACCTTTGCTTCTCGCATATTTACGTTTTAGGCCTACCTTTCTCTCACCCAAACCTTGCTCGCCTTCTCCCTCAGGGGCGGCGCGCTCTCTTACCTTCATTTGTTTTCGCTTGGCAACAGCGCAGCGTCGCCTTCACGTTTACACCGAGATTGATCGCGTTTCGCGAGACTAGCGGGCTCGTGTCCCAGAGGGAAAGATGGAGGAAGCCGAAGAAGAAAAGAGAAAAGATTGGAAAGTAGTGAAGACGGGGGGATGACGTGAAGGCGAAATTGAGGGATCGTAAACAAAGGCGATACGGTCGAAAAATGAGCGAAATTGAACCGAAGAGCAGGTAGGAAAAGAAATTAAATTATGAGGTTCTCTGGCGTATCTAGCAGGAGCCGATCCGCCGAGCGAACGTGCGATAAGGCGATGTATAACCGCGAGGATAATGATCTCTCGAGGCACTGAATAATGATTAATTATTTCGCGCGAAATTGAGAGATTTTATGGGAGGAATTCAACCGCTAGACTGGAAGAGACTTACTTTTACGTACTTGCAGCCATCCGGTAAATAATTTGCTTCAAGTTTGGTTTTATACATGGATCAAGCAATTCGATGTGAGGGTAATCACCCAGGATCGTCAACAGCGGCTGGTTCGCGTTTATATTGCAATTTCGTTTCAATAGAATTGGCAGTGGAGGAAATTTGGGTATTAATTACGTCAATTAACTTTGTCTATCTTTGTGAAAAAAATGCAAGTACGAATCATTAATAGCAAACGTATCAGGAATATTAACTAATTAATTTAATAATTTATCGATAGTAATTAATATAATAAATTAATGCAATAAAAACAAAAGTAGTAATAGAAAACAAAAGTTTACCAAGAGCTTAACGAGTAAAATTTTCATCCCCTTGGACTTTTATTTTCGCAGATCCCTCCAAAAAAATTAATTATGAAATTAATCATCGCCGCAATAATGGAAAGGTATGATGATAACAACGCATATTCGTATCTCCACATCTTTCGAAAGGATGGCTCTCTACATCACCATTCCTTTAAGCAGTCACCAAAGCTAACAAACTGCATATCGTCACGTCGATTCGCAGGAAAAAACGCTCCTTAATGACGCGACAGCTTATCTTCCCACGATACTCTCCTCATGGGGAATAACGAGGCCTTAATTAATACGGCAAACTACGCGAATGCCACTCCCTTATACACCGATGCTCCTTCGAGAGAAGAAAGCGCGCAGTTTTCACGACTGTCATACACAGCACATGCCAAAGACTAATAAGAATCCAGTGGTGGGGAGATTTCAACAGAGACAGTCTGGGAAGAGACAGGGCTTCCAGTGTGTGACTGACACGCGAACTACCGGATGCAAGGAGAAAAGGGTAAAGGTGTTAGATGGATAGGAATAGATAGAGCGAATGGGAAGGGTCAGCGCCTGTGATGTGTCCGTCGAGGCGAAGAAACATTCCCATAATGCTCCTCCTCCTCCTGGCGTGTCTCGGAAGACATCTGAAGATTCGAGTGCTGCGGATGCTTCGGAAAGGGAACCCAAAAAATAAAAGAAATACGAAACCCTTCCGTCGGTTTCTTTGCGACTTTGCGCTTTCACGTGGCGCCTTTTTTTGCCGCCGTTCGACGTTGGCCCACACTTGGAGACGTCGCCCATGCACAACGTCACAATGCCCCGAGAGGATGTTCTATGTGGGATGATCAGGAGTCTATTTTTCCTGCGTAAAATAAACAGTCTCTCTAATTGAGACCCTTCTGTACTTTTTGCTCCACGACATTTGTAATCGAATGTTTTCTTTTCCTTAACAACCTAGAAACGCGAAGGCTGTCACTTCGAAAGGAAAGCGTTTTCTGTTCTGCATGCCTCTTCACAGATCGCATAGGAAAATGGAAGATTTATCTACTTTGAGTATAGATAAACATGGAATTTTCCTTTATAGCCTGAAACTGATACAGACCTGTTCCTTCTAAACTTAAGATCTAGGTGTACGCTACGTATGAAAATAACCCCCCTGTTCATTATAAGCACATTTCATGTATATAAAGGCGAAGAAACGACCTTTTCGATCAGTGTTATTGAGATACTTGAAAAGTGGAGCTAGCGTATTCCTTTTCTGACATTCAGTTATGAATCAAAATCCGATACTGCATTCATGGATGGAACAACATTTCCTAGGAATACGTAAGCGCAAATTAGAACTGAAATTACGCTTTAAGCATAATATAGATGATAAAGCTGAATTCTTTCTACTTTATGCTTCCATCCCGACTTTGGAAAAATGAAAGACGTAAAATCTTGCAATAATTCCTTATTTTCAATAGTATCAATTTAGGAAATAAAAACAGAAATTTATTTAAAATGTTTAATTAGAAATGCTTTAATCCTCATAAGTCTTTGTTTTATTTCAATGTAACCGTTTAAAGAACACCATAAAGGTGAACATGAGAGCAGTAAAATTGTACAGTTTCACTAAGCTCATAGTTTCGGTACTTGGATAGGATTTTTCGCGATTGACTCTCTTACCAAAACGATTATATAATAGCCGACTGCATTCCTAATACCTCGAAACGAAGTTCGGCGCGATATACAGACACATTCGTATACAGAAATCATACTTATAAAACTTCGTATTTCGAGCAGCAGTGAAGCTACTGCTACTTTCTTGTCCAGGGAACAGCCACACAGATAATTCCGTTAGACACTGTTTACCGTAGCTCTCTTATTAAATGCTTGTGACGACAAATGAGGGATTTTTCGGAATGAGAAGGGGAGATATAATAAGATCTCTGCGGATGAAAGAAAGACGGAAAGAGATTAAGGAGGGAAGGTTAAGGGGCGGTGTAGAGGGCGTGTGAGACTAATTGCTCCGTCTAGGATCCGTTAACCCATAGCACCCCTCGCGTCTCCAGAAAACACCGCCAACTCCAGAAAACATCCGGAGCCGACTTACGTTGCATTCCATTCGACTACGGAGTAACTTTTGGGGGGACGTCATGTGGGGATGGCTGAAGGGGTGTCTTCCAACGATGAATGAGAGAGGAAAGTTTTCTTCTGGTAATGCCATTTTTACGGCCCCGGTAGACCAAAACTTAGTTAATTAAAGATATAAATTTATTGCCGCGGTAATGTTGAGGTGGAGGAGTTTCCATTTTCATGTCCCTGGAAGAGATAATTTGCGAATAACAGTGGTAATAGCTGTCATTCCGGTAGAGTTGAGAAGAAGTATAGTCTTAACGGGATTCGAAAAAGTATACGGATAATTATTTAGCGATTAAGGAGGTATTATGGACCCTGCTTGGCCGAAAATTATATTTTAAATGATTTCGGGATTATACATTTTTTCCGGATGGACGTCTGCCTTCATTTACGGGACGTTTTCTTTTATTTTTTATTTCTAATTTAATCTCTAGGTTTTCAAATAATGAATGAATCAAACGAAGAGTTCGTTTCACTTAAGTAGATGAATTGCAGAGATAAGTGCAAAAAGAAGCAAGGAGACAACAGAGGCCAAAGTTGTCCTTTGGGTATTGAATGATGATAATAATATTTGAAGCTCAACTGAAGAATATCTCAAAGACATACTACTACATACTAAAGGTCATAAAATATTTCTATTATTGCACATCTCAAATTACGATGAGATTGAAAATTGTATTTTGGAATATTCGAAAATACCGCAGTGAATAAGAGAAGGATGAAAAATGTTTTCTCCTCCCATAACTATAATACATACACGGCACGATGATATAACAGAATATTAATCCGAAGGAAAATTTTGCTCGCCAACATTCAATAGAAAGGCACAAACTAGTAAACCATGTGATGGTAAATACAAATATTTAGAATATAGAAATGTATCTAAGGACATCTATTTCTCAGTAAACTTCTAAATGAGCTAAAAAGGCTAATCTCGGAAACTAAAAGGAAGTAAAAAAATAGAAATATTTGGTTGCAAATAACTGAACATAACCAAGAAAAAGATCACCGTATTTTGTACAGAGTAACTTAGAACTGAGATGACTTATAATTAATCCGTATGCATTAAAACGCGATAGAGAATATATTAGAGATGGAATTGGGCAATGAAAAAAATTTATTTACCCGATAACATTACATAATGCGTAATAAAATGATTAGTAGCTTGTAAAAAGCTGCATGCGAATATTATAGTACGATCTGAAGCCGCGTACCTTAGGAAATAAAGAAAACAGATGATGGAGTGTGCAATCAGAAGGTGGCAGAAGTCATTCCTCTCTTTTTTTGGCATTCTCAAATGCTGAACCACGCACAACTTAATTTCATTCATTCGCAACTGGGGAGCTCATTTCGTCTTGAATCAATGACTTGATAAATTGTTTGATTAGACATAGCAGTCTTTCTTCAAAGGCAACGACTCTTGCGACATCAATCAAGGAATGCAACGAGATTAGGTCTTCCGTTTATAAAAAAGGGGGCGAAAATCAAAAGTCACGCAGCCGATTTCGGATTCTTTCTCCCAAGGCAAAAAGGAGTGGAAGACAGATTAGCCGGATGGGTTAGGGGAAGATTGGAATCGGGGCGAGGATGAGGTAGTTTAGGGGGAAGAAGATGGCTGGAGACGCAGCTGTCTGTTGTCGTTATACCAAGAAGAGAGGGCGAAGGAGAAGGGAAAATGGAGCAGTGGGAGAATGTAGTAAAAAAGGATAGACGAGAAAAAAAGAAATGGCCGCCACTGAAGAGTTCAGGAAGACAACGTACTTTCATGTGAGTAGCAGAAAATGATAAAGAACCGATCAAACAAATTAAGT
Organism: Ladona fulva; assembly: GCA_000376725.2. Classification (NCBI taxonomy): domain Eukaryota; kingdom Metazoa; phylum Arthropoda; class Insecta; order Odonata; family Libellulidae; genus Ladona; species Ladona fulva. The sequence continues at coordinate 1,932,484 of KZ308131.1, read as the reverse complement.
AGAAATGAGATTGTAAGAGTTAACCTAGATTGACATTTCTCTAGGAGGCACATGCGAATTTTCAACTTCTTTTGGGCTACATATCAACAATTTTATACTGGCATTCGGAGTTGGCATAGAAAGAGGGATTCCTTTTTCAACGCCATGGATACTGATGATGAAGGGACTGAATTACATTATAATAATATTCTCTTTGTCAGTAGGAGCCCTAAAATTATCCAATCAACCCTGTCTTGCACTAACTGATAAATAACTCCACTATTTGCATCATTTGCAATTCAGCAGTTTTTATAGACTCATTTCCCTTTTCTTTCTTTTGGAATTCTTCCTTCAATGCCTTTCTTTAGCAATCCAACTGCTCTCAATACATGTCTCACTCAGTTTCTCGGAGTTTAATTTCATCAGAAGAAACCCTTTCATTATGAACCACATTGGCCATTAAGAAATGTTCATTGTTGCAAGTTTAATATTACCTCATATTATGTTGATTGTAAATTACAAATATGCAAAACTTCACAGAAATATTTTCCCCTGAAGTCGACATTTATTTCATTGATTCCTTCGCACTAACTCGAACGGCGTTCAAGATAATCTAAATACTTTATTTTCGAATAGTTTTAGATTATTATTTTAGTATTTATGTTGGCTATCGCAGAACAGTCTATCCTTAAATTTTATAAATAATACTATTACCCTCATCTAATCCATTGCCTTAGCAAAGTCAATTACGACAACACATCAACTACGGAATGTGACAGTACTACCACTACTACTAGCTACTAGAACAACTCTATTAACCACGAGATTCAAGAAAATTATTACAACTAAAGGTAGATCTATCAGATCCTATTCTGGCGAAAGGGTGAACATTTTTTTAAATGCCGAACGTCGCACACGAATATGGGAAATAATTTTCCGGAGAATTTTACCTAAAATATAACTGCCGCCTCATTTCCCGACACGCGTCATTGGACATTCATTCCGAGATGAGAATATTTTGAAACCTTCAATATTTAACGAAATTCTCTCGACGAGAGCTGAAGGGACAATTTCTCTCACTACATGTAACTGGATTAGCGAGATTTTCATGACATTTAGCTCGTAAACTTGTCAGTCGCTTGAATAAGACCTAACTGTTGGAAACGTATTCCATATGGACTTATAAGAGTAAATGTGAATAAGTGAAATTGTATTCGTTTCTTGATGTACGGACGGTATGCATTTTGTAAGGTAGTGACATAAAATTGTTGGACAACTTATATGACTAATAGAATCATTATAAGACAAGATAGATGGGGATAGTTTGGGAAGGAAAACTAGAGCCGCGACTAAATAAAAAAATATCGATAAATATGAATAGACTAACAAAATATATGATAAGAATATCTGTATGGAAGTGTTGAAATAGTAAAGGACGAAGAAGTATTAAATATAGAGCCTTTGGAGGCTAAATCGATTAATAAATATCCTGCACCTTCCAATCTTATTTAAATTTACAAATACATCAGCTCACAAAATTTAACATTGTAATATTCCGAATATATTAATGAAAAGTGAGGTTCCAATGAATAAATTATCTCCCAGGGATTCATGAAATATGAGTAACGAAATATATTTCAGGTGCTTAGCTGCTCATTGGCAGATGGATTTCAAAATTTGATTACATAATCGATTAATATATCCATAAATTACATTCCTCAAAATATTATGGAATGATTTCTGAAATTACCATAGTATCCTGGAATATCAACACTTTCACCTCTAGAGGAAGTTTCTTGACCCTGCCTAGAATATATGCAACCACGGCTCGCTAATATTCGGTTAGGTTGAGTAGCATAAACTTATAAGCTCTGAAACATGCTCACGAAAGCGATCCCTTACCGAATCTGTCTTACTTAGAACTATCGGAAGGAACGAAAGGAGACACCATTGAGTAGATTTCGATCTGTGATACTTTCTGAAGGGGATTTTCCAATCGGAAAATCTCTGAGAAGGGTTCTCTCCCATTTCATTTCACTCATTCTTCCAACGTTGTCCTCTAACAATCTGAAGCGTTTATCACTATCGATGAATCACTCTAAAATCTCAATTCCCTATCATTTCAAAGCTCTTTCTGTTCCCGACCTTCTATAAACAAACTTATATTACAATGTTTTAACGCTTCCGAGTAAGTAATGCTTTTCCAGGAATGTAAACACCGAAATATATAGAATATAGAAAAGGAATAACTTTCGGAGTATAGTTATTGAGGTTGAATGTAAAACGTGCTTTAAAATATATATACTCTGATATGCTTTTCAAATAAATGTCCCTCTTATCTCGGTATCTTATCGATAAATACTGAATATCAATCGATCTCCGCATCGTTTATATTCTCTATTTTTTAATTTATAACGCACATTTTCGAATTGAAAGCAAATTTAGTATTATGGAATTAGATTGCATTAAAAATCTCACTACAATCGTTTAAACTTCAGCAGTAAAAGTAATATTAAATCCTTAGCAAGTATATCGTAACGTCGGAAGACGATTAAGATGGACGTCAGCTTTATAAAGCTGTGATATTTCCAATAATCACGTTCTAAAATACTTATAACTGGCGCGTTGATTATGCTACATAACAACCTCCTATAGTTAAAATCAGATACGAGCTCTAAGGATTCTATTACGGCTATTCAAAAAGTAATCCACGTCAGTTTTTTACAGCTCTTTGATACTATATTCATATCTAAAATCTGACTCACGGAGAATAAAAGTTTTAACTCTTTAGATCGTGAAATTTGATAAGGGAAAAGAGCCTTCTTAAGACGGTTTATTAATGACTTAGAGGAAGGATGAGATAAGTCAGAAGTAACGGGATACACCCTGATTTAATAACGCGCAAATATCGTCTTTTGGAAGCAAGTGCATACGACATTCTGACCGAGCACTGCGCTATAAAAATCGCCTTAAAGTAGAGAAAAATTAGGCCGCGTTAGACCTTAGATCTCCCGACGTAAAGTACTTTATAGGAAGCGGATTAATCTCATCTCGAGACCGATGCCACCAAATAAAAAGCCATTCCCTCCTTTACCGTGTCGTTCACCCTCCCATATCGAACACGTATTCCCATAAAATTCATCGCCTACGCGCCAACGTTTTTAAACGCACGTATCGAGTCGGGGGAGCTGCGTTAAAGTTGCATCACGGTGAGTAAGAAGTTTCCCCGGAAAACAAGGCCAAGAGGTAGGGAAAAGTCTTAAGAGGCAAGGGAAGCTATCACTGCTCGTCCACGTCACCAGGAGGGGGGACGCCTCCGACCCCACGCGTGTGGTCTCCGAGATGCACAGAATATTCGATGAAGGAGAAGGAGAAGAAACCGAGGACGGAGTCGGGATCAGGAGTTTGGAAAAGGTGGTGTGCAAGGGATTTGGAATGCACCCCAGGGAGGCTTGAGGAAAGGACTGAGGCTGGAGGTGGTTTCGGGCCCCGTCGTAGCGTGTCTAAACCGAACTAGGGTAAGTTGGTCTACCTAAAGGTTGCATTGGATGGAGATGTATTGGCAGAATGCGATTAGCAATCACAGTGAAGACACTACTGAAAGACCTGAGAGATTTGCTACTTAAATGGAAATGGAAGTGATTTTCATTTAATTCTGAAGTAAAATTAAAAGAATCAATCTGATGAATTTTGCTACCAGTATCATCCTTAATATTGATATTAATCACGGATAACTTAAACTGTTTCTATCATTTTTTTGTCAGATTAAATACATGCACATGTGTATTTTACTCTGTCCTTAAAATAAATAAAGATAAAAGTTTTTCTTATGCAGATAATAGCTACATTTAATGTCCCTTTTACAAATCAATAAGAATTTCGTAAGATGTAATTTTAATGTATTTCTATAGAGATGTTTTTTCAAGAGTAAACTTTGAGAACTATTCATATTCCGTTGTTAATTAAAATCCAGAAGATCGCTTGACGAGAGGTATTTGACTCATAGATAGCAATTGGATGATACTAAATGGACAGCTACTCGATTATACCGTAAAAAATAGAGGAATATTCCTTTAGAAAGAAATGCTAGAGTGACAGATGATTAACTAGTTCCTTAACCTTGGGTTCCTTCATCAAGCTGCATTTAATACAATTAGTCACTGATAAAACAGCTTTTCAGCTGTCCTCGAAAAGAGCATCAACAGCATGTTCGATTTCGTCAGCTTCTTAATCAGTCAAATGCCAACATTTTTAACTTGCCAAAACTCCGGTTCGAAACTCCCTCATAAGAAGAAGACATTTCTTCGTCTGACAACAAGAACGTCAAATAGTAAAATAAAGGACATTTTTGCATATGAGTAAAGAGGTCCTTGCTATTTAAACTATATTAGCAAAATTTATCCACTTCCAAAGATGTACGCAAAAATATCGAGTTGCTGATGTTACGCCAAAGTTGTTTCAGGTCCTTCCCAGTTCCTTGCAAAAATTCAAATTTGGTTAAGTATTTTTGTTCCGATTCTATTCTTAATTCCTTCATTGAATAGATTACTGATGTCATTAATGAACATGTCATGATGAATGAAAACGATTCACACGAGATTCTTATTTCATTCTTTAGCACTGAAGGTATGCATTTAAATGAATATAAAGCAATACTTTGGGTTAATAAGCGGCATAACTGTTTAGAAAATGTGCATCTGTAAGTACACGATAAGGGGGCACAAATAAGGAAACTGCGGGACGTTGGATATGAAGCAATAATTTTTCTACGGACCCTTTGGAATATACAAACGGAAATCGAAATCCGAAACCGTTGCCTAACGATCTCGCTACATTCAGTATCGAAAACAAAAGAAAAGCAATCGCTACCGAGGATAAGAGTCCCTTTCCGTTGTAAAATTCGAAAGAAATACGCTTGGCCAATAGCATTCTGTCGTCAATTAAGGAGGGAAAAAAGCGACTCAATCAGAGACGAGTAGAATTTTAATCTGGGGTAAAACCCCGAGTTTTTCAACGGCCCTCTCATATCCTCCCGATCAAAGACTGGGATTTCCGGAGCAATCCAATATCCATCGCCTCTTGCACGACGGCGATAGGAAATGGATGTGGGGGGATGGAAGAGGAAGGAGAAGAAGTTTCGCAAAAGGGGGAAGGTGGAAGATTCGGAGAAGCAGAGATAAAAAATCGGCCACTGCTGGAAAAACTGCAGACGGCGAACATAATTAAACTTCGCAGTCCCGCAATCTTTTCGCTAGTCAGTGAGATGCGGTGTCTCCCCACGAATGCAACCCTCACTCCGCCCCCCACGTCTCTGGAAACCCCACCCACCGGCTGAGTTTTCCTTCTCGCGGAGGAGAAACTTCAGGAATTCAAAACTTCGACACTTCCACAGACAAGATAACGAACGAGGTGAAAAAAATCGGGCGGAGAAAAAGTGTTGAAGCTTCGAAGTCAATATGTTAGGGCTTTTTGAAGTTGTTGGAAGGACTCTATGTAAAAAAAAGAAAAGAGACAGAGGAAACGGATATCTCGTTGAGAAGGAACGTGGAAGGAGATCTTGGAAAATTAAGTTTTTTGAGGACTTGCCCCTTTCTCGGCGGCAAAGAAATGTTTAATCGAAACACGTGTCGTGGGAGTGATTTTTTCCGAAACGATGTAATTGGGGGTAAAGTTCGCTGGTGAAGCTACTCAAATGGATTGTATAATAGGAGAGATTCCGAGAGTCTGGTTCGATGAACGCTGGAAAAGTTTCAATATCTGGGAAGACAGGATTTTTTTACAAGACCGGGAAATAAATTCAAAAATTTAAACGCGACGTCGAAGTTTTAAGAGCTCTACAAAGCGGTGCCTGCTCCAATTTGAACAGTAAGGAAAGCTATTCGTCGTATAGATAACGAGAAATGTTGTACATACATACCGTCATTAATTCCAAGTTCGAGTAAAAAGCCATGATGTTTCTCATTTTCTCATGCCGAATTATTCCTCCTCTACTCCGGATGGATTCAATCTCGAACATTCTAATTCCGGTTTGTATTTGTAATATAAATGGCTATAATTCTTAAATTTGACATCAAATACACAATCCATTCATTAATATCTGGAAGAAGGACTTAAGTTGTGAAGTCAAAATATAATTTCTAAACCTTATCAAATGTGCCTATATGTGTTATGTGCTATCAGTTGTTTCAGACACGACTTTTTTTAGGAATTCATTTATTAAATGCAATTATGTTGCAACGAATAAATAATTCAGGGGCCTTCTTTGAGATGAGCAAACCTCAGGGACATCTTTCGAAGTAGGCATACCATTTTATTAGACAATCAAGCATGTGATTTCATTTCAGCTATTGAAATAACCGTTTCCTTATCAAAATACAGAACATATTCCACAACTATTTGAATGAGAGACACGAATGAAAAAAACTCCATCAAATCCTGCGAACTTTTATTGCGGAATTTCTCCTAAGGTATTCGGTCTTCATTCGAAAAAAAACGTTGTGAAAAGAACATCTCGAACGGTTCACAATTCTGAATAATTTACGAGATTGACGGAAGGAATTGCAGCGAAATTTTCGAAAAAATGATAAAAACTCCCACAGAAGTTAAATTACTAATTTCGTAAGGATGCAACATCCGAGCCAGATAAGGCAGAAGAAATAATCAGATCGAGAAGGTTTTAAATGCCGACATTTGAATAGAAATGGAAAATGAAGGACATAACGGAAGTACTATAGAGCCGGAAAATGAGTTTCGTAAAAAGATGATGCTATATGAGCGGAAAGCTCTACTTCCACGACTCTAGGATGGCAATGAACGATCGAGTGCTTTCCGAAGAACAAAACAATACAACGATAAGGGGAGGGGCAGCGGTTAAATGAACGGAAAGGGTGGAAGAAAAGAGATGCGCATATTGATAAAAACAAATAACGCTTTTAGGAGAGACTTGGGGAAATAAACAGCACCGTTAAATAAATAACGAACGACGTAAAAAAAGTATCAGAAACTTCGCGGGGTGTATAAAGTTGTCCTTTCCAAAGTTCATCCCAGGAACTTCCGCTGAGACTCCCTTATCTTTCTTTCTGTTATTTCTTCCAACTTCCTCTTCTTAAATCCCACATTTTTTCCTACTTGAACGAGCTCTCATTCCAACTCGTTTCGTAATTAACGACCGTCGCGACGAAGATATAACGCCTTTTTACACTCGCGCGCACGACAAATAATCCTCTGAAAGGACAACTGTCCCCGACACAACTCCTTTTCCTTTTCTCTCCGTTTTTACGGACTCCCGAATTTGAATTTTACGGTGTCTTTTTAAGCGCTACTTTCTCGAATAAGCGAGAATATCGTATCGGAGACGCTATTTCCGTTACGAGTCGTACGGACGGACTGCCTTTTTCTGAGCAGATAAGTGAAACGCTGACTTTATAGTCCCAGGATCCTAGAAGTTACCATTCTAAGGATAGCATTGAGAGTTTCGCACTGAGAGTGTTTTATCGGTAAATCGACTTCTGGCGTGTTAAAGATAAATGAAGGACGCGTTTGAAATCGTGCTGATTATAAAGTAGCTTCTTTAAATTGTGAAAGACGAAGCTACAGAATTGTTAGGGAGTTGTTCGGGTTCTCCTGTTACTAACGGATTTAGGATCTCGGAATTATCTCCTTGAAGAAGGTACAACATTAAAGGGATAGAAAAGCCGGATCGGATATAGGAGAAAGTTCTTTGAGATTCCACATCTCCTGTTTTACTTGATTCCCAAATGTTTCCGTCTCAATAGTGATTATGATAGATCTAAGATTAAGTTCATTCGTTCATTCTCACAAGACACTTCTTCATGAGATAACCCAAAAAATCTACATTTTCTTGGATACAAAAATAAAGAATACTATATTCATTGTTGGTTATAATATGCTAAAGTTCAATTAAGTAATAATTCAGTTTGATCACCCAGTTGTTTTGTTTTGTTGCTTAGCTATTTTTATATTTTACACAGATTTTTGTATTCCTGCAACGCATTCTTTTGCTCTTTTGATTTTCTGTATTCTGTATTTCCATACATTTTTTGTAATTTTACATTACTTGTTTTTTTTGTGTTGCACTATGGGAACTTCCCAGAGCATAAAAATTTTCAAATAAATAAATAAAGATTCATGGAAATCATTTATTGGCGACCGGTTTCAGCTAATAATAACTATCATCAGGCCGTAAATGTGGCAAGTACTTGCTTGCTTTTGGCAAGTATTTGCCAATTTACTATTACTAATTTTGCCAATTTACTAATACTATTATTTTCTGAAACCGGTCGCCAATAAACAATTTCCATAAAACCTTATCATAGTCATTTTAACCATTAATGTGATAGAATTTCACAAAGTTTTCAGAGCTGATTTCATCGATTTCATAACAGTTATTCTGTGCAGCACAAATGTCTTCGCACCAATTAGATAGATGTTGCACTGCAAAGAACGATTTGTGTCTCACTATAATATTTCCGCTTAAACCATCTAATTTAATATTGAAACCGCAGTAATATCAAATATAAAATTTGTTATTAATAAAGCTAGTAGTAACATCAAAGCACTGACATTTTTTTAAATCTATAAATACATTCCTCTTCCTATGTTACCAAAAAAGCAATGGAATACAATTAATAAAATTTCCAGCAATTAAGAAATCCACAAAAAACAATCCTGCAATCGATCGCATTATTCACGCATAATGATCACTAATACATCTCAATACGTTCCAATGCATATGCAAACCGGTTCATAATTGGGCCTCTCTGAAACAAAAGGACTTCAGCAACATATAAGAACCCCTTTCATAATGATTTGCAGTCCTACGACGCCCATGCAGCAGCCTCCGAAGATAACAATCTTATCAGATGTAACTTAGTACGGATGGTAATAAGTAGACCCGTGATTAATCGACCCTTGTTACGCCTACGCTGCAAGAAAAAGAGTATGTCCGAACATGAAGATATCGAATTAATAAATACAAGGGAGATAAATCAAACAGCTTCCTTTACGGTGCCGCCTTCTAATTTGCCCGAACACACAGCACAGAAGATATCGCGTCGATCGCCTAGAAACAACTAGCATCATTAGGATTTCTATTACGTCCTCGCGTCCCGATAGCACTGTAAAATAAACAGGAGAAGGCAGCGGATCGTGAGCTACGTAAGCGCGTTCTTACTCTCCTCATTAACAAGAGGAGGACATTGTCTACGTTTGCGACCGCGGAGGACAAAAAAACGTACTTTCTTTCCTTCCAGGGAAGGCGGTGTTATTAAAGCTCCGACAATGACTTTGGTGAAGATCTGGGAAAAGGGAATTCTTTAGGAGGAGACGGAGATGGGGGAAAATGCCGGTTTGGGAGAAAGAGAAGCAAAAATGGGAGGAGAGAGTAATGCGATAGAGAGAGAGGATTGGGAGGAGGGCATGGGAATGAGATGGGGGGAGAAAATAGGTAGGTAAAGAGGGAGGACGAGGGTTAAAAGAGGTTTATGAGGGGGATGGAGACTTCGTTCACAGATGCGGTGATTATTAAAGGCTGCCGCATGGCGAGTGCCTGGAGTTGCACAGTGGCGGCAGATGAGGGCAACTTTCTGTGGAGCGATGACGTACACGAGGAAAGATGGCGGGGAAGAATTTTGTGAGGGTCGGAATGGAAAGAAACGGAATGGTGGGAAATTACGAAAAAATACATTGGTGGGGGACAATGGGCATCACAAAGGACTGGAAAGAAACAAGGAATTATTTGCAGTCGTCAACAAATGTAAAACATTGGAGATGACCTTGATGCCTGAAATGCAGTGGGAATGGAACAGAAAGATTCTCAAAGGATTCTCAAAGATCTACGACGGACAGCAGCTGTTTCAATTAGGCTTTGAAAACAAAGAATCTTGAGAGTTAAATAAACACGGTACCTGAGAGAGACGAAGCCAAGGTTAAGTAGGGTTGGACCTCATGCCATTTAAATGAATGCTACGTGAAATATACACACGCAAACATGGCACTCCTTCTTATTCCCTTTCAATGTAAGGGGGTTCTTTGGCTCTTTTTTATTCACATTGCGGCTCTAGACTTTCCTATAATTGCGTATGATTAAACTACACCTACATTGAATCTTCTCATTAATTCATTATCGCTCTTAACTACGTACATCTCCGGCATCTCATTCACCACCTTCTTCTTTACGAAACATTCACATTCTCTTTAAGCACCATTTTAACCATTCAGCTTCCATCTGTCCTATCCAAATGCCCAAAATGACGTAAAAAAGTTTTTCTCATTGGTCACGCAGTATTTCTTTCATTCCTTGTTCCTTAATTACGCATTCATTACTAATTTTTTGTCACTAAGTTTCTTCATATAATCAATTTCGTTTAGTTTACTCGAATGTTTCCAGTACCATAACCGCTATTTCCTCTGTATGAGTGAGTGCAAATAAAATATCTCTTAGAATGTCAACAAATATATTTTCTCTTTAATTATATATCGATTTTAAATTTAAAATATCATAAACATTGTAAATCTTTCCTTTTCCATTTTTTAGTCGTCTCGAACTAAAACCACTCAAGGGAAAGGATGTAGATTTTAAAGTTTTTTTATGTGTTTATTTAGAAAGATGACATCAACATCAAATGAGTGATTGATAATAACTGACACCGACCTAATCTCGGGTCTGCATAACTATCATACTATAGTATGGTCAAAGTAACTGATTGAACTGTTTAACCATAGGCGTCTTATATCTGGATATAGGTAGGAAAACCCAATATAGCGATCGACGTCTTGACAAAAAAACTCACTACAGGTAAATTCCTAGTAATCTCGTATATAAATTTTTCAGCGAACCAAATAAAAATACAGAAAGAATGACGTCACTAATTTATTTATTTAATAGTAAAACGTTGCAATTTGGTCGGAGGACCAGGTGGCAACGGTCAAGGAGAACGTAAGAAAAATAATTACGATATCTGTCCGGCATTCGCCCAAAGACGGGAGGAAAAACCCCTCCAAAAACCTCCCGTTAATGGAGTATCGCAATAACATACATCACAATAACCAGTTCGAGACTAATGAGATTCAAGTAAAACAACGCAAAACAATTATACCTGCGTACCACGACAACTGTCCAACCTATTAGAACGATTTCAAAAATGAAAGATGTTTCAATTCGCCACAAGCAGTAATTAAATTAAACGTAAATCTTCACAATTATTAGGAAACACGTATCTATTACGATTACGTAATAAATATGTTTACGAACTTACGTATCAGCCACTTTTAGCTACTCTGGCATTTCTAAATTAATTGAACTGGATGCATTTGCCTTTCTTATAGATATTAATGTGTTGTTGTTGATTCACTTTAATTAGCATGTCCAATTATCATAGTCTTATAATTTATAAGACTATAAGGGATGAGGATAATGAATATATAGATTTTTGTTGTAGAATTACACAAATGTAAATGTTATTAATTTGTTATCAGAGTGAGAGAAAAATAAAATGGCAATATTTCTCTATTCTATTTCTGATCAATAAGTTTCTAAAAGATACGACAAAACGGATTTTTCTGTTCTTGGAAAATTTCTTGCCCACCTATAATATACAATTATACATACGACACTAAAGGGACATATCAAATAGTTACTGAAGTTAATTAGTCGACGGAATAGATATATAAGGCTCACAACTTTTTTAAACAATTAGTTAGTGATAAAAAAATATGCTGCGGTTTTCACATAATGATTACAATTAAGTAGAAGAATTACTATTCCGATAATACCCTATTATTTGGCAAACATATTTTTAGTATAATCGAGACATTCCAAATAAAATATTTAGTGAAGGAAAATGGTCTGATATGTAAAATCTATGAAGAACCTGCATTCACGTCTATCGATAACCGTTCGATCAAAATGCTTCGTTTTGCTGAACTTTTCTGACAAACATCTACCAATTTAACAACTCTCAAGCTCCTCTAAGAGTATTTCAAGGCGGAAAGAAAATATTAGGGTATTTGTTTTAGCGTCTTTTTGTTATTAGCCTCAGTAAGTTTGTGGAGGTTTTTCACTCACCCATTCTTTGCGGTATTTTTTTACAGTAGATCATTTTTCCTAATCTTCACTTAGTTTTTTTTATCCAGAGCTAGTTTTCCTATATCTTGTATGCCTTAATCAACATTTTACATTTTTAGCAATTGAATATAATTTACACTGTACACTACAATTGAATATAATTTACACTAAGATGAGGTGGCTGCTAATGGTTGTGTTATAAATTGAAAGTAAACTTCAAAAACCATCAAAAGGAAAGAAATTGAAGGGAGGTTTTTGGAGTTTACTTTCAACTTATAATTTACACTGTAGAAGGGTTTAATAGTAGGAGACTCTAAAGTGTCAATTTCGCCCAAAATAAAGACGATATTTATTGTATTTATAAAAATGAATATTAATAACCTACTACTTTTATTTGGGTGGAATTACAATCCGTTACACTGCATTATTAAAGCCAATTATCCAAATTGAACACATTTTCAATCAAGAACAGTACGCATCGTACATTTCAGCCCCTAAAAACGACTAGCAAAGTACTTATAAAGCCACAAAAATATCGAAAGAAATGAAAGTGAAAATCTGGATTTACGTAATGAAAGCCGTGAAAAATCCGTCCGTCGCGCTAAAATCATTCTCATTTCATTTGTTTCTCCACGTGCTGGGTTTCACTTGCCGTTATGTAAAGTTATAAAAAAGGCAATGCTGCATTGCAGTCACCCTAACAAACCCACAGAATCCCTCTCCTCCTATAACTCCCACTCACCCAGACATTCGGGCGGCCTCACACCAAGGCGGCTTGTTTGTAAGACTTTATTTTTAAACTGAGAAGAAGAAAAGGGAGGAAATGGTTGTCTGCAAAGGATGCGGCGGAGGAGAGTAGAGAAATCGTTGATTGAATAGCGGAAGAGGATTTTTCGGATCCATTTCCCGCCCGTGCACTTTGCTAAGGATGACTGAGGCTAAATGGGTCAACGCTCTGGATATTGCAAATCCTTGTCACGATCGCATTTCCATTTTTTCGAATAAATGATTGATTATCGGTGATTGCCTATCTGTGCTGGTGCATCAGGGAATTAAAAATCACTCATCTGCAACGCGGAGGATTTTTCAAAACGGAGGAAATGAATGATGGATGAGAAAAATTAGAAGGGCTTAATTCATAATATAGAGTCATAAAGGTCCTAAAAATTCATATAAAGAGAAATTTCTTATGAGAACCTCACTCGAAGTTCCATGGTATAAAATTCCTATTGCGGAGTACTGCAGGCGAGTTTATTTTCTCCAAATCCAAGTATGTCCAAATCACCATTCAAATACTCGACGGAAGAACAATGATACTTTAAACAATTAGTGAACGTAGCAGACTAAAATCAGTAATATCGAGTGACCTCTGGCATCAATTTTAGAATATAGTTTGATGAAATTACTTTATAAATATATCGATATTATGCATTGTAAAGGTATAAAGAAACTGGGGTTATAAAGGTTGAAGAAGGCGACATGTTCTAGCATTTGGAGCAAGGATGGAAGGAAGTATACTCGAGGATATAATTTAAGGACTCTCATTCTTCCGAATAGGTTTGTGCCTCAAACCGCTGGCCTTGAACTTCAAGTAGGTCGGAAAACAGATAAATAAGGAATCTAGGAACAGGAGAATTGCATGGAAATTCACTAACAAGACCAGTAGCTTCGATCGCATTACACTGAGGAAAATCTTATGCTTCGTTAAATAACACCGGAACAAAAACTGAATCACCAAAAACTTATGAAAACATTCATTGAGGATACAGCAAACAGTATAACGGAAATGGAATATTTATTGTTTCTTTCCTTCTTAAATATCTACATAAATGTATAAAAATCAAAACAAATATTACTTCCGATGATTAATAGTTTTGAGTGCTTACAAAAACAAAAGATTCCCAAACCTATAAGTTCTGAGCATGAATCAATAAATATACATTTGAAGGAATTCCTGCAGTGTTGCTTAACAAAATAGTCGCACAAATAAGGTCTTGCTGCCTACCTACAAAGCTTTAACCTGCATAATTCATTATTTATAATAAATATTTAATTGATGAAAGTTTTCTCTGCAAAACGAATTTCATGCTGAGTTAGAAAATTTTACTTCCTCAACAGCTCTTACGTTACATAAAAATGTTTGGTCTTATCTTTGAAAAGCAATTCTACAGTTACTAAACCGAGACACCCTTTCCAATTCTAACACCTGTTTCAGTCGTTACCGAAACGAGATACTACAAATCCTACTGTACATTCCAACGGCTTAATTCGTCCGAAATCACCAAAAATTCCGGCGCTTTACTGGAAACAACCTTAAAAGTACCTCGTAAAAGTTGTCCGAAATAACATTTGAACGCTCTTCGGTAATTAAAATTCTCTCGATGTAAAATACGCCGGTCGGAGTATACGGAGGAGTAACAGCTGGATAATTTCAGCGGCCCTTTTGAGAACCTGATCTCGACAGGTCGCTGCAGCCGCGGGCTCTATATGAATTAAGAGGCGGCGTACCAATCGGCTGGCACCTTATAAACGCCTTAGGCAGTCGGATATTTGAATTACAGGGAATGTCGGGTGGAAGACGTGCGTATCCCGTCTTTGAATTATTATCATGTTAACGGCAGGTGCCGAGATGTCGAAGGAAATTCGAGCGCCGATTCCGTAGGAATTATTTATTCCTCGAATACGTGCGGAGACTGCGTAGATAAAATGTCTTCGGAAGGCGATTAAAAATTTGATTAAAATCATCACTGCTAACAAGGAATTGATGTTGGAACCTGCCTGAGTTGCGCCGGGGTGCACGTAATCGATATTTACTATACTACTAGACCGGAATAATGATTGCTTTTATGTTGCTGTCGTGGTATCTAAATACCGTTCGAAAAATCTAGAGCAGAGTTTTAAATAAATAAAAAAATAATAAATCGATTCTTGACGACAAATTTGAAACTAGATTTGATGAACACAGCCTAGGATAATCGAGCAAATAAGTCCTTAAAATATGCAATTACACCAAGAAATAAAATTAGCAAAATTGAAGAAATAAACTTAAGAATTACCACTAAACTGAAACTACGGAAACAGTATACTCAACACTAAAATATAAGGACAAGCATATTAAGGAGCATAGTCGGGAATGAGTTACTGTAAAGAAGAGGTATTCTGAAAAGCAAAGTGAGAAAATTCGCAGAAACGGTATAGATGAAACAAAATAAGAATGGAAAACGAAAAGTTCATTCAGGATCCGAAATATCTTCTACTTGGGTAAATTTTTATGATGACGAAGTATAAATTTTACGTAATATATAATCTACAAATGTTCGTGAAAGATAAAAATTACTTGATCGAGTGACGTTGAGCATGAATAAGAATTTAGGCTTGTAATTTGACGTCACTAATTATCGGTGATACAAACAGCGAGGACGACAAGTTTTAGGATCCTATAATTCTCCACATCAGACGAATTAACACAAACCTCTTATCCCGCTACTCTACTAGGTTCCCCTCAGCATAAAAGCACACTTGTAAGCGTAAAATGATTTTTATGGAGTAATTTAAATAAAATTAATTTAAATTAATCTAATGTCCAAGAAAAAACATTTCCAAATTTAAGAAAACTAAGAGATTTAACCATCCAGTCGTCGGTAATAAGCAAGAGGCGCTTCTATTAAGCTCCAAACCTGCTCTTCCCCGCCTCCAAGTGTAGACTGTGATTAACCCGCCTTTCGAGATACAGCACGAGACAGAATTAAGCAGTTTATACCAATAGCTAATTAAATCCTAAGTACCTCAGGTTTAGACCAATCATATACAATGCAAATATTGACGTTAGCTTTTGATGACAGCGACGCTATCCGAATTGGGCAATGAAAGAACTTTCTACGACCGGACTCCGCAACTTAACGTCCCACCATCCTCCAAATTACAACACAAGATGGCGTCCTACTTCTGTTCCCATAAGGATCAAAAAGTCCTTCTCTTCCCCAAAGTGTATACGGGCAAACTGCTATGATCAGTCGGGCAGTAAATAACTGAGAGGTGTCAAACGAGAGGAAATAAGGAATCAACATGTTTACGATTTGTGTATGCCGTTCGTACGTCAGCGACGGAAGCAGAGCAAGAGAAGAGGATAGAAGAGGCCATTTGTCGGTGATAAACAGAAGAACATTCCTACGCAACGGGAGACGAGCGAATGAAACGCAGAAAGTGGAAAAAGGATCGGCCGTTTCTTTAGCCGCGATTCCTAAAGAAATTTTGATGTAAGAGGAAGGTGTAAACCAGGTTATGGAGACGAATGAATAAAAAATGAGGATGGGTATAAAGGAATGGAACTGGAGCGAATTGAAAGTAAAGAATGAAAAAGACTGGAATGGAGAAGATACCGAAACAAATAAGAGGCAAACGAAGCGATCGAGATTTCGAGAGATCAGTTGTAATAACATTTAATATAAAAATTAATTAATCAATTTTACAATGCGTGTATGATTTTTATTGGTCAACTCGGTGGTGGAATGGCTAGTTTTCTAGCCTACCAAAACCAGGGTCGAGTCCTGGTTGATCTAAATTTTATGTCCATCCTTCTTCTAGTTCTCACCGTAAATATCCAAAATGGATATAGAATGATTTGGTTCTTCCCCGGTGTATGGATTGCAGAAAATGGATGTTTATTGAAGCAATACAAATATTTTTAATGGCACAAAGAGGAATTAAGGCAATTATTTTAAATGGATTAAAAACTATTGAGCATTGCAAGCAATTCTGAATAAGGCAAGATCTTCTAATTTGAAAGAAAAAAAAGATTAATCACGTTCTCTATACCCTGCTGAATTTATAAAGGGATGATGGTGTCCGTAAACATGATATGTGTTGAAATTATTAGAGAAAATGTAGTGTAGACAACCAATTCCTAGCAGTTATTAAATATACTGAACTATATATCTTGATAACTCTTTCTTCTATTCCTCAGCGTAAACTATACAGTTAAGCCAGTATTAGATAACCAGAATATTTTGTGAACCGCAAAACCGAAAACTGAAAGTAATTTTAGGACCGATAACACGATTTAATTACTCACAAATCACATCGTCGATTAATCTTCCGTTCTTTCAGTGCGCATCATAATTAATTATGGCTTACGTCACGTGCTATTAAATATTTAAATATATCCGTTTCGTCTGAAAACGGCAGTCTTCAGTTGTGAGTCACCGATTGAAATGCATCCGGAGAAGAAAAATATCTGGAATCTAGATATTTTCCGTTTCGGCGAATCACCACAGATTGTGCAACTGCTGAAAAGCGTGTCTGATCTATTTCACATGTTCTATTTGGGATTGGGCATGGGAAGAAAAAACAAGCTGCGTCTCCAGATTCCATTCTATTCTATTGAGAAAGAGATGTGTAATACACGATGCTGAATTTGGTGGAAACTTCTAGAACTGATCCAGGATATAAAACCATAACAAGAATTTAAACTTGATACAGTAACACTGGTTTACAGCAGGTTCATTCCGGTAAAACGACCTGGAAGGATGAAAACGCCAAACTTTATAAAGAAGGGGGAACTGCTACATATTATTCATGCTTAGTATATACTCTAAAATAATTTATCGCCAAATATGATCACAATGGTAAAATTAATGTCGCGCCACAGAAAAGGTGCACTAGAAAGTATTCATTCATTGCTAGATTCGTAAAAGAATGAAAAAAAACCGAAAATATCACTTAATCCTTTACGGAGATTGTAACCAGCTCTTAGCTAAAGGTAAAATGAATCTTTTAATGAATATCGAATGCAAAAATACGTTTTTCTTCTATTTTTTTTAATGATTCCTTCGTAATAATGTTTTCGTTCTAAAAATGTGCATTGTGTTGTTTGTTGGTGTTGCCACCGAATTCAATGATCCGTTCTAAATAATAATAAAAATAAACTTATCTTAAAAGAAAAAAATACTTTGTAAATTCAAGAGTAGACTGTCGAACACAAAGCAACAATGTTCTGCTACGGAAGTAACTAAGTATTTTATCTTTAGCGTGTGTAACCCTAAAACCCTATAAGGTAAATCAGAAATGTAAAAATGACTGAAATTCTTGAAAATAACCAGAAAGACATTTACAGGAAATTTAGGCAATCTATAAAACTTACTTCAGCCTACTTCAACCTATATGGAGCTTAAAATTTGACATTACAGCACCTTACATACCAGCAAATATATAAGAAAACTTGAAACCCTTGAGAAAACTATAACGAAAGATGAAGAGAAGCTATCGAAAAGAACGTCCCACAAACGTGATATGAGAGATAAACTAAATCCGCCCTCTTTTACTCCGTTCAACGTCGAGGAAAAATGAATTCCAAACGCGGCGAAAGAATGACCGCGGAAAGGACGATAAGAAAAGTGGAAAATGAAGGAAAAGCGATGAAAATATCGAGCGATAGAACGAGGGAAAGATGGAAAGGGAGGTGGAATGCGTGCGAGTCCCTCCCGGCCGTAAACCTCTGAACAGCCCTCGAGTCTTGTGGGCCTCAGTTTTTACGGCGGACTGCTTTTGCCGTAAAGCGTTAGTCGTTCATTCTAAAGCACCGGAATGGCGTGAGGGCGGACTGGGTTTAACTCCGCTATGGAACACTTCGATCTAAAGGAGTTGTTGGGGGAGAAAAGAGGCGAGAAAGAAAGTCGTTTTTAACGAAGCGATCGGAGGTGACTAGCACCGTATGAGCGGCCAATGAAAACAACGGGAGGAGGAAAAAGTTGAGGCGATCGATTCGCCTGATTATCTTTTTCGAGCCCCAATTAAAAAACATCCCCTTGAATCGCCTTTATGGACCATTAAGCGGGGCTGAATGAGACACGGTGTTTAAATGACTAACATAGCCCGACATCCCAAGGTTTACTTCTTTCTCGCAGTGTTTAGGTTAAACGTTCCGAAAATACGGGTTTACGGATTGCGGATTCTAAATAAAGAATCGTAAGAGCCTTAGCACAAGGTAATACAGCGCATACATTGGAAAGCTTCCATCCCTCTCAAGTTGTCAACATCGAATAGACCAATTTCAATTCTCAGAGAGACATTGTGCTTTTAAGTATATTTTAATAGCTTTTCACAATAGCATGTAGTTAACTACTTCAATAAATAACAATAATCACAACTTTCAGCGGAGAAATCTTGGTTTAGCAAGACTACCTGCACAATCGACCCCAGAATAACCCACTACAATCAACCATGCCCAGGCGAGACTTGAACTCGGGACCTCGGTGTTCCTAAGCTAGCGCGCTAACTCCTTCGTCAACTAGACTGGTCGTGATATTAAGTATATATCCTAGATTTTTGTCAACTACGACATGAATATTTTTATTTAAAGCTTCCCTATAACGACAGAGTTTTAACTTCGGAAAAAGCTGACGAAGGTAATGGAAAATAATCGTTTTCTCAGGACATGTCTACTCAAGGACATTTCAAAGTCGAATTTCTATTTCAGGAAACGATTTGGAAATGCACGAGATCTGCAACATCAGAGTGAAATTCAAGACTAAACGCGAAAAAAGTTTCTCATAAACATTTTTCTGGAAACTACTCCTTCAGCAAAGATTATAAGTTCGATCCACCATTGCCTTAAATATTATTTAAACTCACCGGGTTGAAGTCTTAAACCACATCATAGCAAGGTATTCAATTCAGTCAGAGGCTTACCTGAAATAAAACAGAAAAATCATTTACTATTTTAAGTCACTAAAAAAAGACAAATGGATTAACATTGCAATCAAACAACCATAAGGTGATTAACATAATACATTCTTACAGAAATTAAGAAACTAACTTCGTGAAGAGCTTTTAATGAAAATAAATCTATGTATGTGATTTCAATGAAGTCAAACTCCGTGCCACGGAAGAAAATCATCACTTTCTAGCCTTTCATTAAATTCATGGGGATCACTATTGATATTCGTACAAAGTTAGACACTTCTTGCAGGGTACAAAAAAATTCATTCTCGAGCTAAAATTTAATATTACAAGCAGTATATACCAGAATATAGCGCAAAATAACCTTTGTAACAACGTGAATTCCTCCATAAAGAGCAGAAAACAAGACATGGTGCAGTGAACCTTATTACACGGGTTGAAATGTTTTCGGGGATGATCAAGGGATTCGCGGCTGCCAAAGTAGTCCGTAGGCTCGCGAAGTTCCTACACTACATCGCTCTACTAAGTACTGCCCTAGTTTCGTCCACGCTTTATCCTTTAATACAAAGTTAAAATCTCATTTAAAGTTAAAATCTAGTTTTGGAACTTTCGTGGACTATTCTGCAGACTTCCGATTAAACGGCCATACGCCGGATAAACTAATGGTTTATTAAACGGAACATTTTGCAGCAGGTCATATACATGTATACCATTAAAAACAACATTGATAATCCGAGGTATTGATGAATTTGATAAGAAGTAAATGAGTTTCTTTTAAGGATATTTATGATAGTGGTTTTTCGTATAATGAATACATGAGAACATATTACAATCATCAGTGGAGACATAATTAGCTAGCCTTCGGGATAGCCAACTGAGTAACATGATTTCCGAGAATGGAAGCGGACCATGATTCCATTCCACGTTGAAAAAGTGGAAAATTACTTCAGTTGCCTGATCTTAATCCATCTACAGATAGATCACGGAGATCTTCAGCTAGAAAAATCCGAAATTCACTATTTCAGCCTTAACTTCTCACTCATTATAAAAAAATCCGATTTTCAAGTTCTTTGATCCTATACATATAAAATATTTAGTTATATTTTACATGAAATCATAACATCAATCAATCAAAGCATTCTTGTGCATTAAACATGAAATGATACCCTGATGATTAAACATCTTACAATGAAATGAATTTCGATCGGTGCTGCTGAAAGAAGAAAAAAAAAAGATTCGTTATAATATCTTTATGGCAAGCTTTCGTTTATCACAACTTCTCTTGTTACTATGAATGCTACATTTCGTTTTCGGTTACGTTTAATGGTGCAACGAAATAATAATTTGAAGAAATAAACACTTTTATGTACAATGTATTTTTTTACTAAACTTGTTCATCGGTCAGAATGTTTATTTAAGCTTTCTACATTCTAATTTTTGTTCTTAGTTCTAAATTATATTTATTATAATTCTATTGCCTCACATACAAACGAATTTTTAATTTCCTAAGTATTCGTAATAGTTTTAAATAATACTCAATTATTAAGAAGTATCCAAAACAATAATTGTAACTGAATTGTCCTGCATCGAATAAAAATACCATATTAAGTGCCAAATATACCGCGCTAATCCAAAACATTTGAGCAACTTAGCTAGAAAAAGCAGTACTGAATTACAGTTTACCTAATCAAACAATATTTAAGGATTTCCTTACATTTTCTCTTCAGCTTCTTGACATTTTTTTGGTATTATTTTCCTTTATTTGAAATTACTTCGTTTCTTCGTTACTTCATTACGTTACGCATAACGCTATCAGTTACTAGTTTCAATAATCCAATTATGATATTTATTTGAAGTATAGGCCACTTCGTGCCCACCGAAAGCAATTTTACTTCCTGAATTTTCGCTTGATTACTCATCAATTGCGATAACATTGACCTAAAACGTTTCAGCTGACGATTAAGAATTCCTTTTCATTATCATCTACTCACCTTAACCTCTCGAAATCGCGTGCTTAAAAACTTTTAACTTCCTAACGTGTCGCCAGAACTTCTTTCCAAAGAAGGTGGAATTGTGGGAGGACAATCCTACCCTAAGGGGGTGAACCCTTTCCCAACCCCTTGGCCACTCGAGTGGAAAGTTTACAACCCCCACGTATCCCTTAATTCTTTCCCATCCCTATCAAAAGGGCGGAGCCTCCTCCCGAATGCACCACCCAACCCTTACCTCTCAAACACGGAAACCCTAACTCATCCTTCCTAGAGATTTTTTATTGCCAGGTAAAAATAAAACTTCGACCACACCTACAAGTATAGCCTGGGATAAAATGCGGATGGGGGAAAGGGAATCGGTGTGGAATGATATGGAGGGAGGGAAATGATGGGGAAAGAGGAATAATGGGAAAGTGGTGGATGAAGGATGGAACGGTTTATTTTATTTAAGAGGCCATCGATGGGTGTAGAAGAGGTAAGGAATTTTATGAAGGGAGGGAAAATACGAGATGATCTAATATTGATAAAGAGGCTTCAATTAGTTTGGGATGAAAAAACCGAAGAGTGCGGGAGAATGGGAAGGAAGTTTCATTGAAAGAGGTGGTTTAGGATATGGAAGAGGAAAGGTGATAAACTACGGATCAGGAGGTGGAGGATAGGATGACAAAGAAAAACCGTGATAAAAATGTCTGAAGCCAGAATAAAGGAAGAAGGGCTCATGCCTAGGATCAAGGATTCAAACCATAATTTTTTCGCTGCGGTTCCGCAAAAACACAAATTTTTTCCCCCTTTCAGGTAAGGCTAAGCCATTTTGGTCCCATATTTTATTCCTACTATCAAATATTTACTTCAGAAAGTCACTTAACCAATCATTTTTTTACTGAATTTAAAACGTTTTAACATCAAATTATTTTTTAAATTATACTGCTTTTGCACAACGAATGGTAACTCGCATTTACCAATATTTACTGAAAAGCAGCTGCATAATAATGAGAATAATTCATATATTGATTCATTAATATCAAATGATAACAAAACCGAATGGAAACAGAGGCGCACCGTTCCAGTTTAGATAAATAGATCATAATTGTAAAGAAGGGAAGAATAATTGTGTAATTTGCACAAAAAAATGTAATTGTTTCGGCTACAACGCCATCATCAGACCTGAGTATGGTACTATAGACGAAACAGATCGTACGAAAAAAAACATACTGTGAAAAATACAGTTATTCTTCACTTCTTTATAACGTCATTCCACGAAGTCCGGCTTAATAGGATCGATGATTCATCATAATTGTCATTATCCTCCTAAATCTTGGTTTTAAATCTCCATATATAATTACCTGGCTTCTTTTTCACTTTGTTGATGGTGTGTAAAATAAAAATAACGAAAGTTCAGAGAAAAATAAAGCAAATTTTGAGAGAAAAATTTTAGTACGACAATTCTAAATAAACTTTTACTATTAACCCATTGTTTGTCATAATTTTAGGTGTGCGAATATTTTTATCGGAAAGAATAAGTATAACGTGATTAAAAATTATAATGAAAAGAAGAGCAGCAGAGATTTGAAGTTGAATAGAAAGGAAAACGGGTAAGGGTGACTTTGCGCAAGATGGTGCGCACCCAGGAATAGAATATTTGAATAGAAAGCTAATTTTTCTGCCATGGGACGGATTTTAATACACTGACCTGAAAACATTTCATAAAATAGCCGTAATTAATCTTGTCTAGCTATATTTGGTGGAATTCCATACTTTAGATCAGGAAATGAATTATCACTTGTATTATTCCGCAAAATATTACAAGGTAAAATTTATTATATGGAATAGTATGAATAATTCGCGTTTATTTCTACATCGCTTAAATAGTCGAAAAATCAATCTTAAACGAACAGATAGTACAAGAAGCTAAAGAGCACCGCGTCGAACGAGGGCGAAAAGAAGTTCCCTCTGCGCTGATGTAGTAGCTTGGTTAGGAACACAGGCATTCAGGTGTGGATGGAGAAAAAGGAAGAAGAAACTTTACATATAAAATCGATAAAAATAACCCTAAAAGTTACGAAAAACTGGGATTACATAACTTTTGGGAGAAGGGAAACGGGAAAAGATATGAGAACCGAGAAAGAAACGTGCAACCTTAAATTTCGACATAGTTGGAACGGTGAGACGAACAGTTGGGGAAAGGGAAGAGAGATAAAAAGAGGTAAGGACCGAGAAAGAAGATAGGAAGTAAGGAAAAGAAGAGCGATAAAGGAGGGAGAGAGAGATTTAAAAAAGTCGTCCCGAAAGAGAAATTCTTGAAAAGTGTTTGGAGTCTGTTATCTTAAACGAAGGCAAAGATAAACAAAGAAAGTAAAATCTTCTTCGAATACGCCTCCAGTTAATTAAAATGGAAGAGTCTTCCTAGGAAGCTAAAAATTTAAACTTTCCGCCCGGGCGGAAGGGTAGAAAGAAATTGACATAATTCGACGCGAAGTATTCCTTTTTCGCTAAGTAAACGATCTCATCTCCGTACCCAGATTACTGCGAGCGTCCGCACAGAATGGCAGGATGGTGGGGAGAAACTTCGAAACGAATTTATCTCAAATTATAGTCAGAACGGTAATTTTAATTATCATGCCCTTCGTAATCCACTTAATGCCGGGATTCATTAAAAGTTGAAAGTTCCGCATTTCGTAAGCAGACAAAAAAAGCTGTGTTTACCGATTGGCCCGATGAATTAACCATAAGATACAAGATAAAGAACGCTTTCTGCGTGTTTTTGCTAAGTTTAACGTGCCTCCTGGGAAATGACTAATTTCTGTGTGTTTTAACGGGAGATGAAATATGAGGAAGTCATCTTGGAATCGCTATCCCAAACACTTTAATATCGGACTTTATCCTAATTTTTTTGTCCACTTCCTTTCCTTTTTTTCACTGTTGGTTTTTTACCCCTTAAACAGTAGTTACGAAAAGATTCTCATCCCTTTAGGCTCGTTTTCGGTATGAAAGGTTTTTGCATCCGGAAGCTTTTTAAATTACAGGTTTCATCTCACTCCAATTTTCCCCCGAAACTTGGTTAAATGGTCACAAATCGCTTCGAAAAATATGCGTAGAAAAGTACGGGGAATAATCAAATAGGAATTAAGAGCGGAGAACCCTTCAGTGGGATAGGTCCGGAGGTATAATTACTATAGGCGGGCAAAAATGCGTGCCGGAGGCTGTAGCAAGACCTGTTTTTGGCGGATAATATGAGTGTAGTTTGGTGATCCTAGGGACCATACCCTCATTAAATAGAGTTCTATTACTCTTGTTGGTCTGGCAGGTGCGAAATAGTGCGAACGAGGCAGGTAACAAATTGGTCCGTGAAACACCGAGTTTACTAAAATAAACAGTCTTTATGGGTAATTTAGGGCTTCTTTGGATTTTTGTCAGCAGATTCGATGGCGTAAGTGACGGCGCTTTCACTACCGCGGGGCGAATACTGCCCCAAATCGAAAATCGATTGTATGCCTATTTTTGGTAGTTGGCGCGTTAACAATATCTAAGTAAACATAATTACCGTGGCTACCAGGGAGCCAGCGGCCATGTGCAAGCCAAGCGCGCCCTTCAAATGCGGCATAAAATTTCGTTGGCGGAGTGCTTCTAATATTAAGTATTAGCTCAAAATATTTCAATTTGAAATATTTTACAGAATATAATGTCTCATCATCTTCAATATATCTTTCCATAGACATGAATACAGAAAAAATACAGGTTAATCAAAGTGGATATAAATTATCTACACAGTTATATAGCCTTAATAAAACTAGTTCATTTCCTAATTTACGGAAAATACTCTCAGAATGTAAAAATATTACATTATATTACTACATATACTACACTACTCAGAAAATAACAAAAGTGGGAGAAAAAATTACAATTATAAGAGAATAATCATGAAAATAGAAAAAATTAGCTCTAGTTAAGAAATGTTGACAAAGTGTAATCTAAATAAAAACGCACAAATACCTGTGTTTGTAACTTCGTTCATATTAACGTATAAAACATGAAATATAGCATCGCAACAGTAGAAATAACACAAATATGGTATTGAATTCGATTGGATATCTTAAACCTTAAAATCTTCACGCTCCTCATAACTAATTCCTCGACCCTACTGGGCATAAATCTGCTTAACTGGGAAGTAACTTTGAAGATAAAATCGTGATTTATATTTATACCTTTTTTTACGACAGATTAAAAATGACGAAGAGTCTGAACGCGCAGTGAAATTTCACGAATGAAGGACGAGAAAATTAAAAGAAGACATCTATATAAAGAGAGAGCTCAAGTTCGAATACGGTACTTCCCGACAAAAATCTTATCACAGCGGTCATAAACGTATCCTCGTATCCTTTGGAAGAACTTGCGGTATACACACCCCGGCGATGTCCTTTCACGACCAACACGTCCGTAATTTCATCCCGGGGAAACATCTCCCGAAAACGCGTACAAAAACAAAGCTACCATGGACCTGTGACACGTCTTATGAGAACGAAGTCGGTCATAAAGCTTCCGGAATGAAACTTTAAGCATGTTACCATCCAAAGGCAACAACGGTTGGAAAAACTGTGAAGGGGAGGGGCCGGAGATTTTTTGTTTAGGTGCTGCCGCACGACAGGTGGAAACAAAAGAAGTCGTAGGCCGCGCGAGGAAATATTTGTGGGCGGGAAGGAAGCATAAAAAACAGGGAGTCTGGCAGGTAAAATAAAAACTGAGGAGGGTGTTCCTTTTGGCATTTTTGGTGGACAGCGGTTGGGTCGGTGGTAGCTAACTGAACATCCTCTTACGGTGAAGACTGAAACTAGTTGATAAAAGTTTTGGTGGGAAAATTTATTACCTGAAATTAGACAAAGCAGGGGATTTCAACTGAGGACCCAAGAGCAGAGAATTTGCATGTAAGTCGATCACAGTACTTTATATCACGGATTCAAATAATTTTCAATAATAATGAGATTAATAATGAGAATAAAAATGAATTATTACCGCCTATTTGTTACTTAAGGAAATATTATTGATAAAGTAATATTTATTGATAAAGAAAATTATGAAAATGTCCATCTAATTTTATTGCGAATGGTCAACCACATTTATCTGCACTGAATGGTATATGGCAGCAATTAGGTACGCAATTAACATTATTAATAAAATTACTCTTATGGATGGCTTAACGTGCCGAAACCAGCCGATGTGTTTAAATCAATAACTTATAGTGAGCTTTTTAAAAACTTAACTGGTGAAAATTACACAATGTTAAGTTTAAATATATCATTAAATCTAATTTGACTTTATCCTTTAAAGGAAACCAAACTGCATAATTTTGGATATTAACGTTATCAAATATGTACCAATAAGTAGATTTATGCTTTCACCACAAGCTACAAGCGCGAATAATTTATCATGAAAATCATGATTTGTAGAGGTAAATTTTAAAGTGCTTAGACAGTGTCATTTCGCACGTCAGCATCCACTTGGAATCGAACCCACAACCGCTTTCCCCGAAGTCGAACGCTTTAACCACATGACTATCTGGAGGCACTAAATCATAAATTAGAAAAAAAAATGTGATGTTATAAGAGACTCATTGCAATATTTTTGTACTGAACGTAAAAAATTACCCTTACATAGTCACTTGATGTTATGATTATGAAATATGATGGATATTCTGAATTAAAACTCAATTAATTTAAATTTAGTTCTAACCAAGTGGTCGAGCCAAAAATTCTACGTGCTATATTGTTGAAATGTAAAATATCGAGGCAACTTGTGATGACTATTCAGTAAAGAACGTTGGGAATAAACAAGAGTTAACCGAGTAAATGTAACTGCTGGAACACCTCCCGTCTTCGGTTAAAAAGTACGAAGAAACTCAAGAATCAAGAGCACATTTTTTTCTTAGCACTACCTTTCAAAATCGCTTAAAGCCAGGAAGACAAAAGTATTTCTGGCTAGCGACGGTATACGGCTCTATATGAGTTTGTATATATATGTACACATATCCACATATAACTTTCAAAACATTAGAAAGAAAAATATTCATAAATATTCGTGCGGTGTATGTTTCCATCTCACAATCTACTTTCACTTAAGTCCTCTTCTTTTCTTCCGTGGATAATTCCTTTTTTGGTTAAATCCACTTCCGAATCCTTGAATCTCACCCTATAAATCTCTTTTCTCAACCATCCCTTTCCTTTCTCCATTATTCCTCCTCTTTCCTTCGCCTCTCTATAATTCTCCATTCCACCTTCTATTCATCTCTCCTTTCCTTTCCACCTATCCTTTCCCTCCTTACGTAAGATTGGTGCAACAAATCACGCACTAAAAAGATTTTAAATCAAGAAGGCCGACAGGGTTGAACCCTTGTCTGGGGAGGGAATGGTTTGGGTGGAAATGGACAACGGCAGGGACCAGCGGTCGGGGAGGAACTCGGGATTACGATTCCTAGAAATTATTGGAGTAGAGAGAATGGAAGAATTTAATAAAGGGCGCCGGAGAGCGCGTTATAACTCGTTAAGACCCCTCGGAAAAGTCCAGCTTGTTATTTAAATGATTTATAAGGGATTACGAATACGGGAAAGTTATCATGCGACGGGAGTTCATTTACGAAGGCGCTTTGGAAGTCGGAAAATCTCCCGGGCTAATTGATATAAGGGGCTCGGGTACAAATTCTCCCGTACTTTGAACGCTTGGCTATAAATAGAATAGGATTTACCTTTAGAGTGCTTAATACTTTTGGTACCCAACTCCCACGACCGCAGCACTTTCTCTTCACGCGGAAAACACGATTTTTTTGCTATTCGCGGACTGAATTTTGGAACATCTGATACCTACAGAGGAATTCCCAAACGTTCCGTATAAATCAGTCGTATCGAAAATTACGGTTGCTTTCATTCAGGATGAAACAATGGAACGAGAAATCATCCGCATCTGCTTCGGTACTGCAGTTTTTTAATTGATATCGATAAATCGTCCGCGAGCGGCGATTAAAACAATTAGGATTGATGATTGGTGACAAAAAGCAATCCTTGGGAGTAATTAGGGGGTAATGAAGCGGATGAGTTATCCGTGACGGATTTGGTGGAGAAAGCCGAGGGAAAAAATGAACCGCGGTGGATGTAATTATGAGAGATGAAGGATTTTCGGACGGACAGGATGTGAAACAAGGGTTTCGAAGGGCAGCCCTGTACGATCGAGTCTTTCAGATGCGTCATTAATTTGCAGCTGAGAGGATCCCGTCGGACAGAAAAATAAGGGCGCGATCTACCGCAAGATATCGCGGAAGAAAGAGGAATAAGGGTCGGGTAATAACCCATCAGGAAGTTCCGTAATGAATCGCTTCAACACGTGAACTTCGGAGAAACGTAGTCTGGTTATTTCTTCGATGGAAAACGTTGTTCCGACGTCTCCCTTCCAGAGAGGCGTTTATTAGTGTACGTCAGATAGAACAAATTTATACGAACAAGCTCACGAAGGGAGGGGTATCTCTTTCCTGAAACTCCGAAATTTTCGGTTATACCTTTTATCAGCTAAAATGCTTCGTTGTACTTGAAAAGCCATTATTCTCTTCGTTCATTGAAAAACTTTAATGAGGCTTTAATTGCTATTTTATTCCCATTTTTATTCGGTGCTTAAAGTAATTTAATTTGAAATTGATTCTCACGAAACACAAGAGCGAAATGTTATAGTCATTTACATAACATTTTGTATTCATTCGAACGTGTGAAACACTAATTTTACAATTTACTGATAGCATAGAAGAGTAACGGAAGATATAGTTCTATAACAAATGTAATTTTACGCCTGTATCAGGACGGCTTCAATTAAATGAGAATTCCGAGGAAATTAATATATTTTGTCCTTTAGGAGGAAAACCGACCGTAAATTTCCTGGAATATAACGGAAATAAATTCAATAAAACTTTTAGTCGCAATCAATGTTCAGCAAAACTTCGAATTCAACCACTGAATTTAAACGAAAGCGAATCAAAAAACTGATCAATCGCTAAAATTTTCCAGTTTACCAGAGGCATTACTCTATCAGCTAAATTCCTCGGGAAATGGACAAAATTAACAATTTTATGATTGCCGTATATTATAGTATAAATTCTATTTAAGGAAAATAATCCTTGCATTTCATTGTTTTTATATCATAGCACGTTTTATAATAAGATTCATTTATGACTTATCGAAATTATTTGAGTTGGCCTTATAACAATCCATATACCGTGTAATTTAGAGGTTTAAAAACATCCGTAAGCCGTACGTCGAAAGATGGAACTCGCGCATGCAGACAAACGGGAAGTTCCAGATTAAATTCTAGGAATTCCAGGAATGCGCATTTCGGAAACAATGTCTCCATTCTCAAAGGTTCTTCAATGGGAAGTGAACATAAGAGGTGGACGGTCGCCGTTTTATTCTTTGTGATTAAGTGGAGATAGTTGTTGGGTGAACATAAGTTATTGGGTGAAGACTTATCTTGATGTTGTAAAATGTGCATAATATTTACTATAATCGATCAAAATAACAAGGCTCATATACTGCGTATCATTAAAAAATTGAATATCTCATGACATTTCGCGATCTTCTAGGCTACGTTGCAATCAAATTAAGGTTTGATGAAGCTAAGTTATTGGATGTAAAACATAAATGTTACTATTCTTCATAGATCTTTCAGTTATAACACAGGTATACACATTTTGTAATATATACTATTAAATCAGAATCAGGTATATAAGTTACATCAATTCAATTACTCACGCCCGGCTATTGGTTCCGCAACGTAAAAATAACTAAAACACTCAGTATCACAATAATATGACAAAGAGTACTCTCGCAATTACGCCTCACAGATATAATTATTCACTGCATATAAGCTGCAATATATTGCCTTAAAATACAGATCGATACGTTATTTATACTCAATGAATTGGCCTCAGAATTGATATTTTTAATAAATTAAATACCATGTGGCAAATCCAAGCGGAAGGAAAAAGAAACCTTCACTTTAATCGTAAAATTAAAGTAAACTACCTTAATGAAATAAGTGGACAAAATTTCACAGCTATGTTTATATCGTGTAGGTACGAGAAGTTAAAAAAAAATATATCAAAAATTAATGTAATAAATTCATAATGTATGCTTCTATAAATAAGGCTTGATTTTTTCCTAACGCACAGGGAAATTAAATGTTAATTTAATTGCAAATGCCGAAAATCTCTTTCTATGAATAGATGAAGAAGGAAAACTATGTTCCCCGAGTTATGGCAGGAATTTGAATAACATCTTTATTAACTCTTTCACATTCACTTTCCATTTATGTTCATCTAACCCTAAAAACGTTATCACTTTCTATCTATCTTTTCTTTCTTTCTATACATCTTTTGTATAGAAAACGCACATTTAAAATACAAAAACTCAATAGGTAAAACTTAAACGCACAAAACTCATTTCTCGATCCCAGGGGAAAACTGAAAACTACTTACGCGGAAATTATTGACTTAAGCTGTGCAAGTCGCTAAAGGTTTTCTCGCTCCTTTCCCAACCACCCACGGCAAAACGATATCGTTGCACTATTCTTTACCTCTCGCTTCATAAAGTAGCGTGACACGTGTTGTGGGCCGCATTCCTGAAAGTGACGGGGCGCGGCGAGGGAGCAGAGGTTTACGGATCCCCCAAGTATTATTCTTACGAAATAGCGCGGAAAAACGGCCGTAACGAGATCGTATTGTAAGAGATACGACTCCCTTAGGAAACTGGGAGAAGTCTTCCAAGGATGGAGGAATTTGAATAGGAATGCTTTCGCTAGAGACGAAAAAGGCGGATTCGGTGGTTTTTTAATCTTTCCTTCCTTTAGAGATAGGAAAGGTACGGAGAGTTTGGCGGAAAGTTGATGAAAGAGAAAGTTTGGCTGAAGTATGGAGATAAGTTGGGGAAAGGTTGGTAGAGGGCCGCGGCAGGAGTGATTTAAGAAGCTCTGAAATAAGTGATTCGCGCAGGAAAATCGGTGATGTTTTCATTCTCTCGCCAAATAAAAGGGCTTCTTTTGTATCAGTAACGAGAAGCGAAAGGTATTCTTCCGAGAAAGTAGTGTTTCTTATTCAAAGGTACTGGAATCCAAAAATCTAGTTCAAATATGGTATTGAAAGCACTTTAGAGCTGATGTCGATTTCCTATAAATATTAGCGGATAATGTGACGATTTTAATATTAAAAAAAAACATCACTCAAATTTAAGGTCTTTCTTTCCGAATAGCATCAGAGAATCTAGTAGAATAGATTAGGTAAGGTGTTAATGCCGTACACCCCCTGCCATACGTCACTGGCTTGCAGGGTAAAAATCTAAAATCTAAATCTAAATTAGAAATCACTTCTATTGTATTAAACAGTTCTAGTATTTTCCATAGCCACATGACATTTCGTGCAATATCATCCTTATCCCTTTCCATATGCATTTTAGTTAATATTTAATGATTTTATAATTCTTCTTGTACGTATATGTGAACCATGCTATCTGCATGCTAACAGGGGAGAAGATTCTTACCAGAGAGTAAGATGTGGGTGCTGAAGCTTTAAAGGAAAACAAAAAGGATTTATCTCAAGGAAGAATTGACTTGAAAAAAGCCTGACGGGACCGGGAATCGAACCCAGGTCTCCCAATTGCCGGTCGGGTGCTCTGTCCGTTGAGCTATCCCGGCAGAACATTCCTCCAAATCATTCGGGAGACTTTGTGGGCAAGGATATTGGGATTTTTCCTAGGTGCGCACCATCTTGCGCAAAGTCACCCTTACCCGTTTTCCGGTGAAAAAGGATTTAATAAAATCAGCAAACATATATTATCAGTAGTAAGTATTTGCTGATGGTTTCTGGAATGCTATCGCCAATTATGCTAAACTTTTTACGCTGAACGAACCAGATACTTTTTAATGAAGTCATTGATGTCAATTTAACATTTATTAACAAATATCACCAGTAAATCCGATTTTTAAGGTTACTTTTCCCTTGGAGACCTGGATTCGAGTCCCAGTCATGTCACCATTTTTCACATCTGTTTATCCTTACTTTTCCCTTCTTAAATCCGTGAATATTAATAGGTTCATATGAAGTCAGTGAACTTATATACGAGAATTGATAGGAAGCTGGAACAGAATGAGGACCCCCTGACCGTACTCATGAACTGCTTTGGGTATATGGCCATGCCGAATTGATCATAATTTTCGCGAACACATCATCATGATGAACGATGAAAAGGCCAATTACAATCCCGACTTACGTTTCTTTAGCATGACCATAGCTATATACCGAATTATAGAAACATCCATTTTCGAAAGCATAAATATTCAACTCACAAACACATATCTAATAATGATCTATTAGGAATATATGCAGACGAAAATGTACCTGTTCTTATTTAGTTATGCTATCAAAATAACTCCAAAAATAATTCATCTCAGGCACGCCCATTCCATTCGGGCCTTTTCAGCATTGCAAATTACGCCGCTTTCATAATTCGTTCCATTTCCACTATAAAGTGCGCAGTGGTCTATCCAAAGTGTTGAGGATTTATCTACGGTCAGAGGTTATGAAGGGAATCAATTTTTTCGGTTCGACGGCGCCGCAGGTGTGGCGTATTTCTCGGAGAATGTATATCGTCTACGAATTCCTGCTCTCAACTTTGTCGCCGTATTCGGGTCAAATATGAAGGCATGACGAAGCATCGGCGTAACAGATGGCACGTTGTCACCGGAAGGCTGTAAGTGACGAATAGGAAGGAATAAAGTGAAACTTTACATGCATTTGTCGTGATATATCGCTCCGAATGCCGTGGGTTTGAAGATGAAATTCGTCCGCGGCATAAATTTAACTCGTGCTTCGTTCGATTTTGGGCTGAGAACAGCGATATAAAGTCGAAAAGAAATATTTTGTAGAATTTAGGCCTTGTCGACTGGTTTTTCTGTAGATCTCGGTAGTCGTAATATAAAATTAGAACTGCTGAAACGGAAAAGAGAATGAGAAGAATTGAAATCTTCCAAATTTTACGAAGTAAGTCTGTGAAATAACTAAGATATACTCTTAATGAAAGTGAAAGGAAGGATCGAATTCTTGTCTATCTTTAGAATAAAAACAACTAGAAATTTCTGAGATACAGCGTTCTTGTTTGTCCTAAAATTATCATTGCATGCTCTATTTAGTACCCCTAGAGACAGCATAACCGATACATTACAGAGTTATCCTCGTAATTTTCTTAAGAGAAAACAAAATAAATGCTCTTTTAATCAAATTAAAGGTGCATTGCTTATTTTACTAGCTATAACATTTATAAATATAGTAACCAAATCATGCGTAGAAGCGATTGAATCTAATTAATTTCGAATTCATGGACGCCAATATCACACCAATAACTGACATACGCCATGGCGCAATAATAAATGATAAAAAAGTCCTATAACAATTTCTTGATATTTGAGAATGAATGCCATGATAATCAGTAACACCATTCTATAATAGCTAGAGCATACAACATACATTTCATATAAACTCAATCAAATTATTGGGAAAAAAGAAATATATTTTACTGCTAACTAACTGCTACTACTACTTTTACTAACTGGTCTTTCCTTAAAATATCTACAAATATCTTTCATTAAGACACCCCTTCTTTTCACCAAACAGAGATCGTAACAATCTTTCATTGTTTCGGTCTCAACAAAGCAGGCAACATTTCTTCGTTACCGCGCCTATTTAAACGCGTTCTCATTCATCTTCTCTCTTCTACGTACAACGTGAAAGAACAGGTATCAGCGGGGAGAATTCCATTACAATCTACAAAACATACACTAGCAACATTAACGAGCTACCATGAGCGGCTCGAATATCTATGACCCTAATTTTTATTCCCATTTCACGATCAATCCCTTTGTATGCATACATTTTTCGGCCTCTTTAAAGTAAGCCGAATTCTTCTACCCCCCTCCATGAGCCTGTTAGCAGTCTGCTACATGTCCAAGAAAGAAAGAATACTGTATAGCATGGGGAGGAGATTCTAGGAGAAGGTGGAAAGCTGACTGAATAATAGGCCCAGGAAATAGTTGGTGAGAGTGTGGGGAGCGCAGGGATTTCTGGGAACGGAGAGTTGGAGAGGGCTTGGCTTGAGTGACTCCCGAATTATTACCGGCTCTGGATGATGGATAGGGGTGCAACATGGGGCCCAGCGGGAACGACTTATGAATCGCCCCCTTCCCCCGCGGGGGACATAAAAGTGAAATTCGAACCTGGCGGAGAATCGAATGGGAAAAAGGAAACGGGGACCTTGATGGTGTCAAAATGATTTATGCTTTTCAACGTCCAAAGGAATCGGTCCCAAATTTATGAGCGTTTAAAAGGGTTTCTTATGTGGCGCTAAATGCGTCATTTTTCCTCCATTTGTGGGTCGTGGTGGGATGTTCCTGGAACGTCGTTTCTTGCTTTGACATATTCAATGAGGTGGGCTTTCTCTTTCCCCTTGAGGATGGAATAGCTCGATTATCATATTCGGGGCTGTGCATTAGCGTATTGGGAAGTCTTCGGGGATTTCGTAAAAGATGGAGGTTTAATACACTGCACAGCTCCTGTCACACGATGAAACGCTTTTTTAATTCCAGACGGAATGTTTCACGAGGATGAAATAAAAGAGCTTTACATTAACAGGAGGAGCTCGATGACTCAGAGCAATAAATTTGAATTTTTAACGCCACTTTTTCCTTTGCTACAGTCAGAAAAAGAACGCGTGCCGAATCCGATAACAGCTGGTGAGACGAACGTGAATGATGCTTTTCCCACAAATATTACACAAATAATTCATCATTGAATATACAGGGTATAATATACGGGTATAAACCATCCTGCTCTTGAAGCTTGAAATATGGAAAGAAGAGGGAAAATATTGCATAGCATTGTTAAAAGTGCTTCGACAGCTTAGGTCATTTCGCACGTAGGCCCCCACCGGGAATCGAACCCGGGACCGCTTTCACTGAAGTCGAACGCGTTGCCCACTTGGCTATCGGGAGCCCCAGGAAAATATTGCTCTCTAAATTAATTGAATTGGAGGTGACGATTACACGGCCTCAAATACAGAATAATTTCATACCCCATTAATTTCTGGAAAACCGCGTAACTAATCCTCTTGAATCAAGTAGTTTATAATTGCTTCAACAAAGATATCATGTGGTAAGGCCATATAAAGAATAATGATTCCTGCTAAGGCATTTCAATAAATGAATGTTAAGCACTTTTCCATTACATCTTATCTCGATCTGGTTAATTTTAACTTAACCACCTTTTAAACTAGCAAATATATTAATTGAAATAGTTTACCGAAGTTATCGAAGAAAAAGTTTTATCAGTTGAAAATTTAATCGTTTCATTTTTAATTATACTGTTAATAAAATTGATGGAAGAAGACATGACTACTTAGGTGATACTCCATTACTATACTATTAATGTAGTAAAATCCTACATCAAGAATAAGAAAGAGTTCTTAGTGTAATTTATTTCTTGAATTAATTACTTTGTCGAAGAGATCTAATTCGATGTCATTTTTGATAAATAATACACCAATTTTCTGCTTTAAATGGGGGGCATGAGCAGTGATTCCAACGATTACTTAAACTGAATCGAGATACATCTTGATAACAGAGTAATTGCATACTTAGTTTACTCAAACAAAATCCTCTAAACAGTTCTCCAAAATAAGGATACATTGCATTCCCACTCATTTCTATGTGCGCAATGTTTGAAGATAATTAATGTCGAGGCAAATAAATACCAACATAACTATATCCACTACGTCATCGATATTGAAAAAATACTGCCATCTTGCAATAAAACTATTGGCAACATCATTGAAAAGTAATTTTAAAAATTAAATCATAGCTGCGTCATAGGAGTTATATCCTACAATGTGCACCGTTCGAATAACGTCAATTAACATTCTCAAATCCCGATATAAATTGCCACCGAAATATCTACATATAAATATGCCTTTACACTAAAAATCTTTCTCAGAAAGCATAAGGTATCTAATTACTGCTGGAAATTATACGTCATTCATATTTATTCAGCCTATGCAATTGGAGTTTTTAAATTTCAACGCGATACACAGTGATATCAAGAGGCCGCTTTCAAATAAAAGCATTTTTATTGAGGTAATCTACATATTTAAAACCATAAATGCACAATCGTATTCAACAGAATGTTTAACGGCAACCTTTATGGCCTATCGTCAGCTATAATTGGAACTGGGGGGATTTTGTGTTTAATTTTTACATAACGATGCAAAAAGGGGAGTTTTTGCGATAATATAAATAATTAATCAACTGCAATAATTAATTACCTTCATTTTCTAATGCTCCTGATAAATTTCGTTCACAGGAACTGTAAGAAGCCACTTGTCAATGGAACCAGTTTTCCGATTCTTTAAAATGTTGCGAATAATTGTAATTCTGCCATATTAGTATTCACACAACAAATAATAACGATCAAATCGTCATTTTAATATCTCATGCACACAAATTAGTGGGTTACTGAGAAAACAAATCAAAGTTTTGCTCATGGATTCAGTAACGCACACCTATTAGCACCCCACAATGCACTAAAACTGCCTGTCAACTTCCTCGATTTCACGCCTCAGAAGTGGAGCTTACGGCGCAACCTCTCCGCGGGGTTTCGCCTAAAAATGAATCGGTCAATCACGTTGAATCTTTGCAATTAAAAGCCGGGGGTTGGGAGAGAGGCTAAGAGCAGGACACTTCCGAGCCGAACGGCACCAAAGACAATCGCGGTATAAGGTTACGTCCTCGAGCTGAAGTCGACGGTCAGCTCATATACTAAGCTCGCGAACACTTCGAAAGAAAAAAATCTTTTGTTTCGTATTCTGAATTATCAAAATCTCTCACCAAAAATAAGTGATTGTTTAAATAATTTATAAAGATATAACATATAATAAATATTTCAATTATAGAATATATAATTATAATATTTAATTATGTAACATTTAT
>KZ308131.1:1843907-1894564 GCA_000376725.2 Ladona fulva | reverse complement strand
TTAGCATTGCAAGTCTTCTAATTTTTTTCTCCATGTATACGCTCATAAAAATTTTGTTTATATTCAGAAGTCTTCCCTGAAGATGGCAACAGAGGACGTTGCCGAAACGTCAGTTTACACCGAAGAACTAACCCGGTTGTCTACCCTAGAAGAATTTCTTAGCATCATACACCGGGAAAACATCAAACTCTTCATTCAGAAGTCTTGTTGGTAATATGCAAGAAATGAATACCACAAACATGCAATTATTGTGAAGCAAATATTGCGATTAAAGAATAACTGTGAATGAGACAACTGTCTCCATAACTCTACAAACTTAGAACTTACATCCCGACTATTGAATACTAGCCATTCATCACTTGGACACTTATCGAAATAAATCCAATAAAACTAACCAAAAAAAGGACCTTGAGGAGCGGTTATCGACATCCTCTACCAAACCTCTCTTGAATACATTCCACTGCGGGATACGGAACAAACCTCGACGAAATCCGAGGAATTTTCCCTAGCGATTGCGGGGGCGAACAAATGAAACAACCGCGTAAAAAAATAACGAATAGCTCCGCTGAAAAAAAGGAAGGAACGCAACCCGAACATTTTAGACTTCCATCCCTCAGGAGAACTGGGTGGGAATTGGAGACTACTCCATATCTAGGGAATGAGGTCCTCTGGGATTGAGATTGGAGGAAACTGCGTGAATGCGAGTGTGCATTCGCCGTAACCTAGGGAACCCCAAACCTCGTAAACATTCTCGAGAAAAAGTCATAAAGGGAACCTTGTGGAAGAGGGAAGTAGGGAATGAATGGGTAGGATAGGGATGCGGTTTGAAAGATACAGAGGAATATCGAGGGGAATTAAGGTGTTCCCGTGGGAGGAATGGGAAAGAGGAGGATAAACAAGGAAGAGAGGGGACGATATTGGGAGAGGGAGTTTCGGAGAGGGGATTCGAAGAATGGATGGGAGCCGTAAACAGAGTGAAGCAGAAGGGTAAACAAGGGAGGAAAGAAAGAAGATGAAAGGAAAATAGAGAAATTCAGGGGAGGAAATAGAATGAAGGGGAAGATACGAAGATGGATTTGAAAGAAAGTGGGGCAAATTACTCAGAAAGCAGGGATAACACCATTTAAACCCACGAAGACCTTAGTATTTCCCGAATAATATACTGGAAAACAATGGAAAACTATGAGTGACACATTAATGAAGAGGCTAACACCATATTAATCCTGTGGTACCCCGGTAACGATGGTAATCCGTTCCAATATTGTCGTTGTCGTTTTCCTTAGCCAAAACCGTTGTTAGCCAAAACCGTCGTTCTCCAAGGCGTGATTTTCCAAAACCATCCTGCATTTCAAATATGCTGATGAAACACGTTTAAATGTCATTAAAATATAGTACGCATAATTTATTGAATTATATCAGAGACTAAAACTACCAATAAGAAAGGAATAGTCGTAAATGCAGTTTTTAATAGTAAATCTTCACCAGAAGTAGTCGTACACCAAATCCTGCGTCGTTACCCGAGACATTTTTTGACCACAGCCACTCGTCGTTAACCGAGTGCGTCGTTAGCTAATACCGTCGTTTAACCAAAGTACCACTGTACTTTTCTAACAAACCTTGAAATTATATCAGTAGTGAGTTAACATAACTCTAGCCACCTGAGTTTAGCATCTAATTGCGGCTTAATGTATAGAAAATAAAATAATACATTTGCCGCTATATACAAAAAAGTACCGATGTAGATGAGGATAAATTGTTAGAAGTGCTGAGAAATGGTTTAAAAGCTATGGTTTGAATGATTTAAAAAGAGAGTTTAAAACGATCATAAGGATAAAATCTGGCAGGATTGGGACTCGAAACTAGATCTCCTATTTACAGTTCGATATCTCCAACCATTAAACTATGTAGTGCAATCAGAAGGAAATATCTTACATTTATGTATATATCAATATTACTATTCTATCGTACATTAGAGATTGAATCCATGATATAAAGACCACTGAAGAACAGAATTGTCGCCTCCATGATAAAAATATGCAAGTTATAAGGAAAGTGACGGTGACGGTGACATTGAATATTAAGATCATGAAAATGCCCTAAAATTAGGAGATAACTTGATTTTGGATACATTTATCGAGTCAAATTTTGGGTATTTTGCGTGATAAAGTTTTTGATAGTTTAAATCAAATTACTTCTGCATCCAAAGAATGAGCTCATACCTGAAGTAATAGTACCTACTCCGATCCCAATTTGCCCAACCTCAATGTTTGGGGTTAAGAAAATATTTCAATTCCACCCTGTAGCATGAATTAACCAAATCCAACATACTTCATCACAGCACTAATTTACATTACGAAATCGTAACAAGATGAAATTATGTAGGAAAATTAATGAAATGGTAAATTTAGTGAGCTATTCTGAAAATGAAATCTCTGATGTACGCTGTCGAATTTTTCTTCACCAAACCGAACGAACTAATTGGTAGCGTTGGGTCAATGAAACGTCAGGACAAGTACTTTCTTGTTTTCAAACAAAATAATTTGTAGATATTTCAGCGATTTCTCAAGTTTCGTAGCTCACAAACCTTATGATGAAGCTTGAAAATTTCGTCGGTTTTTTTAAAGACAATATATGTGATTTAAGCCGTTATCAAATTAAAAAATATATATTTCCACAATAGTAGCTTGAATATTTTTAGATTAAGGTTGTTCAGAGTGAGTACTTGCTTAAGAGATTTTCACTTTCATTTCCCTAGCCATTCAAAAATCTACCATCTGAAGCGTAATTCGTTTCATAATGACTGCATAAGGGGTTGAACCCAGGACAGCGGATAGCTTCTGCGACGAAGGCAAAGTCATGACACGAACAAGAGTTTGACATGAAAATAAAACAAATTATGAAAATTTAACGTATAATAAAGCAGTGCGAGAGAAAAAACACCTTCACCGTGGAAGGTATAGCATTCTCCTGTGGATACGAGAGAATAAAAAAGAAATGGACCAAGAAAGAAGATTAAAAGGGAGGAAAATGGAGAAAATGGCGAAGGGGAGGAGCGGAGAGAAAGGGAAGACATAAAAAGGAGGAATAAAGTGGCGATAAAAGAATGGTGAGAGCGGCATATGGGCTGAAGAGAGAAGGTGGACGTTTGAAACTCTCTTTTGGAAGAAGAGGGAAAGTGAAGAAGGGATGTCTGGAGGGGGATTCTGTGTTGGAGTATTTGCAGGAGAATAACGCAGCCAGATTCAATTTCAGGATAAAGGGCATTCGGCAAAATCCTACGTCGGAATAATGGACGACATAATCGGAAGTACCACGCATCTCCCTAATGCACAAAAGTATTTCGTTATTATAATTTCATCCTAAATGCAACAGACGTCTTGCCTTGGGCAACATATGTAGAGTATAGAGCTGTGGAATACATTTTGAGAATATTGATGTCTTACGATAATTTTACCCTAGCATACTCTCACACTAACGTTTATTTTTCTTCAGAAACAATCAAAGGATGAGAAAGTAGGAGATTATCTCATTATCTCTACTTATTTAAGGCGTTGAATGTAGCTTCAGACTTTCCGTTGCAATACAAAATATTAATTAACAGCTGTAGTGAATGTTAAAGGCTTATTCAAAATTTGTTATTTCAGATTTATATACTGCGAGCTAGCAATCTCATATTGTATTTGCACAAAATAACTCATTCCAACGAGGTGATATCCGTCAAATAGTGCATGAATAGAGAAGGCAAACTAAAGTACCTTATGTGAATAATGACTGTCAATTACCTTAGAATAAATTGTCAATTAGACTGAGATACAATAAAAAAACGAGTTTAGCTCAGCATAAGTACTAAAATATGCTAATTTAATACACTAAATACATACATACATGGATAAATGCATACTACTGCTCTTTTGCAAAGGTGGGCCTGGTCTTGTGTCCCGATAAGCGCTCCTCACTGTATAATTTACAAGCTTAGTTGTGCATAATCTTAGCTATTTAATTTACTACGAAAAAGTGATAACATTCTAATCCATACCATTTTGTCGTCATAACTACGGTACATGTATACTGGACGTAGAGACATTTCTCTGGGGCTTTCGGGTAGCCTTTTGGGCAGCGCGTACGACTTCGGTAAAAGCTGTCCCTGGTTCGATTCCCGGCAGGAACCAACGTGTCAAATGACCTCAGCTGTCGAAGCACTTTTAACTATACTACTAACATTTCTAAGACTGTTTTTAGTCGAAGCTTGGGGTCCTTATCAAATAAAATTACTGATTTTACAAATTCATCAAGGATACACTCCTATGAAACCGTTCCCTGTAACCCATGAACCATGAGGCTAGACAGGAAAATGATAATTCTGGAGAGTACAGAAAGTCCGGCAATAAGAGACGAAGCCAGGGGGGTGGTTTTGGGGGTTCAAAGCCCCCATTGAGAACAGGGCCAACAATAAACGAAAGCAGCATGGCCTCCTGCAATTATAACATACAAACATCGCTGTAAATTCGCAGAGCACACATGTTAATATAAATCAATTTCTATTTTCATCAGGTGCTTGGAGGAAGCATTCCTCCCCCTTGATTGTAAGTGATGCAATGTGTACTCCATGGCTCAAAACCCAGTGTTAAACCCCCTATAACCTCAGTGTTTACTCCATGGACAAGTCATGGTTACGCCCCTGGATGTAGTGGAACTCAGGTGTAGAGAGACAGAGGAAA
Organism: Ladona fulva; assembly: GCA_000376725.2. NCBI lineage: Eukaryota > Metazoa > Arthropoda > Insecta > Odonata > Libellulidae > Ladona > Ladona fulva. The sequence continues at coordinate 1,889,846 of KZ308131.1, read as the reverse complement.
TCTAAAAAGTGTTATTTGGTGAACCGGACGCTGAGGAAAGAAGCAACAATGTCGCAGGGAGGCGAGAAGAACGGGTCGGCGGAGTATAAAAGGAGGTTGAATGGGGGTGAGAAGAGTGCGGGAGTGGGTGGGGAATTCTGGGACGACGAGAGCTTGACGCGGTGAAGGACATTGAAGACAATAATGGTGGAACAATGGGAAGTTGTCGGCCTCTGAAGTCGAAGTGGGTGACGTCACGACTTCGCGATCGAATCTTTCTGAAGCGATTTTCGGAGCCGCTTTTTGGAGGAAAATGCGCCTTTTTTCTTCCTGTTAAGGAGACAACGAGTTCTGTCCCCTTTGCTTCTCAAGAATAAAACTTTTTAACGTGTGGACTTTAACTTCTGCCCTTTTCAAAGTACTCGACTTGTATGTACTGAAGAGAGGACGATGAAATAGGCACGGTTTAAGAAACAGCTTATTTATTCATTTGAGATATTTTCGATTAATTATTGCTGCCGAAAGATTTTAGTTGAATCGATTTGCCACGTTAAATTTGGAGATCGTAGAATGAAATGAAAATAGCTTCAATCTGAAGTCAATAATAAACACAATGGTTAATTTATAAAAGCTAATGATGTAAAGCAAAAAGATAAAAGGGATTGAGATAGGGTAAAGGGTGAATGAGATAGTGAAAACTATTCGGAAGTCACAATTCGATTCGTAATGAAAAAATTCGTATGCAAAATTATGCTTCGTTTTTAACCAAAGCAGCTATAATCCATAATAAGTTTCGTGAGTCAATTTCTTTGTTCTAGGAAGAATTTTTACCATCAAAAATTCGTGATTACTTAGAGCAAAGAGAAATAAAAATTCGAAAACGAAAATATTACCTTTGCTCTGTACTATATTCGTATACTGTATACTCCGTACTATACCTCTTTCTTTCTATCTGTAATGACTAAGGGTTAGACGTAAGATGAGACTTATTTGTCTCAATATCGCCCGTGAATATAGACGAGTTATTATTATTATATGAAAAATTTAAATGACTACACAGAAAATACAGTGTTTATTTATGAATACAGCGTACATCGAGAAAGTAAATAGAATACGTATCTTGAATACGAACATCTTCGGCTAAAATTATAGTTAAAATCTGACACTGAGGAGAAAGAATTAGATAATGCGTAGAAAACAAAATATCAACGAGAGAAAGTTTTACAACGTAAAGATGGAAAACTCTTTAGTTGGTCAACGATTAACCGTCAGGAATCCAAAAAGATTTGCCAGTATATATCGGCACAAATGTAATCAAGCATCATTACACTATAGACTACCCCCAGAACGCTTACCCACGATAATGATAACCAAAACTCTTTAATCACTCATTCACTTTCCTATACGGCTAGCCTACGAAAACCGAAACAAAATCCTCTTTCTCCCATAGAAGAACCTTCAATTAGCCAAAAAAAACCCGCGTCGCACAAAAACTTGCATTGTTTCCCCTCGCCCTCCAATCATACCCCTGAAAAACGCTGATGAACACGAATTAACGAGGACCGCGACCGTGTTCAACACTGTCCCTTCCACCCCAAAAACACGAGAGAAAAAACACATATAACCTCCTTCCCACGCCGTACAACACCTCCATCCTCTACACAGTGGAAAAAACCGCGGTGTTTCCCGGACCACGATCCGGAGCTTTCAGCCTCCGGACCTCGTTAGTTGGCGAAAAGGTCGATAGGGTGCTTCGGTCAACTTCTTCGCCATAATTAACTGCGGCGAATAACGAAAGGGAAGGCCAATCCGTCGGAGAGGAGATATTCCTCGCTCGCCTTGGGAAAATACACCGCGTGAATCATAAATATGGCGTGTTTATGCACCGGGATACACTCCGAGGACTGCGAAGGTGAGATACCCGCCATTTCGGGCCGGGAGACACCCGCCGCGATGGACGAGAAACAATGGGGGATAATTAATGTAACCTGGCGGAAGTTTGTCGGAAAAAAGCGCCCGGCCCGGTGCGTGTAATGGGCAGGGTTTTCTGAAAGGTAGTCGAGAGTTGAAGAGAAATAGGTCAGAGTTTTTCCGCGAATATGTTCAATCGATGAGGCGCTCAAGGTGCTCCAGTGAACCTTTTTACATTAGGCAGCAAAGCGAAGCGGAAGACGACTCTTTTTATAGGGAGACGGAAAATTTTTAGCGGCTAATGAAGGTGAGGCAGTCAGAGATGGGAGAAACTATTCGTCAAAGGGTTCAACCGAATTTATTCGCTGCCGTGCCTTCTGTAATTAAATGTGGGGTCGTGACTTGGGGATTCGGGCCGGAGTGGAAATGTTACCGAAACATATTCGGACAGGAAAAATCAGAGTGCAAGGAGAATTATTTCGAATGGAAGATAGTGAATGGGACATAGGAAGATGCTAGTGTAAAGACAACCGAAACCGTAAATTGCATTCCGTTCTCAAAGAACTAANCGCTCCCGTATTCATTATAATCTTACAAAAAGAGTAAAAATAATACAAAACCATTGACCAGTATTTTCTCAAGCATCCAGATGGCCATTTGGGTAACGCGTTCGACCTCGGTAAAAGCGGTCCTAGGTTCGACTCCCGGTAGGAGCCCTTCATTGACCTCACAGTCAATTAATCGAAGCTAAAATTACTACAACTAACATCTCTCCCATATAAACCTCTTCATTTTATGTCTTTCCAAAAGGTATGCATACAAAATAGAAAAATACCCTCAACTTACACTGTTTCCTTCGTGAAGAAAAGTATAATTTATCATAGCACTTAAATTAACTACAAATATCTTCAGTCACAGACGCGGCTTGAGGTCCTTGAAGAGTCTCTACCTTTCAGCAAAGAGCATGTAGATGTCGTCTATGACTTAGGCACTATACCATAGCCCTATATACTTTAAAAGGACATTAACTAATGTTCACTTTAAGGCCCGATATTATATTCATTTATAGAGTAAAATCGAAGATCATAGTTAATTTATATGCTAATTCATCACATACATATGCCAAAAAACTTTGCGGTGACAAAAGTTACAACCACTGAGTCGAAATGCATGAAAATTACATAGACGTGTTCGAAAAATATACCAGCTCAAAGAAATACACATACAACGCTCTTCTCTGATCTTAAAAGTTCACGGGAAAGTTTATCGATCCACCTTATTTCTCACACGTGCTATTTTACAAATACTTGTCGTAGTAGTAATTTAGAAAGTGCTTCGACAGTTATGGTCATTTCGCACAAGACCTCACTGGCAATCGAATCCGGAAACGCTTTCAGCAAAGCCGAACGCGTTACCATAATGGCTTAAAGAAAATACTAGTCCTTCGTCGCTAGATTTTTCCCTCTATTTTGTATTTTTGTTCTTCGAAACTTTTCCACTGGAGCGTTAACCAGTGTATCCAAAGAGAATATGTAATTGACAGCTCAAATGTTATGTGATTTAAAATACGTTAAACGTTGTGCCAGGTTGTATTCTCATTGGTCTAAAATGAATAAATATATACTTTAGAGATTATATTTAATTATAAACACGCAAGGGAGAACTTAGTTCCCAGTTTCGGATACTAGCTTGAAGTTTTTTAAAAAGCACTTTGTTTCTGAAGAAGCACAGTGATAGAGATAGGATCATAGTAGTAATTTTGAAAGTGTTTCGACGACTAAGGTCATTTCGCAGAGGAGACCCCACCGGGAATCGAACCTGAACCCGCTTTCACCGAATTCGAACTCGTTACCCACATAATTATCCGGAAGCCCCAATAGAATCATGATAACCTCCGAGTACATGTCCCCTCTGACCCCCAACGAATTATATATAACTGAAAAAAGAACAATATTACTCCCTGCTACTAATGAAGATGAAATGCTAAAGTAATCCTCTATTTTATCTAATTAAAGAGTGTAAATAAGACTATGCAATTCCCGTCTCTTCTTTCCGTAATTATTAATCCTTATCCTTTGATAATACTGCAAAATGAACTCCATATCGTTGAGAAAAAGACTTAAGCAGCGCTAAACGAATACTCTCTGCTCCACATGGTTTACCCACGCGCAGCGACTGCTATGATAAATTAATTAACGCCCATCCTATTCCAACCGAATCCTCGCCGCCTCATTCCCATCACTCCTAGTCTTTTCATTTCGTCCTCCATATTTGTCCTTCTCTCATCCACCATTCATCACCCGTTTTATTAATCTCCCCCTCTTCATCCATTGTCTTCCTCCGCGACGTCTGCGGGGGCGCACGCACCAAATTGCTTCCGAGTTAAAGGTCTCGCAAGGATACGTGAAGATGGCGCTAAAAAGGGAGCCTGAGGAAGGAAGGAAGGCGGAGAGGCAAAGTTAATGACGTTGCAAGGTAAACACTCGTCACACTAGCTTCCTCTCTTATAGAACCCCCATTACTCCCCGTTCCAACCGCCCCCGTCATTCCGCACCAATGTGGCGCGCCTCAAAAGACTACATCGTCATCTGGTACAACTTCAATGCCCTCCGCGGGCTCCTGAGTTCCTCCTGGGTTCGCGAAAACCCGCTCTCTCTTCCTTGGGAATCTCTCCCGGCCTCCGATGTTCCCCCTCCGAACATATTTAACTCGCTTTCCATCGAGCGTGCATTGTTTGTATTTCCGTTTTAATTTCGTCTGTGCCTCCGAGAGTGTTTCCCGTGATGGGGCGGATATTGAATTTGATAAAACGACGATCGCGGGATCGCGTTCCGTTAACGTTTTCTGAGCGATGGAGGCTTAAAATATAGAGAACCTTGGGCCGGAAGAAGAAATATGGGTATAATGAGGGTACGGCGCGTTTGCAAATATATGTTCGTTGTTACTACACCAGAGGCAGGGGTGGGTGTTCGTCTCATGAACCGGGCTACCACTTGCGGACATGGAGTCGCAAATATGTCCGGCTTCATTGTAAAGGCATTTAATATATTTCGCAAGCAGCATTCTAAGTACATATTTCAACGATCGTCTACCAGATACCTTAATTTGTACCATGCACATTTATTCAGCGATTTTCGCTATCTTTATCCAAAGATGGATGGCTATTGGTTGCTGAGACGCTTTTGAGAGGTGTTCCATCGTGAGCGTATCTTAAAATTGCGTTACTATCAATAGTTTTGATGCGTGTAATTACCTTAAACATTAAGATTGCGGAAGTTTTACATCGGAGAAGAGGCTTAATCATGAAGCATATTTTGAGCATTCGGATGTTTTTGGTTTAAAGAGCCAAAACATAGAAGTTTCCTTCAAGTTGCAAATATGCGCGGATTTATATAATTAGGTGTAAAAGGCGCTAGCTGAGGGCCTTGTCCGTATAAGGAGCCTCAAAAAGACAGTGCTTATGAATTCTCCATAACGAGCCATGGTTTTGTCTTATTTTTCGATTTAAGAAAGAGTTTATTAGTTGAGTAATTTTATATGATCAGTTTACTGAATATATAGTAAGATTTACATCACTATGTAATGTAAATTATATCTATCATTCATGGTAATTTATGCAAGTGCTACTTAAAATCCAATACTTTGTTTATTCTTGCCGTAGTCAAGCAGCTGAGACGTCTATGACATCTATTTATATGCATTTAATGAAAAAATATAATGTTTACTCTCGTATTACTTTTAAGGTCTAAATCTGATCTTTGCGCTTTAGGGACTCCGATAGCTAAAATCCGCCCAAAGTAGCGAATTAAGGCAAAGAAACAAAGGTAGAGAGAGCATGGCACTAAAAGTCGTTGATAAATACAGTATAGGATAGGAAACAGCATGAAAATATGATTTCAAATATCGTTAATAAGTTATATTCCTCTTTTATATTAATACTTAAAACTAACATTTTATGATCAAGTTTGGTAAATGGGAGTATATGTGTATGCAAACATGCTTAATGAGACTGCAATTGACGCCAGTTCTAGAGTAATCCATTTGCCTGTTTTATTTTCTACTCACACCAGCGTATGTCTTGGATACTACCAATTACGCGAGTCAAATAATTTCCTGTTATTAGGAAAAAAAGGGGATGAAGGAACACCGCGAAAATTAATTAGAAGAAACGTCCCCCCCAATAATGGAAACACTAATGTAAATATAAAAAGTAAATGCTATAAATGAGTAGAGTATAAGTGTACTGCCTTCGGAGAATTAAAAAAAATAAATCACCATTATAAAAAAATCAGCCAAAACCCAATAAGGCGATGACCATGAATTAACGGAAAAACACGCAATAACAATACAACACAGAGACCCATTCTAGAGCTACTGGGAGCGCATCAAAATCACCACCAGAAACCCACCTACGAATTAAAATTCAGTCCAAAACATTTTCCCATCCGAGAGAGAGTCACCCTGTCATCAGCTCCGTTTCTAAGCCGCAGAGTGCGTTAGTACCTTAGACACACTATTACAGGGAGCAACTTGTGACACCAGCCTCCTATTTCCGCGACTAAACTAATAAGAGCGTCTCCGGCGAGAAAAAGAATATAAGAACGCGTCGCGGGGCGTTAGCGTCTGCTGATAAATATTCCGCGACTAAAACTGCACCCGCCAACTATCTCCGCCCATCTCATTATCGCCGACCTCCTTTGCATCGTCTTCGTGATCACATTTCCCGTGCACGGCGTCTTTCTTTCTTCTTACGCCGACCTCAAAAGGATCCCTTTTTCATACTCTTCCCCTGTCACAGTGAGTGCAGGATTCAGACTTTTGGCCTCCCTATTGAGGGAGTTTTCTGGTCTCCCCCGTCACAATTTCCGTAGCGGTCGGAGGTTTGGACTTTTCTTTAACATCGCTTTTTAAAGTGATCCCATATTCCAAATAACGATTATTATTAGCAGTAGTATTGTTGAAAGTGCTTCGACAACTGAGGTAATGTAATGCATTCCCCACGTGGAATAGAACCCGGAACCGCTTCCAGCGAAGGCAAACGCGAAGTCCATTTAGCTAATCGATTACTAATACAGCATTCGATTATTATTATGATTTTGAAATTTAAGTATGACTTGTCAAATCATTAACTTTGCCTCATCCAGTTACTGATTATGACTTAATTAGTACACAGAAAACTTTTAAACTTCACTGATCGAAATCACCGAGAAGAATAAAGAATTTCATCATAAATATCTAGAAATTATCACTTCCTTCTTTCTTTCGTAGACATAAATCCCAAACATATAGCTGCGCTAATTTGATAAATGTATTTTTTTGATTTGCTATTCAACCCCCTCTAATGTGCCTCACTAGCCTACCGTCTATAAAGGCTCTGCCTCCACACTTTTTCCGCCTTCCTCTTCCTCCATTTTTGCCAGCCAACTTCTCGTGAAATCCTGCGGCTAAGTCCCCGAGGTCCCATTCCACCCAACTATGCCTTCGCCCAAGGAAGCTAACCTTAAGACAACTCCGGGGGAGTCTCACTGGCGCCTTTGAAAAGCTATTCCCTGCCTTCTCCTCCGGGCGACGTTTGAGCCGAAAGACGATGCTCCTGCCCGCCCGAATCGTGTTTAATTTTAATACAGTTGTTAAATATTCACTCACCTGCTCGTTCTCTGTGTAATTTTTATGCGCGGGCTTAATGAGCCCTTTGTTGATGACGAGGCGCGACGAGACGCACTTCGTTATTTATCGTGATGTTGCGAAATGGGGACTTCTTTTGTCGATGCGAAAACGTTGAAGATGCTCTAGAAAAGAGAATAAGATTCAAGTGGGGTTGATGGATGCTCCATCACTTCGGATTCTTCGAAATAGATGGTATAGGAAGATTTACTATTTGTTACTTCTAAGTGGAAACATCAATAACCAATTTCAAACATTCCAAAATTCCAAGAAAAGAAAAGTTCTTGATTTCATCAGAATATACGGTGGATAGCAATAGACCAAACCCTTAAAAATATACATAGTCCCCATTCCATACGAAGAAGTTTATTTTCAAACAAAAAATCAGTCAGAGAATCGACATACATTTCAGTTGCAATTTAGCAATCGCATAATTTCAACGCTAAAAATTTAAATTGCCTTTGCATAGGGGAAAATGAAGCACATATTTCCGCGTCGATTACCATAAAACATCGAATTTTGTACTCGATTGATGGAAGGAAAACGCTGGGCTCCATCAATAATATCCTCAGTAAGATTCCACGTCTATGGTCGATGGAATATTTTCCCATGCTGTCATGCAGAGTAGGAACTTATTAAAGTCCCTATTTCAGCAGAATAATGAGGAATTCTGAGTAGTAGAGACGGAGTAGACTGTCGTTCAGACCCGGAAGCGATTCAAAGGGAGGAAATAGGTTCATCTATTAGAGGTGTAATGGATCAGTTGAAAAGGATGAAACGTATTAGAAGACCGGATCTTGAAAAATCCTCGGAAGAGTTCTGAGATGTCTAGCGGCTGGAATTTATTCTTTCTTGGAAATATTTTTTTAAGGAAATCAATTTTGGAAGGTAGGATATAGTGGACGTGACTCTCGTTCGAAAAATTGGTGTTGAAAAAACCCACAGGAATTACTTTTACACATGGGACCAATATAGAATAATAAAATAGTTTATCAAGTGTCTTAAGGTTCAAGTTTTATATATACCTGTTAATTTCAGACTCTTATTTCCATTTCAAAATACGAAGGTTAATTACAACAACCAGTTTCGGGATTGGGGAGAAAATATCACGGTGTCTATTACTGTCGATTCAAATAAAAAGAGAACCAAATATTGATTCAAAACAAAAACTTATTTAAATTATACTAACTAAGGAAAATAACAGCACTGATTTTCCTCATCAGAGGTGAGTTATATAGTTTTCTTGCCTAATTATGAGTTACACAAGGTTAAGTTTTCGGTACCAACTGTTTTAACTTCATTAATGATCATTCTTTAGAAAGATGTGACGTAATTCAATTATTTTATTGTGGGTAACGGTATGGGCCTCTGATTCTACCGCCTATTCCTCTTCCTCAGCAGCTGTGACATTCTAATAGAAATGAAGGTCATCATGCATGAATCCCAACGTCCTCTAGGTCAAACCCCGCCGTTGTAAAACAGCCAACCCATTCACCAAAAACGACGTGTCCCCTTTCAACTAACCTGGTCCCTAAACGAGGCATAATTTCGTTCCCAATTATTGATAACATCCTAATTAAGAGAGACCATTCACAAATCCCAAAGTGGAAACAGATTGCCTCTGAGACCTATCCTTTTAGTCGGTCGCAGCGCGGCGGTCACGTGAACTGCAAAATGTCCTAAGATAATCGCTTCCATCCTTTCCTGAGAGGAAATGTGCATGAATCCAACGGAAGGAGTACACAAAGAGGAGATGAAGAGAGAGAGAAGAGTAATTTCGTGGCCCTCCATCGCGGAGGTTCATCCACCCTCCGCAGTGCCCCCAGAGCGCTGCCTGTCCCCACCCAATTCATTTGCATTGTGGCGAAGGCAGTTGCTCGCTGCCTCCGGATTTTCCTTATTGTACGGAACGAACCAGTTTATTCGTGACTTTTGAATGACGTGGGATGATTGTCTATTGTGAGCAGAGTGCATTATGGCTTTTTCGATGCGTTTGAATAACATTGGGGAATTTTCATCAATGCCTCCTTCCCCGGCAAGACCTATTATTTTGGTTATTGACCGAGGAAGATAATCGGGAATTTATGACGCCCCTTCACCCTTCGTCGAAACGACTGCATTTGCAGAACGTGTATTTTTCCGGCCACATCACTCTCTCCCCGTCAATCGAACCTTGACCCTACGGAACCCACCGATATCTCTAAATCCTCGCTGGCGTGAGGGCTGCGAGATACACGCCGCATGCAACCGTAAAAAATATACGGCNAGTTTCTCTACTTGCAAAGGTCTATTCTTCTATATTCCTTATGATTAGTTTATTGATAAAACGAGTAACTGCGCTTAGCTGGTAATTGCGGTTTATCGCAACACCTATTTGATATTATCAACTTACAACTTATAAGTATTTGTTGAATTACGATAGTTAAACAGAATTATCAATGCTCCAATTTTTTCAGTACACATGAGTATTGTAATTCAGCAACATTCGGTATGCGAATATTTTAGCATAGAATGTACAAAATGAGCATGGAATGTATTTTGTAAGTTCAATATTGCCATTCCTAGGAAGTAAATGCCTTCTATCTGTGACAGAAAAAGAACCGCACCAGAATAAATTTCACAGATAAATTACTGAAAAACTCCGAGGACCAGAATTTATTCCTAAACATTCGAACACACCAACCTGCCTTATTGCGTCCAATTTTCAAAAATACCATCTCTATATAAATACCACTCCCTTATCCTCTCGAACACGTGGAAATTATTCCTTATGATCAATAAATAAAATGAGGAATAAACCCAATCCCCGGTCCACCGAAAACAACGATCCAGTTTGGGGAATTTATGACGCCCCTTCACCCTTCGTCGAAACGACTGCATTTGCAGAACGTGTATTTTTCCGGCCACATCACTCTCTCCCCGTCAATCGAACCTTGACCCTGCTTAATGAGCCCTTTGTTGATGACGAGGCGCGACGAGACGCACTTCGTTATTTATCGCGATGTTGCGAAATGGGGACTTCTTTTGTCGATGCGAAAACGTTGAAGATGCTCTTGAAAAGAGAATAAGATTCAAGTGGGGTTGATGGANGGGGAATTTTCATCAATGCCTCCTTCCCCGGCAAGACCTATTATTTTGGTTATTGACCGAGGAAGATAATCGCGGTAGTAGTCTCATTTTTTCCTTCGAGAAAGATAATTGGTCATTTTAGCAATCAAAAGGAGTCTCGGCAGTAAAATAGTATGCTGGGCAGTAGGCCAGTAATGTGAAAACTTAGGCTTCCTGTCCTTTCCAATACGTCAAGAGAAACGTAATGCACTAAAAGAGATATAACCGACGCAAAAGATTAAATGTAACCCATACACTATTTGAGATAAAATTCTTTTCTTTTAGGATATTTTCAGTCGTAACCAGTCGATTAATCGAGTTGACCACTTTTGAAGGAATTGCCTCAAATTCTTGATAATCATGATAGTTAGGTATTAATTTAATTAATTATATATTTTATTAATTTAATTAACTGTAATGTTTAATCAAAATCTGGTATATTAAACAAATAAGTAACCTATTTGATATTATCAANCCTAATTAAGAGAGACCATTCACAAATCCCAAAGTGGAAACAGATTGCCTCTGAGACCTATCCTTTTAGTCGGTCGCAGCGCGGCGGTCACGTGAACTGCAAAATGTCCTAAGATAATCGCTTCCATCCTTTCCTGAGAGGAAATGTGCATGAATCCAACGGAAGGAGTACACAAAGAGGAGATGAAGAGAGAGAGAAGAGTAATTTCGTGGCCCTCCATCGCGGAGGTTCATCCACCCTCCGCAGTGCCCCCAGAGCGCTGCCTGTCCCCACCCAATTCATTTGCATTGTGGCGAAGGCAGTTGCTCGCTGCCTCCGGATTTTCCTTATTGTACGGAACGAACCAGTTTATTCGTGACTTTTGAATGACGTGGGATGATTGTCTATTGTGAGCAGAGTGCATTATGGCTTTTTCGATGCGTTTGAATAACATTGGGGAATTTTCATCAATGCCTCCTTCCCCGGCAAGACCTATTATTTTGGTTATTGACCGAGGAAGATAATCGGGAATTTATGACGCCCCTTCACCCTTCGTCGAAACGACTGCATTTGCAGAACGTGTATTTTTCCGGCCACATCACTCTCTCCCCGTCAATCGAACCTTGACCCTACGGAACCCACCGATATCTCTAAATCCTCGCTGGCGTGAGGGCTGCGAGATACACGCCGCATGCAACCGTAAAAAATATACGGCGGACGAAAACTTCCGAACGAAATGGAGGCATAAAAAATGACGCAAAATGTCGCCGGAGCGCTGGGCACGCTCCCATTTTGTACTTGGCGGAAGTACATGATATTTCTAAACATCGAGGGGCTCAGCCGACCGCGAAGAGCGACAGAAGAAATATTTAATAAGACCATTCGGCGCGGACTATTGGGCACGCGGAAATTTCGCCAATCAAAATCTTGTTATCTTCCGAGCCGAGGCCATCCACGTAAATTGAGCGGCCGCAGAAAGTTATGGGCGACGGAAGCGGGATTTAATCCGAACCATTTCGCGAGGATCTGGAATCCATGGTTTGACTGTGCTATGATATAGTGAGGAAATGATGTGTACACGGGGAGGCAAAAGAGAAAGGGTAAAGGAGAAAGGGTTGGGAAGGGAACGGATGCGAAGACGAGTGGGCCACAATGAAACACCGGAACGCTGGTATGTATCAAACGCTGGCCGCTAACGACTTCGCGCTAAATAGACACTTTCCCTATTAGATGAACGCCGTCGAAACCCCATCACACCAAAATGCAGACCAGGAAAACAGAATTGGAGTGGTGGGAAATTATCCCAAATGCTAAATTAACGCGCTGAAACACAGCGAGGTGTTCGAGCATTCCTTGAAGGTAAATACAGCAAGAAATGTTTCGGTGCTTTCTTTTGGAGGAAGGTTGAAAATACACATAGCAGGTACATATTTAGTATGTTGCATGCTTTTGTTTTTTAATTTTTGAGTTTTAATCTTCCAGGAAGGTTACAAGGCGGTGAATTTCTATAATGGTTTACACAATGGAGATAAATTTGAAGTCTGATTTTCCGCCACATTTTTACGAATCTTGTCAGTCATTTGCGTGGGTATCTCCTCCAATTATTATCTCAATGAAATTTATCTCAGGTTTCATCAAACTGTATATTAAATTATTCCATTGATATTTTTGTAAAATGATTTAAAGAGCCTATTAACGATGATTAAAACACTGCAGCTGAAGATATAATCCCAAATCGATAGTGCGTCATTCTCCGCTCTCTCTAAATTTTTGCAAACTTTGAACACTTTTATGGTTCAATTTTTGGCTCCGATTCAATTCTTACGTAGTTACGAGAAACTCTTTGTCAAAGCTAATAATCTAATTTTTCCCGATTTAATTATGCAAATGTGAGTTGCAGCAATTTTTTCTATTCACGTTAACTTTAAGCACTTTTTTTCCACAGAGTAGATCAGTAATATGTGAGTGCTTCTCTACGGAGATATATCATAGCTACTAATATAATTAAATATTACATCAATTAAAACTAGTATTAGTATTGCTAAAAATGCTTCGAAAAGTTATGAGAGAACACCTAAAGATTACGGAACCAAATGAAAAATGAAGCATGAAATACAAACTCAACCAATTAAGGATACGATGTTTATTGATATACATCGATATTCCGATTTAAGCACGAAAATGGGAAATGGAGAAACGGTAGGGGAGACAGACGAAGGTGGCAGAGGAAAAGGGCCGCCCCTAAGCCGCAGTCTCCCCAAACAGTAAACATGAATCAGTTCGAAACACATCACACATATCTGAATGCGCCTGATAAATTGCAATCGTAAATGCATGTGCGTATTGAATCGCGTGATAGCAATGTTGCATAATGAACGTGGGGTGACAGGCGAAAGTCAGAATGTTCTTCATACATCACCCTACGGCCTCGATCGATGCATCTTCTGGCAAGTGTTCAAACTCCCGGAGTAATTCGTTTTACAAAAGCGCGAATATAAAGTTATACATTAGTTAATCAGAAAATTGATAAAATGTTTCAGCCAACTTATAGTTTCTATAGATAAAGCCGATTTTGGACGTCCGGATAGCCAAAAGTTTAGCGCGATCGCCTTCTGTGGAAGCGTTCCCGGTTAGGTCCTATAGTATGTGCGAAATTACCTCATCTGTCGAAGCACTTTTAGTGATACCACTTCTCCGACATCTCTTACACATTAATTCTTCGGATCACGAAATATTTCGTTAAGAAGGAAGTATTACATAGAACTTAACAACTATTTCCGAGGTTATTCAATTTCTAAAACATGATTTGTTTACAGAAACGAAAAATATTGACATGGCTAGTACTCGCACCCACGTCTTTCCGGGCTGGTAATCTAACTTTAGCTAGATGTTTCGCTTCTGTTTCTCCTTTAGTTTCTCTACTTGCAAAGGTCTATTCTTCTATATTCCTTATGATTAGTTTATTGATAAAACGAGTAACTGCGCTTAGCTGGTAATTGCGGTTTATCGCAACATTTCCACGCCAAGGAACGTATCACATTAATTATTAAATTGTGTTCTCAAATAGCTATAAAACTGGGGCATAACGCACGAATTTTCTATGGAATGAAATGATAAAAGAAAATAAAATCCAAATCGCACGGACATATATTTTATGCTGACACTTGACACGGTTAACAAAAGCTTTCTTTCAAATCAGACTGTTTATAACGGAAAATCGAAACTACGGAATGTTAGGAAATAGTATGAGAGACTGCTATTTCTAGGATGTAAGAATTCCATTGGTATTTTCATTCTTTGGAAGCGATCGCATGTATTTATATATTCGAGTTGGATCGATAAATTTTATCGTTTATAATATGAATCATAAATTTTCGAACGTAAGGCCGATTATAAAATTACGGTCGTGAAAATTTCCGACAAATCACTTAAAATGAGAAGCAGCTGATAAATTTTAATGAAGGGGATTGCACTAAAATATCAAATTAAATAAGCCTTGTGCCTAAAATAATACAGATTTTATTCTCTCTGATGATATGATATCTCTAATTATAATACAAATGAAATTCTCTCTAGTTTTCCTGATGTCGTATTTTTCATTTAAACATGGGATCAAATTTATAACAATATATATCTGGTAAATCGAGTGGTTTCCTTTCTAATATGTGAATATTTAACAGCAGAGACTTTTATGGTTATATTTTTAATGCTATTTGACATCCTTTTTTGTTTAAAAATTGTATTAAATTCTGTTTTTCTCCTTCTATGACTGTGGTATGGCTTTTTGTGGTTCCAGTTTCCATAACCTAAATTAGCGTATCTATTTATTTGAACCTATGTAAACATTTTCTGTGAAACTTAAAACATAGTTATTTCAACCTTCATGGTGATGGATTTTCAAAAAGTTGAGGACGATTCCTTCAAATTTATTATTACTCCATTGATAAAAAGAAAACAAAAGAAGGAGCGAATAGTAAACTTTTCTGTTGTTTCCCTTAAAAAGATGTTCTATGGTGAATATACTGCAATTCACTTTACCTCTACATATTACCCTATACTTAAGCATATTATGCAAATGACTAATTAAAAATTAAGGAAATGATAATTGAATGACGAGCCTTGGCTTAGCCTTCCAATAAAACAAACATCGCTTGATAAAATCAGAAAAAATAATTAAATTAAGCTTTTGTCATATGAGACGCATGTCGAATACGTTCAGGTTGTAAAGGGTGCAAGTCTACCCAACCCTTCCTGAATCAACATTGCATATCTTAATGGAATCGGCGTCCAGATGAGGGGATGGACATTGCCTCCGCCATTTGTGATAAGGTCCTTGGTTTTGTACAAGGGGGGGCCAATAGTTGACAGATTACGTTTGCTGTTTAAGTATGCATGCACCTTCGTAATTCAATGCTAATGCCGGGAAATTTTTGCATAGGAGATGAAGTAGACATGAACACTGCAACTCCTGGCACAGTTGAGATACATAATTAAATTCATGTACGAAATATTTAAGAAAAGGAAGCAATTTTATAGTGAAGAGGTAATAGAATAGGGTTTTGGGTACTGATATCGAAGTGATAGAGAAGGTAAATAAAGTTCAGGGTGCACTTCAGGGTATGCTTACCTAAAAACAGAGGAACGAATACGGAAGCATGTTTGCAATGGGAGGTCAAACTTCACATCTGATCGAGCATATATCTTGATGATCTTTTGGTCAAAACCGACTATAAACTTCAATGTTGGCTATAAAAACTACACTGATACAAATGCACAAAGTTTTAGGAATGATAAAAATTGCCAACAGTTTTTCAATCCTGTATTACAATTCACTGGCTCTCTCATTCTGAAGTTTGCGTGGAAAAGATATATTTAACTAGGCTACTAGCTTATTTATGTTGATGAAATTATACTCCTACTTTTTTGATTTTATGATCTTTCAAGTTGATGAGGTAGATTTTCGCTTGTGGATGCTAAGGATCAAGAAGATACGTAAGGAAATAATAAAATAAAACTTTGTAATTTCCAAAGGAATATTATTACACGACCGGTTTCTCTCAAACAAAAGATCTGATTATCTGATTGTAGAAAAAAATGGAGAAGTATATCCTCCCTCATGGATTTCCACATCATGTCGGCGGCCTCTGTAGATTTTATGATTACAGATGTAGTTTTTAAAATTCTATATACGCGTAATTCACGCTATATATTCATTTACAAACTGAGCATAATTCAATGAAAAAATCACTGAACAATAAATCGCCAATTACCTTCCGCATTCCGATGATGAAACCCAGGCTGAGCATCTAACAATTCAAGAGGCGTACAAAAAAGCTAGGGAAATGATTCGGGTTCCGACGACGAAGCTACGAGATGGATATCCGGAAAAGTATGAGGAGGATCGGAAGTTTGAAATATACGAGGGTGGGTTGAGGGGCCCTAACAAACACAAGCGTCCTTTTTCCGGCAAACCGACTGATTGGGTGGGTACGCACGCGTGAAGGAGCGGGAACGGGGTAAGGGAAATTGGATGTAGAGATGTTGAGATAGCGGAGGGGATGATCAGAAAAAACTACATCGGTTCCGCGTTTCGAAAGGGATGATTCGGGCGAAATGGGAGATGCAACGCCGCCCCTCGCATGAGTGGGTGCAGCGTGCGGGGGTGGGAAGTCACGGGAAATGCTTTCGAGTGCATCCGCGAGTGGGGGTCGCTGCGACCCGGCCAAGGGCCGCGGGATTATGGATTGTCTGCGAATTACTGCCTCTGTTGCGTGTTCGGCCAAGCGTGGCGCACGGAAAATGGCCGGGGATTTTGGGCCGAAATTTGGGGGTGAGGCGATTTTATTTTTCTGTTAGATTTGGCGGAAACAGCGGGGGAGGAAGGAAGGGCTGTCGTTGCGGACCTCGGGAAAGTGATTCCTCGATCTTTTTTGGAAACGTTGATTAAATATTTTCCGTCATGAGCAGGGAAAGTTATGAATGCGGGGAATGTATAACGCTTTTCCTGGATCGTGGAAGGAAGGAAATTCGATTTTTCGACTTTTCTGCCAAACGCATTACCGGAATATTTACTCCACAACTACTGTAGCAGCGAAGATGCAAGAAGGCAACGGAACTTGCTGTGGAAAAAAAATTCAATGCATCTTTTAAGTACATTTTCCCATCTCCTCCTTACGCCAACTGGTGAAAATTTGAAAGATAACCTAGCTAGGGTTAGGTACTTAGCGATTGATTTTGTTTTCCTTAGTATAACTTCTACGCTAAGCTATTTGAATGTAACGAGTTGCGGCTCGATGATCTCTTACGTGGGATAATTGTTTCTTATGCTGTCTAATGGTACACACAAGCAGTCTTTTGATGAAGAAGGGTTCTCAAAAGCGGCGCAATATGTGGTTATAAGCAGCGCATTACAGAGAATAAGTTTTGAAGAAAAATCGTACTCACCACTTATTTACATACAAATACTCATATTTAAACGAATTACATAAGCTAATACTAAATTCTAGAGACCATATTCACCAGATTTTCTGTCTATAGTTTACGGTCCACCATTATATCTTATGTTGCATTACTGTAGTTAGTATGGTATTTTTCAAATAATAATGAAAATAATGACGCGTGAAGTATGAAGGTTGGCCACCCCATTTTTTTAATTCTAAAGTTAGGTAATTGAAGTTGTCTTTGTCCACGATAGGCAGAATTTGCCCATCCAGTGAATGGTGATCTTTGTTAATTCCAGTTAAATGGTTGCTTAGCTTGTTATATCTTTTCTATTATTTCTGACAAAAATAACCAATTTCATATCTATAGTTAATAGTGATTTCTTTTTCAATTTTTTTGGGTTAACCCAGAAGTAACTGAATCACTTGAGCTCAGAATACCAGATCAATATTGCTTATAAATTTTGGGATCAATAAGAAAAATTCATCTCCTAATACTAGCAGAAAAAAAGTAAATTTTGTCTAAATAGATAGGAATCCCATTGAGTCATGCACCTCTCTCATATTTAGTTTCATACGCTAAATGATTAGCACCCGTTCTAATACCGGAGGAACAAAACCAATATGCTTTGAAAAT
Organism: Ladona fulva; assembly: GCA_000376725.2. Lineage (NCBI taxonomy): Eukaryota > Metazoa > Arthropoda > Insecta > Odonata > Libellulidae > Ladona > Ladona fulva. The sequence goes on along the minus strand of KZ308131.1, from coordinate 1,871,653 downwards.
CATTTCCCACGTATTCTCCTTGGTAGAGAGCAAATGTAACTACCACTCACATCTACTGCGTGCCCATTTTGCATCGCTTTCAAGCCACGAGAATCGCATCTTTTTACTCATTCCACGGAATGGGCATTATTTTTAATTCCAACCCAAGCGTAAGTGGGGATTGTAAAAGCCTTTGAAATCCATCAAGTTGGCCAGAGGAGAAAAACTGCGAGCACACTATTTTTCCGGCTGAAAGCTGATTGAAAACCCCTTTTGCCCTCCCTCACTTAGCATTCATCGCCTCCCTTCCGTACATCTGCTCCGTACCTTTGAAGTAATCCTTTTACCTTTCGGCTTGAAACATACACGCGACGCTAACGCACACCTCAACTGTTTTGTCGGACATTTCATCTCGCCCACGTGCGAGGAAAAACTTAGTCCTTTTTGAGTCTCTTTCCTCGGCCTCTCCGGCAACCTCACTGAATTATTCGGTCACCACCTAACTGATGACACGCAATAGGACATCAAAAGCCTTCTTTTGCTTACCGCCCTACTAACGTCGCAAAACCCTCGCGCGGGGGGGAAAACTCCGTGAGATTTAATTCCGAGAGTCTCCGAAAGAGGCGCCGGTGTCTCTCGTGACGCTTTTACACGACCCGACGACGGAAGGCGTCCAGGCGTGTGTTTGCGTTGGAGAGACTGCCGCTGCGATAGTTAATTATCCGCGTTAAAGAAAGATTGGGAAACGAACGATCAAACAGCCGTTTCATCCTCTCGTCCGGATGTTTAGGAAAGAACGTTCACTTTTCTTTTTTCTTACATCACCCAGAGTAATAGGCAGGAACGGACGAGGTGTGTTCGTGGGCTGGGAGTCATGCAGCGCTCGTTATATATTAATAATTGTAAACGTCTATTTGTTAANAGGGACCTTGACTTTGGCTAGCAGTTTGTTAACTTTAAAGGATAAACAGAGAAGTAATTTCGCGGTGGAATTTTTTATTGAAAATGTCAAAACTGAAAAAAGTGCTTTTTTATTTCCTAGGTCATTTTGTGCTGAAATTTGTGAAAATTATGAATAATATGATACCGTTTAGAATGTTATGATATATATATACAATTTAAATTACGATGAAAATTTACAATTGTATTACAGTGTCCGAAGATACGCGTAAAATAAATATTTAAATTGGTGTGAACTCCTTGCATTTCTTATACTATTTGGTAGGGAATTCCAAAGATTAATGGCAGAGACAATAAAAGATCTTCGGAATACGGTAATTTTGAGTGAGGGATAGTAGAAGTTATCGTCCGGAGACCTTGTGTTCAGGCAGTAGCTGAGTGAAGGTCTACATTTAAAATTCTCAAGTAGATAGTTGGGTCTTTCCTTTTTGAAAGTGGAGTAAATGAATGCACCCGAAAGGTATTTTCGTTTTAAGTGAGTCCTCAGCCAACCTAATTCACTTAAATATGAACTAATATGTTCGGTGTTCTTTATATCGAATATAAATCTCACACAAGAATTAACTAAGCGTTACACTCTAATTTCTAATGTCCCAGGTAGATCATAATAAACGAGACAGCAGTAATCAATAATTACTAATTAATGAATGATTTAAGAGATTATAATTCCTTATTCATTAATATAAATTTATGCCATAATATTTACCTTGACAATGCCTATATTATTTCTCTGATTTTTATCAATTTAGTCATTTCTTTAATCATTATCACTTTAAACCTAAGCTAAATATAATAAATTGATTATTAGAAGGTAAATCAGCGTTCATTATTGTTAGCGATCAGGGGCGAATCAATAATTTTATAGTGGAATTACAAGGTTTATTTTGTCAGTAAAACGAAGAAAAGGAGAAAATATTCAATTCAAACCTTAGTTGGCAAAGAATGAAAACGTTATAGAAAACAATGATCATGACAACGAATAAATTAGGTGCTAAATACGGTTAATTTCAGAAAAAGCGCGAATCAGAAAGTTTTCGATTCCAAGGCCTACTGACACGCGGATAAAAACTCATCTCCGAAAAAGATATCCCTGAATTTTCCTTCCGACACGAGAGCGTTCAAAATGACCTCGTTAGGAGCCCTACATATTTCTCCGCTGCGAGAGACAGCGCGACAGAATCTACATCGCTGCAAAAACACCCAGACACCTCATCGCATTGATCTGACGAGTACATACCGAAAAAGAATAGGAAAATAAATCCTCCCATCGGAAACTCACTTATTCTTTTCTCTTTTACATCAAACGACAAAAATCTCGCACAAAAGGCGACAGGGGAGAGAGACCTTGCGCTCATCCTTCGAGGGGAAGACAATGAAGAACTCGAGGGAGCAACAGTTACCCGTTATAGATTTCGGAGGGTGTGGAGAGGGATAAACAATGCTTTTAAGTATTCGAGGGGGGAGGGGTCGGATTTGAGAGGCGCCCCGAAGCGACTTCGTGCTCGGGAATCGATCGACGGGCGGAAAGAATGAAGGAGCGGGACAATGGAGTGTTGAGAATGTCAGCCCCTTTTCCATCCCACTTTTCGGGGATTTTTGTTTAGCCAACTTTTGAAGAAAAGCTCTCTCTTTGTGTTGGTTTTTTTTTAACGAGGGGCGTCGGCGGGTGAAACGAAGGACGAATTAGAAGTCTTCTACGGAGATACTTCTCCTACCGAGAAATGCATCTAAAATAAAAATGCGAAATTATCCGTCGACGAAGTGGCGGATAAAACCGTAGGTGGCGATAAAGTGAGCACAAATCAGAGTATTTAAAATAGTCTGGAGTGCTGAATTTTATATTGTTAATGTGGTAAAAGAAACATAGTTTTATACGGCCAAATATCTATTAATTCGTCATTTATTAACTCCTTTTGAAAATACAATTTAGAGTGGCAATGTATTATATTATACTGGTCAAACTGGTAAAATTGTATGTTTTTGACCTGTCTTATGTATGTCTTTCATGTATGTCCTCATGTATGTCTTTGGCTAAATAAATTTATTATTATTATTTTCGATTAGCTCGTATACGTATAGTAAAATAATGCGAAGTCCAAAATCTTTTCGAAATGTTAATAGAAAAGAAGGCTATTGACATAAAAATTCGAGTTTTCGCAATGAAATGTTCCGAAAATGATGGCAATAATTGTTAACCATTGAAAGTTTACGAACTTAAGGTCAGATTTTAATGCATAAGGTTGGTTGGAATGTTACTTTCGGCTGGTGAAGGTTAAATTTCGGTCTAGAAAAACCAATGGAACGGCGTGGGAATCTATGCACTGACCACAGGTCTCCCACGGTAAATGCCTGCCGGCTACGCCCTGTCCCTCAAAGGGGTGAAGCTCCAAATACTTTAGTTTTAATGTAGTTAAAATTTGAGATTCGGTTGTAATTTCTTTATATTATTCTTTATTATATTGTCAGAGCCAAAACTCAACTGCAAACGAATATCCTTGCTTCATTATATGAGCGCACAGATAGGTACAGCAATTACTATACCTATATAGTTTATTATATGTGTAATTTCCGGATTTTTTTCCATTTTATGCAGTTTTTTTACCTAAGAAAAGCATACTAAATCTTCTACACATTACAGTTAGTAAACGAGGACAACTTTCCGTGTTCCACCAATATCCTTGAGACTTTGCAGATTTATATATTGTGGAATCTAATTTACTTCGTAAAACTGCTACATTCTTTAGTTTTATATCGACCCTTTTACTATAATTATGGCATTTGAGGTAAAAAAAATCTTCAAAAGAACAACTTCAGATTCTGTATTCACTTAATAGTCCATGATAACTGAAATTCTAAATTATGTAGTGACGTAATCGATCGAAGCGAAGACGAAACAAAACTACGTTAAAAATGGCCAACATTTATACTATAACGCTTCCAAAAGGTTTGCGAAACAGTTATTCATATATTAATTAAACGGAGATATAAACAGTTGTTATATATCTTTCGGCGCGAGAGGCCCCCTGGGGAGAGCAATTACGTAAGATCCGGAGAGGAAGCAGCGACGGAGAAAAACAGAGGAATGTTACAAAGTCATCTGTTCGTTGTTTCCTTAAAGGTTGTTTTTTCCTGAGTAGGAGGGGGCCGTAAAAAAAGAAACGGTCAAAAATTCGAGAAAAAAATCCCAAACTCCTCGCAACGAGAGAGGAAAAACTTTAAAAGACACCGCGGATTTCGGAAGCCGAACGGCTTGGAGGAAAAAAATATCGCCCACGCTTCTCGTGAAATTCCGACGCGTGTTTCTTGGAGAAAAAAACAAGTCTGGTAGCGACCTCGAGGAGGCAGCTTCCAGACTCTCCCTTCTCGTCCATTCTTCGCTCTTTCCCTTCTTCGTACGTGCCTGATTTTCCCTCTTCCATCTTCCACCACACGGGAAGAAATTAAAAACGTGGAATCGAAATGAGAAGAGTCGGACTGCTAACAGGCAGCGCCAAGGATGGTGCGGCGGTGGTAACGGGAACTAAACATGCAGCTGAAGAAGGGGGACATTTAATGAAGGGTTAAATATGCGGGGAGACGAAAAAGGCTCCAAAGCCGGAAGAAGTGGAAAAGCGTGGGCGGGTAAAAAGGACGAAATATTCGAAGGGTCTGGTCGCGGAGGAAATCTCCGGCATACCTAAAACGCCATAAAGTTTTATTCATCCCCATTCGACCGCAGATGCAGGACCTCGAGGACCTCTTCCCCTTCCGACACGTTCCTCCTGTGGGCAGCGAGAAATAAAAGTAGGCGACGGTCATTTCCGCGACCGAAAGGTCACTGAGAGAGAGGGAAATAATTCTTCAAACAGGAAAAATCTATGAATTTTCTGTTCCCGCACAGAGCGTGCTGAGGTCGGAATTGCAGCTTTTGTAGCCTCGGGTTTGCATCAAAGACGATCTCTTGGAAGGGGGTTAAACAGAGAGGTATCTGTCGCGGTTTTGGCACAAGGAAAGGGGGCTGTTTGTTGAAAGAGGAGTAAAAAGGCTATAAAAAATTCTCTGGAAAGAGGAAAAAACGAGGAAGAAGACAGATATGTTATATATAATACATTGCTGCTGAAAGTTGAAAGGGGGCGCAGTTGGTTTGATGACTCAGTTGAGAGAAGCATTCTTTTTCGAGCGTAAAACAAAAGGCATTCTGTGAGTTGCGATTTATTTTAAAGTATGCAGGCAACGTTTATAAAGTTCTCCGCTCGAAACAATTTTTCTTCCAAATGAAGGCACCGCAGTAGAAAATGCTGAGTCAGAGTTGTTCTTCAGGCATAAGGTACGACTGTACATTTTTAATGTTTTGTAAATCAACACGAAATTGGGTGTGAAAATATGGCACTTTATATTTTAAAAACGACATAGATTTAAGCATTTTCTATATCTTTTCGGATAAGAAAAGACACGAAGCAATTCTTGGGGAATTCTTTTCGATGTTGTACTGTCTGCCCACTTTATAGCAATGCGTTACTTTGTGATACCTCGAGTGTTTTTCTTAAAGGCAGAAGATAAAGATCGAATAATGTAATCTAAAACAAATAAAAAAAGAGTCTAACCTTATAATGAAAAGAATGCTGGTTTATTTCATACGAATGAATTATCTTGTAAATATTATCTTGTTGTTAATTATGTTGTTATCTTTTCACGCACCCATTCCCTTTCTGTTTTTCTGCGATAGAAATATTTTTTTGTATAAATACATTATATGTATCATAGTTTTCTTCCACAAATCCTCAACTTCTTTCCTTTTATTGAACATTTTACCGCCATAAATTCAGTAGTTAATTCACATCCTTTTATTAATACAAGAATTATTACACCTTTCTTTGACAATTGGTTGAATGCAGGAACGGATGTGCACTACCAGAGGTCCTAGGCACAAAGAGAAGAGGCCCCATTTAGGAATTATGGGTAAAATATTTATTTTTTTCATAAAATGCATATATGTCACAAATAAATATTAGACCCTTCACTGCCGCAAAAATAAACAAATTTTGAATCACATTACAGAGCGTATCTATGAATGATGGATAGTTTTTTACATGATACAGTAATGTAATATATTCTATAAACATGCCATGAGGACTCATATACACGAGACCCTCAGCTATCAAATATTGCACCTAATTATAAATCTGCTCCTAGTTGAATGTTAGATAGAAGGGACTAGAAGGCGATAGAAGGGGATAGAAGGGAAGGGAAGGGATGTTAGGGACTTTTAAGTCCCGTTTCTCCCCAATAAAAGTCATTTGTATTGTATTTCCCTCGTTAGTTTAGAGAGATTTAGAAAAACCAGAGATTCACATCTATAATGATAGAACAGCATGTTAATAAATCACAAAATAACACCACCGACAAACTTTTTGAAGTAATAGTGCAGAATTCAAAACTCAGTTGTCTGAGGCGAAAAATCTCAGTAAAGCTTAGTGAATGTCAAATGTGTGTCATGCACCACCTCCGCGCACATGTGGGCATTTGAATCTTTCCTATATATCTTTCGCTGCCATAGTAATAAGAGATTCCGGCGTCGCTCGCCGGGACTTCAGTGCCGATATTAATTGGGATCGGCTGTTTTTCCATCTGAACTAGAGTGACCTCCAAGACGCAGCTGCACCGAATTGGATCCGTCTTTTCCTCTCGGAGCATCCTTGGAATTCGGACTGATAACGAGGATGTCCCGGAGATCAGTTCAACAAGCTTGTACCCGCTCCGAAAAAACAAATTGATCAGTTCTTGTTCCAATTAGTGAGCAAATTCGGTCCCTCGACCGAAGATGGAAGATATCTATAATTAGAAATCAATAAATTAAATGAACTTTGCCACCGTGAATACGTCTTATTGTTAGTTTTTTATCTCGTGCTTCGTCTTAACTACTTCTTCCGCTCAAGTATGTACTCGTACATGCACGAGTATGCCACATGAAAAGTCATCATTAATTTAATTATAGTAATTTGGCATACTTTCATATTTCACGAAAGCAAATTTACTACGAGGTTTTTCAGAATAAAGTGCGTGACCGGCCTGAGGCAATATTGATTGCCTTTTTTTGTTGACATCAGCGACTTTCATTTCAAGTATCAGTAGGTTTATTGTTGTAACGCAGGAGGAAATAATTGTTGCCATCGTTACAGTAAAACTACTTTTTACCAGCTGCGGTGGCGGAGTGGTTAGCGTGCTAGCGTTTCAATGCAAAAGGGCCCGGATTCCAGTCCGGATGATTGGAATTTTACGTTCACGGAATGGTTGTGTGCACTTATCAGTTACTATTAAAATGGATATAATTAGGATTGTCTTCCTGTTACTATTAAAGAAGTTATAATTCTTAAGCCTTAGTTCATTAAAATTTAGCCATACTTACAGTATATTGGTGCTATAGCTGTCATTTCGCTAATTATATGGACCAATGTTGAGTTGCTACTAATGTTGTCGACCTAAATTGCGCCAGTTGGTGGATATTTTAACAACAATCAATTAAAACTCAATTTAGCATACAACCCTCAATGGTATTTACTTACAACCAAAAGCATCCGTTTTTCTTATTCGCGGAGTTCACAGCAGTTTTCCTGTTTACACCAGTTTTTTTTAATTACATCATTTTTAGCTGCATCCTCAGTCAGTTGCCTCGCCTACCGTCTGGCACCGACCATGCTAGTATTCATCCCAACCTTAGTATACATCGGTTGCAGTAGTGGAATGTATAAATTTTGCCTAAATACGATATTCTACCTCATTCGCTTTCCCCTCAGTTGATTCGATGATTGGACAGAATTTCACACCAAATATATGCGGCCGTGCCAATAGAGTTTTTACATGTGAAGAGTACTTAATTGCGGAAGCTGGGGATATGCGGATTTCGGACGTGAATTCTGCATCGTCATCAGCAACATCATAATCATCCTCATTTATAATGATTAAACCATTTTATAACGATAGCGGTCTAATTTAAGCTTCGCACACGTACCGAGGCTTTCTCTTTAAAAGCGTATAAATGGATTTTTAATGGTTGCAGGATTTTAATTCATAACCTGGCTTAATTGCTTCTCGACTAATGGTTGCGTGTGAAAGAACTCTTGACATGAGCTCGCGGCTTAAGCGAGACTTTTGGTGTTAACTGCGCAAAATTTTCATTCGCGATTCTTAAAATTATATTTCATGAGCGGGTTTAATATCTTGAAATAATCTGTACTTTACGGCGACAAAGAGTTAACGAAAACAAAATACGGGAACACATCGCCAAGCCTTAAAGGCGATTCGAGCATGTGTTTCCGAATTTACCATGGAGCTATTTTATGGTCCACGAAAGGTCCTTGACTCTGGGCAGAGACAACTCAAATATTTATGTTTATAGGCAGGCGTCCGTTTCAGCAGATAACTCCGATGCAATGTTGGACTTGAGGAGAGTATCAAGGGTAACAGATGTAAGAGAAACAAGTTAATCACCGTTTTATAAAGTGGTTTTGATATGAGCTTAGCCTCAGAGTGATTCGACTGAATGGAACAAGCAAATGGACCAGAGAGATGCGATATGAAATGGAGTCAATAATTTGGACAAAATTCAGCAAAGCAACGTAAAAGTTTGAACACTGACGAAACAAAAAACAGCGGAAGATAAAAACAGGAACGGAAGACCGAAGTAATTAAGGTGCAATGAGAAAGGTGACTGGCGTAAAAGCATAGTTTCACTGAATACGTATTGCAAAAGTCAAGCTTCCGTTTTAAGCCGCAGAAGCGATCTAATGTTAACTTTCGTTAAGTCTATGAGGTGAAAATATCGTTTTGCATTTACTATATTTATGTTACGAAAATAATGAATTGGTGGTATCCTTCCAATATAGTATCTACCTTCCACAACCCTCTAACGGCTAACTAGAAGACAGTTTGTTGTGTTCATCACCGTCCTTTGCTTTGTTTGAATAAATGGAGTGCCGCTGGTGGCAAAGTGTAACAGAAGTCACAAAATCCAGTGACTGTGAGTCACTATCACGCCTCTGAAGATGCACTCTGGGAGTGCGAAACGCGCGTTAGGCTCAACTTTCCCGTTTTTGGTGGTTTTCTGGATTTTGTGACTTCTGTTTTGCTTTGTTTATTTGTTTTAATTTATTAATCTAGATTGGGGGCAACGTTTTCGATAGCGCTTCCCTAAATCGGCCATATCGGCTCTGAAAAACTGACAAAAATCGGCTCTGGCATACAATGATATTCGATTTGTAAAGGTTTATGTTAATCATGAAAAACTGACAGAATAAAAAACACAAAAAGAAGCTTTTTACGAAAAAGTAAAAAGTCTCCTCCAAAAAATAGACAATAAATTCGCATGGGCATGTTTCGCCTGCCAGATACTACCTAGTCATCGGCGTGCCACGATTGGCATACGTACCAAAGGTCTCCCACCCTAGAGGTACCCAACCTAACTCATATTATGATACTACACTGTCTACAAGAAGTAAACGAAAACATGGTGGTATCTTTCATATCGTAAGATGAGTTAGTTAAATTAATAATTTAAAAGGTTATATTCATAAGTTCGCCATCTTGTTTACCGAGCACGGTAGTTAGCTCTCCAATCCTTAAGTTCCAAGTTCGAGTCCCGATTAAACGGATTTTTATGGTTAGGGAATGGTCCTGTATGTATGTACGACTATCGTTACAGTTCATGCTTCTCCTGTTATTAATCAATAAATATATGTAAGTACGTAAGGGAACCGGAAAAATAATTACATTTAAAAAAATCAATCTTAGATTATGATTTTTTAAATTTCAAAGGATAGATGTAAAAAGAATAATGAGTCTCAATCTCGCCCTTAAATAAACATCTTTTATTATTATTATCATTAAATCTTATATCGTCAGCGTTGGCAAACTTCAAAACCACTCAAAAAAGTAAGAGCAGTCAAATAAGCAGAATTGATCAAAAATCGTAATATTTTCGACCGAACACCGAAATTTTCTTGAAACCCCAAATTTAATCCAATGCCAACGGTAGTAAGAAAATTACTTAGGGGAAAACTATTGAGTGAAATTACGTTCCGTCTCTCCCAAAGGCCATCACTCATGAGCCTTCCGGAAGGGAATTTAATACCAAGAAAATTTACGAAGAATCGAAGTATTCTAATTTTTTAGGATAATATGAGTAGCCTATGGGCGGACATAAATTGGGCGCGGGTAAAGGTGCCGTGGACACGCAACAGCGGTGCAGGTGAAAGCGAAGGTCAAGCGGGCAATTCATAGCTGTCGAGGAAAACCTATTTAGGGTCCGATGAAACGGTACCCGAAGACGCCCACCTTGGGGCATGGGCGTCCGTACCAACTCCTTAAAAAACCTATATATATTCAGATTGAACCCCTATAATCAATCAATGATCTGGGACTAGCCGGTGAGTAAGAGGTCATCCTCGGGTGACAAGATATACCGTCTCCAGTTTTAAAATAAAAAAATGCTTAGAAAGTGGAAGAAGCTGGTCCTTGTACGAGGGGTGTGAGTCAGGATGAGTTTTTGGGAAGCGGGACAAGGGAGAAATAGGTTGAGAGGAGGGACTGGGGGTGAAGAGGGACATACTTACGGAGATTTATGTTAGAGGAGAATGGAATGGTAATATAGGTGGCCCGCGGTAAAGGAGGAAGGTAAATAGATGGCGGAATTAAAGTAGAATGAGGAATGCATGAAGATTAATTACTTAAAAACCATCAGAAGAGTTCTTATGAATTTCGTAAATATATCTGAGCAGTTTCCCTCATATACCTGCTATTGTTAATACCTATCTTTAGGAGAATTGTTTACTTACCAATCAAATATCTGCTATTCGTGCGAGGTCCATTCTGATTTTCGAATCACACACACACACAATTTTACAGTTGGAAAAAAATCATCAGTAAAGCCCGTAAGTGAAGGAAAAAGGAAAAAAAAGAAAAGCTGTATAACAGTCTTAAAGGTGATAATATTTTCTGCATTAAGATTTGGAAGTGGAACTGAACCCATTTATCGATCTGAGGATGAAACCTCATGACGAAGAAATCTTTGTAACATTTTCATAAAATGATGCTATTCCCTAATATTTTATGAATTTTCTCATGTGTACTTAGAGTTGTTGATTTAAACTGTCGTTGAGACACGTCGTAAAATTTTTGAAAATAATACCTAAGAAAGATACCTCCGAAATTCCAAGCTTGACAAGAACAACAAACTTTTGGCCAATGCAAAGTCTGCCGTAGGTCAAAAGAAATACAAGCCATAACTTGCCGAATGTAACATTCTTTATATAATTTGTATTCTGGAGTTGGGTTTAAGAAAATAAACCTTTTATAAATTTTTTCTGCCGGTCTTCTGCTGTCATGATACGAAAGCTGCAGTGTTACGGGTGTAACAGAGTAATGGTAGATATCCTGGTCAGATATTATTAAAGATATAAGAAGTGTTACTTGTAGGATCATGGTGTCGCTTGAAGAATTTTTCAACCGTGGCATTCCGGGTTTCCAAGGGAAAACAGACGCCGGACCTCATACCTCACTTCTAATATTGCCTTGCAATACTATCCAAACCTAACAGATAGCTAATGCTAGAGGGTATGAGGTTCCAACTAGATGTCGGGCTGATAAATTTTGTGTCGTGCACTTCTAAATAGTATTAAGGTTATAGATGTGTTGATATAGTAGGAAAAGCACTACTATTCTGCGTTTTAGTTTTTCTGGGTAGTACACTGGGTGAAAAACGCGGTCGAAATCTTCGATTTTCATCTATAATTCGTATTTTATTCGTCCAACAGTCCAACATTCGTCCAACAAGAAGATCTGGAGGATATTTTTGCTTAAAGGTTGAGAATATTATGATTACGTAAGAATTTTAATAAAAAATACATAGGATTTTACTCCTCTGTAAGCATTCTTCACTGACTATAAAAGGTGGAAAAGAAGATAATTCATAGGAAATAAGTATTGAAATAAACAGATTATCTCTATAAATCTTAAGGAAAAAAAATATAAAGAATAAAGGTGAATATGTCAAAGGAATGATTTAAGGTGGTGCTTTGAAAATAAATAATTTGTATGGATAGTAAGATAAACACTAACGAGGAAAAGAACGAAAGATTAGCCGAGAACGAGGGAACAAAAAGAGTGTAGCGGGAGAAAAATTTGAGAAGGAAAGAAAGACAAAAGGAAGTAGCTTAAAGGAATAAAGGATGACATTTCAGAGAGAAGAAGATGGGCGGAACGGAAGGAGCACTAGTGGAAGGAAATGAAAGAGTGGGGATGGGGCGCAAGACTAGCTTGCCTGCGAGCTTGTTTGTTTTTCCAAAGGCCTTACATCAACTTTATGGCAGCTTCGGGAGGAAATGGGCCCGAGTAAAATTAGTAATGAGGAATGAACTCGCTTAACGCCGTGTGCCCGCGATGGCAGATGCATACCAATCAATGACCTAGGCCTCTAAAAGCTGTCAGGCTAACCAAACGCACTACGCCGAGCTACGAGTGGCTTTTAAATTATCGCTCTCTTCACGGATCACCATTTTCTTTCCATAATCCCATCCGTGGGTGGATGCAGCTGGGCTGTCATCGACGAACACTGCGGCTTAAACATCAATGAATCTACGAATGCTTTCGATCCGATTTTTTTGAATCTCCAAATGGTATTTTCGTTGGCGATTCTGAGCGCGAATAAGCCATGCTCGAGAACGATAATCATAATTCAATAATAACGCAATAAAAATGGAATAATATTCAATAATAGTAATGGTGAACTAATGAATATAAATAAAGATATAATAAAGATTAAAATAATATAAATGAAATGTGTTATAAGTAAGACCGGACTAATTCGTCCCAGTATCACCCGAAAATAAATTCCAATATATGTATGTATGTATATAATATAACATAACATAATATAATATAGATTAACAAACAAGGAATTTCAAACTAAACGGTAACGTAAAGTAATTAATAGCTTTCCATAATGGAAGGAATGTGAAAAACCGATCAATGAAGGCTAATATATTTGACCAGGAAGGTTAACAGGTTAAAAAAAGAAAACGGAGGACGACGCCAAAAAAAGGTTTTAAATAACCTATATGAATAAAACTAAGCATGCGAGTAATTTAAATCAGGATCACAGCAAATAAATAATAAATTCAAATTTACGGTTACTGATGGCATGTCGTACTTCCATTATGTTCCGAATGCGCATTACCATAACGACTCTTAAATATGTAAGAAAAACGGGAGCGATATTTAACGATAAATTAAGGTGACTTTTTTACTTCCTCCAAAAGTCGTTAAGACCTCCGAAAACATCACTTACCGCTGTGAATGAAAAATTAGGAGACGTTCTTGAATGACGGATGTTATGAAAAAATCCCGAAATAAGTCTCCATTCGTTGCTATATTTAATTAAAGAGCGCGAAGGAGAGACAAAAAAATGTTTCCCCTGTGAGAGAAGAATGAATGCAGGAAACAAATGAAGGAGATTCCAGCGCAACAGCTTCTATGCTACCTCTTTTCTAATATGAAATGTGCAACTCTTTCTCCCCTATCGCAGCCATCTCGGCCGGTAATGTTCGAGAAGCCTTGCAGAAGGTTCGAAAGTAATCACGGGAAAAATATGCGGAGAAAAGACCGCGTGGGAGTGAGAATGAGGTGCAAAAAGAAAGAAGCGGAGAAAGCGAGGAAGTCTAGATGGAGACACTGCAGCTGCGACGGGAAAAAACAAAAAGGCAGCGCAGGAACAAACCTCAAAAGTAGCGAGTCTTAAATATATGGACAGAGAGACGAAATTATTCCTTCAAAACGCGCAAGAAGCGTGGAATGAGAACATTGCGAGGAATACAAGCAAAAGGTGGCGAAGAAAGTCTGAGGAATAGGAAATGATGACAAGCGAGCGATGCTGAAAGGACGAAAATTGGATACCTAAAGATTTCTTAGTGAATGACTGAGGCGGGTGAAAGGAAATTTTGCATCATGGAGACGTGATATGGCTGAGTAGGGCGATCACTTTAAGAAGTCTCTCTCTTTTTTAGAAGACGATGCTAAATTGGGATGAGATTTGGAAAAGAATCACATCTGAATTTGCAACTAGGCTATGAGATCGCTATTTGTTTACGCTGTGGTTGCTAGAGCGGTTTACAGTTAATTGCAAGTGGTCTTCAGGCATTGGATTTAGTGGGAGGATGGTTGATCAAGCATCGTTTATTATAGGAAGGGAATTTATGTGCAACTTAAGTCAGGAAATACAAAGAATAATAAGACAAACGAGACAAACAAAAACAAAGTAATGTTCTAAAAATCAAGAAAAGCGATGCACTTTGAAATTCCTACAACAGTAAGTCACTTGAGTAAGTAACAGAAACATGAAGAAAATGTCCTAAATTTTCTGTTTAGAATCAATATGTCGAAACATTCACGAAGAAGAAGAAAATAAACGTGAAACGGCTGCGCACATTATCTTCGAAATCATAAACTACATGAAAACAATCCATCCTATGCCTTGACTTAGAAATTGAATCTGGTTTGAAATTCCACTTTATCTCCCACTTATTATTTCCGTTCTGTACTCAAATGATTATAGCAAGTGTGCCCCTAAGTAGCTGAAATACTGGGAAGAAGTGGGTTGGTTTTGAATGAGAATGTAAGGTTTCGCATTAAGCGTGAAGAATAAAATGTAATACAACCGAATATAAAATAAGAGTATGAGTAAAGAAGGATGATGTGTGAAGTGGAATAATAGTTACAATATTACCGTTTCAGGTTAATTTACATTCCGGTAAAACATATCGATTTGTATGCACAACTTCGGCCGCTAATGCTAACTTAGGCTTACGGTTCTTTTCCACGGTCGAGGAGGGAAGGGCAGGCCGCTCTTACAGCGTTGAAACATGTCTCACAAAACGCTTTATAGTGTATCCCTAATCTTATGTTACCAGCAGTGATTTAACTTTTTTTGCCCGCCGCTGTACATATAACAGCACGTAAATGAATGCTCAAACTCAAAGAAATAAAGTCAATGGCTCATGTGCTACCCAGCTCCTGCATTAACAAAAAATAAAATCAAGGAAATAGGCCTCAGCATCTTCTGCCTCATGGAGATCAACATATCTTGAGGGTGGTTGTTGTATCAATTCCACTTTCTCTTGCCTGTGATAGTGAAGGTATCAATTCAGGTAAGTTCCTAATTTTCTGCAAAGCTGATGCAACATCATGAATAAAATGATAATGGCTGCAAATCATTATTTAACAATGGTGAAACTCCCTCATAAATCCTCCTTATAGGCATAGGCATAAAAGAGTCACATCAAATAACCCATAGTCTTAGCCCACCATCTCAGCTCACCATCCTAGCACTGAAAACCCCATGGAATGCATCTTTAAAAAAAGACGAGAATGATTCTCCGATATCTGCCCATTCACTAAAACGTAAACGGAAAAGAACGATGCAAAGAAAAGAAGCCGTACAGAGAGAAGGAAAACCTATGAACGCATTGAGGCATAAAGCTCTCAAAGTAACTAAAAAAGGCAGCGCCGAAAGGACGTCCATTCTCCTCTCGCAATAATCAAGCAAAAGAGGCGATGCTTTCCTTCTCAATATTTTATTCTCCATCCATTTTTATTCTCCGCCGCCTTTTTTTACTCGCCGATACGACGGAGAAGGAGAGCGGATCTGTCGCGAACCAAATAAAGATGGAAAAAAATCAAAACGTCGAGGGACCGTCGAAAATGCGGGGGAAAAGGGAGTTCCTTCCGTGAACGAAAATTGAGACAATGAATAATAAAACTGAGGGATCGGTGGGACGGGAATGAAAGCAGAAACAAATGAGCGGGGGATGGCGCTCATCAGACTCACAGATTCCTTTTTAAAGAAAGAAGGGGCGGGAGAAATATGCCAAAAAGATGAGGGAATAAGGAATGGAGTGGGTGGGAAGGAAAAGAAACCCTGAGAGGCGAAATAAGGGAAAAAGAGTTGGGCCGTGACGAAAAAAGAGCGAAAGGGTGAGAGGGATAGCTTCGAGGCACTCGGCTTGATGACCTCCCACGGCCCTCAGGGTACGAAAGGGCATTCCTTGGTAAATGGGATGTCCAGAAATATTCTTGGGGTGAACTCTCCTCACAGATAGATTCCCAGACGATACCCATCCGAAAAGTGAAATGACCAATTGAGGAATTGCTCAGCCTTATCAGTATTAAATCAACCAAGAGTTTTATCTCGAAGTTATGAGGCTCATTTGCAATTACTGGAATACACCCCAAGGCACCTCTATGGGACCAGAAGATTTTAGAGATTCCCAAATTGCTACTTTCAATGACTATTATGAGTCTGAATTTCTTTTTAACAAATCGGTTGCAAAAGTCGAACTCCTCGCTTGCACGAAGATGTCAAGTCAATATGAGGAGTTAAGTAGTTACCCTTTGCTTTTCCCACATAGGCGAAATAAATCCAGGTAAGTTCAGTGAAAAGGCGCTTTGAGTAACACATTTTTATATAAGGAGTAACTAAATGAATACCATTATTTGTAATTGTATTGTTAAAAGTGCTTCGACAGCTATTACCTAATCGCACATCTGGGCCCCCACTGGGAATCGAACCCGCGACCGCTTTCCCAAAAGGCAAACACGCTACCTTCTTGGCTATTTGGGCCTTCTTATAATAGCAACCTTAAGCAAGACTCTTATGATAAGTTACGAAATGTTTTATTGGTGAAAGTTTCCATTTCCCATAAGCAAGACACGCAAAAGTGAACGAATAAAATATATTACTCTCCTCTACCGAAAGACAAATGGAAAATACTCCATTCATCGAGGCATGACAGTGAAAAAGTACGTGAGATAAATTCCATAAATAATTTAAAAGAAACATCATATTGTTCAAAAGAAGACATCAATGTCACCCTCTCGTATTCAGACTCCGTCTTACTTTCCGATAGCAATTACTTCACGTCGAAGGAAAATCGAAAACGCTTAAAAATAGAGCCAAAAATGATTTCGACCGGAGATAACAGCGGGACCTTCCCACATTTCTATATTTCAGACGTCGTCTGGTTATTTTTTGATACCTATTGATTTCCACTTCTATTTTCGGCCCCGGAAACCTCACAGACCCTCAGGTTCGCTTGCACGGAGGGAATAATGGCGCCTTCGTTGCAACACTGGTTGCGTTCATTAGGGCCATAACGCGCCATGGGAGCCATTAAAATTGAAATATTTTTCGTCCAATTTAAAACTAGAAGAGGGTAAAACAAACAGAGGCTAAGGGTCAGAGGGAAAAACCTGAAATATTTTCGTCAGAAATTGTATACAATTTCCCACTCAACCGATTAGGACGATATATAAATTTATATTCCTAGGACTGTATCCTTTTGAAACATGGTACAATCAACGGAAAAGACTCTGTGGTAGAAAAAAGTAACAAGAATAATATTTTGGAAAGCGAAAAACAACATTTTGAAATTTGAAGTACAAACATTAAAGGATAATTCTTACAATTTGTGTAAGAATAGCCTAATGTTTGAGAATAATGTGAATATATAGAAATATACCCGGAAATATATGCAACCGATTTCATATGGATTAAGGAAAGGCTTGAATAATTTGCAGGAAAGTGGGAGACCAGGGTTCGATTCATGTAGCTATTTTTCACACTAGTTATTCCTTTTCGATTTCATATGTTTATACATACAATTATAGTTACATATAAAGTTGTGCGATATATTTCTAAAGAAGTATTCAGTTGCTAATTCTAGTTTTACTTATAACAGTAAAAATTTCAAATTAAAATTTACTGCGTAAACTTCTTAGATAACATTACATCAATTCAAAATGTATATACATACAGTAGTTTGTCTCAGTTTTATTTACCTTACGAAAATCACTACTATTACCGGTTTTGGTTGATACGAGATTATACATCTCCTCAAAATAAAGTTTAGCAGAAGTAGTTAACTAGTAAAACTATAGAAGATACAATAAACTTTCATAGGAATAAATCACAATTAACACGCTCCCTGCGGACACCTTCATTTACAACGCATATCTCACTCCAACGGTGGGGTGATAAGCAGTGAACGTGTTCATCATCAAAACTTGATGGTGGCGACCATTCGCCGAAACTAGTAATGAGTTTTTAATGTTTGTTTTTAATAAATAAATATACTGTGGAAAAAAGTACAACTATTCTCATTCTCATAACAACAATCAACCGTAGTTGTTTTTAGTAAGGAATGTAGTATCTGCCGCGTGAATCGATTCCAGCAGAAGCATTTATTCCAATTGGAAACTAGTTTCGTGGGTGTCATCCATCCGAATCATTTTTCCACTAGCGAATAAAAAGTCATTAGGTAAACGGGGAAAGCAGGAAAAAAATATTGGTTGGAATTGCACCAATTCGCGTCGACGGCCATTAAATACCTTAATGATAAACATCAGTGTTTTAATCCGGCTGAAATTCCGAATCAAATTGTTGGATTTCCTAATGACAGAACGACGTTACCCAGCATGAGCACAATCGCCCAAACATCGCTCCACGTGGATTAATTAATTTCGACGAAACAAAAGGTCCGCGAAGTGAGATTTCATTTCGACGGAAAATAAAAAAAATACGGGAGCGTTCCTTCAGAAAGACGCACATTTTTCAATAACGCGTGCAATGACCTGCGAACTCATCAGCAAGAGTGCAAGCCGTAAAAATATGAAAAGGCCTCACGGATGACGAAAGGAGCGGGAATGGAAAAAAACGACAGACGCGCAGCGTAGAGAAAATGTTCAGATCGAGAACGAAACAAGCGAGGGTGTAAAAAATGAGCATCGTCATTTTCTCGATTCCCATTCCCCTCAATTATCGAGCGTAATGTCTTAGCGTAGCCTTGAAAAGAAAAAACAAATCCTCCACTAACTTTTAAAACTTTCTCCTCTTTGTTCAAACATCTCTCTGATCGGTAGAGGACAAAAATCGCAAATATGGGCATCCTCGAAAGCCTCGCTCGTAGAAAACTCCATCGACATTTTCCGCAAAACACCCTTCCCGCCGTATTTTCCCGCGTAAAAAACAAACGCACATCGGCGCGCGTCATCACACGTGGGATCAGAGCGGCAAACACGTCTCCGACACCAAAAGGATTTTCGAGCCTTTTTACCACTGAAAACTACTCATTCCATCGCCCTCCCCGCTAACCCTGGGTGGATGTGCAGACAGAAATGAACCTGAATAAAGGCTGCGAAGCAATGGGGGGGAGGGAAATGGGTTTCGGTTTAGGAGAGGATCGGCAAGGGATTGACCCTGAAAAGGGTGGGGCATCAATGGAAGAGAGAGGGGTTGGATCGGCGGAATCCAAACAAAGTCCCTTCCCTGAAGGGATGAGATAAAGTACGGTGACGGGAGATGCGAGCGTAGGTGGAGGCATGAAAACGATGGGATTCGGATCTGCCGGACGAAAGACACAAAAGATGGGAATCGATAGGGAACGGCTATAGCTGGTCGCGGGTAAAAAAGGAACGGTTTATGGAAAAGAGAGAAAGGAGAGAGAGGGTGGCTAAGTAGAATGGATGGAAGAGGAGAAAGGATTGGTAGATAACGAGGAATAACGTGGCTGGAATTCGAGGCTCCGAAAATATTGGGGAGAGAAACGGAAATGCTAGGGTTTGATCTGAGAGTTAGCGATAAAGGGTTGTTTGAAAGTCCCTCTAGAATAGTACTAAGTGTAATCATTTATCTTACAGTGGAGAAACTGTGGGTAAGGAGGAAAATTGGCAATTAAGATAGCTTTGCGAAGGATTGTCTTATAATCTGTCTTATATAGGGGTTAGGTGTAAGAGAGGCCTATTGGCCAAACCAAAAAGGTTATATAAATAGAATAAACTATCTTAATCACTACATCACATTTTTCAGCATGTTTGAAATATAGTTCACCTTACGAGAGTTTCTTCTAACTATTGCTTTAAGCATTAAAACTGAATAATAATCATTTGTAGTGCCTCTATCTGGGTATTCGCTATCCACTGAAGATCAGTTATCGCATAAGAGGAGTGAAACATGTCCTAGAAAGATGCATTTTTCATATGTTTGCCTACACTTTCCATGTTATTCTTGTTTCCATTATAAATCATTTCTGGTGGTCGCTTCGCTATGTATAATATACCGCGATATGTAATCCGAGGTATCACTGTACTTCTATTTTACCAAGGTATCTTATAACATTTTAAAAGTTGAAGCAATAATTGAAAATTAAGGCAAATTCCTAGTGCCACGTCCCTTTGAGGGAGAGTGCTTAGCCCGGCTATTTGAAAAGTAGCATGATAAAATGCGAAAAGAAGAGATCTAGGATTGACAGGAAATCTCGTTAATGTTTCAGTGACTGAACGCAAGGCTTGATGGGGGTTAACGGAAAGAGGGGCGACTGGGTACAACAGGGTACGCAAAGGAAGGTAATTAAGAAGAAAAGCGTGGGAGAAAGAGGAAATCCTGAAACATCAATTGCAGAGAAACTTGAAAAGGGAAAAGGAAGACGAGTGAAAGGATGGGGAAATGGGACGCGAACGAAGAATGGGCAAAGGGGGAGAAAAAAGCCGGTATTAGTAAACGTATCGGAAGAAAAGAGCAGAAAGGGGAGAAGTACAATGGGGGCGATGAGAATGAGTAAAAAGGAGGAAATCTCCCCTTCACCTTTCTTCCTCCGTATCCAAAGTAATGAATTTCCCATTGTACCCATTTAATAACAAGCAATCTGATCCCAAAACAATGAAAGGGGAGGGATTGTGAAAGATCGAGAACTGGAAGGAAAGGGGAAAAGGCTAAAATAAGCCAAGGAGACGTCAAGGAATCCACTAAAATAGCAACGACAATTTTTCCCTAAACTTTTTTCGAGATCGGTGGGAGAATTTCACAGAAAAGTGGTGTTAGATATACCCGCGGAATTTTCGTGGATGTCTAACTATTCCACTCCTAATATTTTAATAAATCTACTTGAATGAAATAGTTAAGTCTTTGAATTCCAGGACAGCTCTTCAGTTCGGTCAAACTAAGCATCTTAAATTCATTTATAATTTTTCTCGCATATGGAGTTGTTTATCAAACGTCCCGTAATGTGCGAGGCAACTATATGATTGTCTTGTCCCGTTATCCGGACAATATCCTTTGAGACATAAGGCGTGTTCCGGATTTGCGTAAGCAAAGCCACCGAATTAACCGAAAAGGTGAAGTAACATCTATCAGTTTTTTTTATTTCAGCATTCATAAGTATTTCTACACGTACAGTGCGAACTGGTTCTTCTTGCTTTCCTTAACTATGAGCCGTAGAATAAAATGTACCACAATGCGCGCTTGATTGAGGAATCAAAATATAAATTAGAAGGTTTTAATTTGAGTAAGTAATGGTGGTATGGATATTGATAATAATAATAATAATATATTTCAAAGGTTCTTTACATACATGCATAATACAGTTTACTTACAGTTTACTAATTTTTACACACGATTTCACCTTACACCAGCTTACATATTAATACAAACAAAAACAACCAAAAAAGGAGTTTCAGGTGAGGCAGACGATTGTAAGTATTGGAAACAGAAGCATTGTCTTTGTCAAATAAATACAAATACAGAACATATTACAATAAAAAGTACCGTTAACACTATTTGGTCCTCCTGAGCCAGTCTGGCTCATCAGAGGTGCCTGTAAAACGTACAGAATAAAATTGCTCTTTAAAACACAAACATCAAAAGAAAAAAGAAAAACCATAAAAAAAACATCAAAAAAAAATACAAAACATATAATGTAGTTAATATCATTAACTACATTTTACCAGGTTTACATAATTTATAATTTTTTGTTCAAATATCACATAAAAAGAGAAATAGGTTTTCATTACTAAAATTTGTAATTTGTACATAACATTCTCATGGTTGTCTGTTTCATGTCCGTGCTGACATAGTAACAGTAATTTACATTTCGTTTTTAAATATGCACGTAGTAACAGCAATACCGCGATAAAAAATAGACATTTTTAAAATACCACAATTTTCTCTATTGTCTTAGTAAATTTAAATCCTTCTACGGAGCAAATGTGCAGTTTCTTAAGCTTTATTTTTTGTTTTTCTTTTTCATTATACGTTATACGTATCATCTCACTCATTTCTTGGTCCTAATTTCGCACATTTACATAGATACAGTTAAAATATTTCATGAATGCTCACCGTTCATCAGCTCCCTCGCATTCAAGCCTCATTTTCTTATTTAGCAGAAATTCCGGAAAAGGCGAGGTTAAAGAAGAAATAATATAATAATATTTATTATCACTCATGTTTACATCATGATTTCAATTTCATAATAGCATATTCGTTGTACTGTAACTTACATTATCAAAATAATACTTGTGATGTAACTCGAAAATTGAAATAAAACGAGAAAAAGGAAAAAAAAGAAGCGACAGCAATTTCGTAGTTTACTTCCCAACATGTTACAGAAATCAGCATACTATTCAAATATCAAAACAGCTCCCGGAAAAATACGAAAATTTTCCACGTAAATTCGCAGCTCAAAACACTTAGAGTGAGGTCGGTCTCCGAAGATAGAAGATACAATGGGACGAAACACGCTATTTCCACTGTCTCGCTTCCTTAACAAACTTGTTCTCGCTCAGGGTTGCAGAAAATGGAAGAAAAAAATCGCTGACAAAACAACACTCTCACTCATGCATGCGAAAAGAATGGCGGTAATTAAATTCGCATTCGGGAAGTCAAAACGTGGAAAGAGAGCATAGGTATCCGATTGTGCGACAGGATTGGTTAACGGCGTGGGTGGAGACGTCGTTGGTGACGAACAACACCGGGAGACATTCGTTACGCATTTTTTCCAACGCTCATTAAATAAGCGAACAAAGTGGCATGGAGACGGAACCTAATTGATTGTTAAGACGAACGGGAGCTGAAAACAAAAATTCCGGGAAAAAATTCTACTTTTATCGCAAAAAGCGCAAGTTTTACTGCGGCGGAGGTGTCACTCCCCCGGAAGACCGTAGGCGGAGACAAAAGATCGCGGCGGATGCGCAGACGAAAATAATTCAAATAATCGTAATGACCGAGGGAAAAATGGCAAATGACATGGTCTGCACGAGATCTGACGTACGGAAAGGATCGCTTTGTCTTCCGTTGAAGCGCGCTGTGAGCTTTGTTTTTGACAAGTGAACGTCTCGATTTATTACCACCCTTTATTCGCTCTGTTACGGGTCGCTAGAAGGAAAATAATGACAGATATCAATGCACGCGAAGTATTAAACAAAATATTTCTCCTGGACGTAACGAAGAAAATCTCAGAGGGTTCCATTTGGCTTGCGATGTTGACACGACTCGCTTACGTAATGTTACAATTAAATTATTCTACCGAAAAAATGTCCGGTAAAATAACTTGGCTGCTGATAGATTCCTCTAGAGATGTAAACGGGAAATCTCATTTCAGGACACAATCCATATTGATACAAGTCATACATTAAAACGGTTTCTACTTCGATTACTGTTCTCGATGTTAATCCTCGATATTGGATTAATTATTTTAAATGTTTACTTGAAACAAAACTGGATTTTAATGTAAACATACTAAAAAAATATAATTAGTCAAATACCAAAACTAGAGAGAATTAATAAATAGTTTGATTTTGTCAGTGATTATGAAAAAAAATGTCCGATCCGCTGCAAAAAATTGTTGTCTTGCAGAAATACATTACGTGACATTAGTTTTATGCGAATAATGACGCAGGAGACAGAAATTCTTATTAATGATAGAAATTGAAATCTCTGATAGAAAAACTGTATTTTTAAAGATTCATTTGTTATCGTTCGCGAGAAACGTGGGCCGTATTTTTGCCTACCTTATCTACTTTTTTAGCAAGGACTTGCAATTTGTGAGGTCGTTTTGAAGCAGAATCAGGAATGTGGATGCTCTAAAAACAGACTATAAAAAAATTGGAAAGTAGAAAAAGAAAAAAACTTCGTTATTCGTGTAGGGGAGATTTGAAATTGTATAAGTTTAATGAAAGCAGTGTAGGGGATGATAAAATGAATTTATGGGAATGTTTTAGAAATCATGTTCAAGTGCCAACAGCAAAAAAATAGCTCCGATAAAAACGTTCGAGGATTATTATGCATATGCTTGTTCTTCCTTAACATTTGGCGACATGGGCGAAGGGAAAATGTGAGTTAGGAATGTTACATTATGAATACCATCACTTTAAATAGAAGAAAATATAATTAATATATATCATAAATAATTATTATTCCGTGAAGTTAATACGTCAACAGTGAGGCAATATCAGAATATGCGGCTATGGTATGTATGGGATCCGCATGATAAAATGAATATTAAATAGGTCGAAAAATGGCATGTCGTAACGGAAATGTTACAAATTCTCGGTTGGGAAACATTAAAAAAGGCGGAGGATAAATCGTTCACTAGGCATTTTTCGGGTGAGAAATGGAGGCGAGGCTTGGAATGAGTTGAGAATCAGAATAGAACAACAATTTTATATTGCGAAAAGATATCGTAAGATGAAGTTAAAGCTAAGAACACAAAAAAACACCTTTACCTAAGTATTCATTCTTACATTGAGAGATTAAACGGAGGAAAAGTTTGCATGAAGAGGTATTCATATCACCCTGCCACTCGCAGAAAGGCGGCTTGAAGGGTATATATGCAGATGTGGGAATAAAAAGGAATTTAGAAAACAATGCAGAGTTCTTCGTAGTATAGAAATATAGATTACGTGAATATTGGAATGGAAAACATATCTCTCGTACACTTTCACAGATTTTGAGAAGACACTTTTCAGAGAGACAGAAATCTGTGGAAGTGTACGAGAAATATAAATTCAATTATTAANATAAATATTTTTTTTTTATATCTAGGAAGAGACAGTATCCGGTGAGGCATTGTGGATATACATCAAGGGAATAATAAAAGTTCGGATAGTACTTTTCCACCAAATTCATTTTCATCCTTTGGACAAGGAATGAAAGGAAAAGTGAAATTAGTAAAATTGTAAAAATGTAATCTTAGTAAATTAGTAAAATTGTAATCTTAGTAAAATTGTTTCTATCTAGGGAGACATCCTGCTGCTTCAGACATTTAAAATTAAATTAAGAGGAAGTTATAGACATTAATCTCTCCTTTTTAAATCCAATGCCGTATCGCTTAAACTTTCCTAATTCCTTCGTCATAGATGGCTTGATTCCAGAGTAAATAACATAACGGCATATTTTTCTTTTCCAATTTCTTCCTGGGAGATGATTTATACGCAGGGGTCAAACAATTACGAGACGCCGAAGGTGAAGGAAAGGTTAAAAATGGAAGGAATACGAGTGAACAGGAACTGTATTTTTAACGCGGACGTTGCGTAGGAATGCGTGGAGAAAGAGAGAGAGAAAGTTAGGAAGCTAAAGAAAGAAGAGGAGAAGTGCGTGAGGAATGCCAATCTCTCTCTCTGAGGAAGAAGAGTGTGTTGATGAGGAAAGAGGAGAGGAACCGCCTTTGGCAGAAGGCCACTGGTTCGACTTTTGAATGCTTTTAAAGAGATGAAGAAAGTGGGAACAGCTAGATTTGAATCAATTCTATTCCCCTCGCAGTGATCAAAGAATATTCCAGTGTTACAAACGCAGCAGATGGTATCAAAGCGAGTACTTGACTTTGGTTGGCGAGAGAAGCAAACTGTATGGGAATTCCTAAGACAGCTTTTTTTTTAAATCACACAATTCTACCCATTTGCATTTTTGCTGCGAGAATTTTGCATGGCAAATTATATCCTCCAAACAAATTTTTTGCTAGACGCCAATCTTCCCAATCGTTTCTTCAAGGAATTAACATCCTCTCTCTTAATTATGNTTGGCGTGGAAATATAGATTACGTGAATATTGGAATGGAAAACATATCTCTCGTACACTTTCACAGATTTTGAGAAGACACTTTTGAGAGAGACAGAACTCTGCGGAAGTGTACGAGAAATATAATTTCCATAATTAAGGCCCTCCACGAAATGACGCCTTCGCATATTGAGTTTATTATGGAAATATATTGTTTAAATTTATACTCAATGTTATATAAAGGGCGTAACAAGTAGTAGCGGTAATATATTGTTTTTGCTTTTATATTTACATAAAAGTATTC
This sequence comes from Ladona fulva, assembly GCA_000376725.2. Taxonomy (NCBI): domain Eukaryota; kingdom Metazoa; phylum Arthropoda; class Insecta; order Odonata; family Libellulidae; genus Ladona; species Ladona fulva. The sequence goes on along the minus strand of KZ308131.1, from coordinate 1,845,563 downwards.
TTAAATTCCTAAATAAAATTATATTATGTTGAATCCGCTGACACCAGAGCTGTGTCTAACAGCGGCAGAAATTCGTAAATAAATTAATCAATCAACAAAATGCACCACCAATTCTATTTTTCGAAGGGAAAGCTATCCAAATTTATTAATAATCTGGAGTATGACGTGATTAAAATAATTCACCGGCGATATGAACACTGAACGATTTCCAGGTAGTAAAATTATCCTCCATCACCTTTGTATTAATAGTATTATACTTCAGGAATTTTTTTATCGTAGCTCGTGCGTCATGCGGCATATCATCGGCTCATGCATATTTATGCGGCATAGTAAAAGGGTATTCCAGTGGGAGAGATTAGAATGAATAATCCGCCGCGAGACGCATTTCCGACCCCTTGCGTTGACTGACATGCTGTCCCGACGGCTCTTTTGTGCGTACTTTTGCGCAAAAAAGACATAAAAAGCAGAGTCCGCTGAGTTACTCACGCGAAAATCGCTCGTGCGACCAGTGCTTCAGAGTAAGAGAGGCCAATTAAAAACACACGGGCAAATGGGAGCCATTGAGAAGGAAGAATGGAATGAAAGGGAATTAATGGGCAAGAGAGTCGCTCTTCCATCCGCAGAGCCTTCGACACACCGGCCAATGCAAGACACGGGCTAATTAGTTATTACGCGAGGATAGTACGATAAATGTTAGCAGGCTCGGGCTACAAATATATGCGTACGTAGGGACGGTGGGAGTGTTGGCAGATAGGAAAAGGTTTATATTTCCATGATTTCCATTGACTACTCGTATGTTTTTCACCGGTAACATACTACGATTTCAGTAATATATAGGAAGTTGTGTCGCCGAAATGCAGTAATTAATCACTACACTTAAGAACAATGAAACATTATTATTATTAGCAATTATTGAATTAACCAAATAACATTTTTGGAAAAATGACGGGAATTATAACATACTCCAATATTTTATTAGGAATATCGATAATGCGGGCCATAACGTCCATATATATAACATATAACATCCATAACAGGAACAAGGGAGTTATATTAAAACGACTAACGTATACAACAATTACTTACAACTGAATTGTCGTTTACTGATAGTTATAAATACGAGGGAAAGTATGAGGTAATTATAGGTGTGCGCCGATAACACAAAGATAAACAGATGTGAAAAATAGCTACATTTCTGGGATTCAAACCCAGACCTATATAAAAAATAATTTAAAATAAATAAAGCTAAATAAATACATAGCTGTTTAGTTACAAAACAGCAGCGTTTTATAAATGGATAATTGTTAGTCAACTCACTTGTTTCTGTAATAAATAGGTTAACGAAGAAATATTTTCTGTCTAATCGTAAATTTCGCAAACTTTCCAGTATTATGATGCATACTTAAAATGTACTTTAAGTAAGCGCACTTTAGGGGGCGGTATTATAATTTTATGTTAAATTAAATGTTATAGTTAATCTCCATGTTAATTTACTTATTTATTAAAATTTGCATTGAAATTTGGCCAGGTATCAACGCTGATTCATTATATATGTAGGATATTAACTATAATTTTCACTTTATCTCTTACAAAACACTATAATTCCGGGCTTAATCACTAAATCTTCCAATTAAAGAATTTATTTTTATTATAAAC